>JBAMMX010000017.1:10177975-10495389 GCA_037126225.1 Dillenia turbinata
ATGGATTTAAAAACAGGACAAACTTTATTGATGGTTTACATATACAATTATATATATATATATATACATATATATATATATATATATATATATATATATATAGAGTAAGGCATAGTTATTTGGTAGTATTGGACGGAAACAAAGGCCCAAAATCATAGGGATTGGAAAGAGGAGAGAGAGAGAGAGAGAGAGAGAGAGAGAAATCAATCATGGGAAGGTCTCCTTGCTGTGATGAGAGTGGACTCAAGAAGGGTCCTTGGACTCCTGAAGAAGATCAAAAGCTTGTCAAATACATCCAAGAACATGGTCATGGTAGCTGGAGAGCTCTCCCCACGCTTGCAGGTAGCGCTCTCTCTCTCTCTCTCTCTCTCACAAATGAATGAGTGCTGATGTTGTATACATTTATGCAGGTCTCAATAGATGTGGGAAGAGTTGTAGATTAAGGTGGACCAATTATCTAAGGCCCGATATCAAAAGAGGAAAATTTTCCCAAGAAGAAGAGCAAACAATTCTAAATCTCCATTCCCTCCTTGGCAACAAGTAGATATTTATTTTCCTAAATTTATTTTTTATTTTTCTAAATTCATTATCATAGAACAAAAGAAACCTATAGCTTTTGTTATTCTACAAGTTTTGTTCACCAAATATCCCTCTATTTTTCTCATTTTAGTTATTTTGTTTCCCTATGTCTCCCATAGATGGTCTGCAATTGCAACTCACTTGCCTGGTCGCACAGACAATGAAATCAAGAATTTTTGGAACACCCATCTCAAGAAGAAGCTAATTCAAATGGGATTCGATCCAATGACTCATCGGCCTCGAACCGATATCTTTTCCAGCCTTCCACATCTTATAGCTTTAGCCAACTTGAAAGAGCTAATGGATCATCAAAACTCATGGGAAGAACAAGCTCTAAAACTCCAATCAGAAGCTGTTCAAATGGTTAAGCTCCAACACTTGCAATACCTTCTCCAACCTACGACTACTACATCACCACAACCAATAGCAATGCCTCCAACTACTTCAAACAATATCATAGACGTGGAAGCTTTGAACCTCCTGAACTCTCTCGCTTCAATCGAAGACAACATTCATCAAATTCCAAATCTATCCCAGTTTGAGACTAATAATGAGAGAAACATACAAACTCTCAATGAATCGATTCCTTTTGCTCATTTGCCTGAATTAGAAATTCCATGTAGCTTCTTATTATCACCTTTAGATAGTGAAAACAACATGTTTCAAGCATCAACTATGACTCTTTTGAGCCAAGGAGAAAATAGTAATTCACCTCATTCGCCACGGTTTTTAACTGCTTCCTCTTCATCACCAACCTCTTCATCTCCAATTATAGCTCCTCCATTGACAGATCCTATGACTATGAATCATAATTCAATCAACAACAATCAAGGTGATGCGTGCAGCACTTCTAGCAGCTATGGTGGAGTAGGAGTTTGGCCTGCGGATTGTCTTCTTGAAGACCCTTTATTTCATGAGATTGCTTAAAGAGTAAATATAAATATATTTGTTTTTCAGTGTATCTATTTTTCCTTCATATATATTGACTTTGTCACATGGTTGACATATTATGTATATCAAAATATATATGGTGAGTTTGTATGTAATTTTTGGAGTTTTTTTTTTTTTTGGTTGTTACCGGAGCTTGCATGTGCCTAAATATATTTGGATTTGGCTCTCAAGTATATAAGACAATTTAACTCTAATATTTGTGTGTTTCTCTTGTCTTTTTACAGTTCAAATTATGATCCATCTCATCACATTGCACCTGGGATCCTCCAAAATTACTATTGATGTTTGGCAGCTTTCGCTTTGAGTAAATTTGTTTTATCTTCCTTGTGCTCACATGAATTTGGTAAGTGAATTCATATACATTTTGTGTGTTTGTTTGTGTAGAAGATAATGGAGACTTTTATTCTGGGAAAAGGAAAATGCTTTTTGTTCATGAAATGTTTCATGAGTTTAGCAAGCATAAATTGGACAATTCTTAGGTTTTGTCACTGGACCCATTAAAATTATTTAAGCATCGTATTTTCGTGATAAATAGCACTTATTTATTTTAGCAGAATATATTCTGGTCACACACACATATCTTGAAACATATATTGTTAACGTTCACTTTGGTTCTGAATTTTTGAATATTTTTGATTCTTCAAGCTAGCAAACAAGAGAATATCTATAAGGGTTTGCTGGCTCTGAGGAGGAAAAGTCAATGAATGAGAGAAACTTCAATGAATATATATGCTCAAGTTCTTAGAAATTGGGATCAATTAGGCGCTTGGAGGGATTACAGATCACTATTGAGAAAGCAAAAGTGTTCCCACATGACACCATGTTAGCTATTCTCTTTGGTTTCTTTTGATTGGTGTGTAGTTTAGACAGATTGCATAAATTTAATTTGGATTGTGGGGTAAGTTGGGATCCCAATTAGTAATTGACCTAAAGCTTTTTTCAAACTGCACAAGCCAACCACTCTAGGAAAAGAAGCACCAAAACTTTCCCACTCGGTATCATTGTAATTCATCATTAAAATGCATTAATTTGCTCTGGAAGCCTTTGAGAGAGAGAGAGAGAGAGAGAGAGAGAGAGAGAGAGAGAGAGTTGACGACTAGATTTAAATGTCAAAATGGTGATGTCAAAAGGATCCTCAATGATAAGGGGGACCCAAGTAGTTAGGAATCACAAAAGAGGGGCTTTCTCCCCAAGGGAGATGGGATTTTCTTCGGGGTGGCAAAGACAAATATTTATAGATAAAGGACCACTGCTAAGGGCTAGCTAATATTATCACCCAATGAAATATTGTAGGTTTTTATTGACAAGTGGCATTGATCAATGGGGTTTGGTGGAATATATTTTTGTGCCTGTTTTATTTGTGAAAAATGCTTTTTGCTATATGGAAAAATATTTTCATAAAATGTTTTTTAATGCATTTTTCAGGCAACTTTAGATAGATTAGATAGCTTATCTAGGACCAACGGATAGTCAGTTTAATGGATAAATATATTAAATCACTTAATCAAGTTTTGGATTCGAAACTTTGGAATAGAAAAATTATTTTCAGAGAACTTCCCCTTAAATTGGACTAGACAACGCTCGAAATAAATTTACCAAAGTAAGAATTTGGATATTGATTGGTCCAACACAAAAGAAAAGGACAGCTTGTGCAGTTAAATTATAAGATTGTGCAAAAATACTATTGTCATAGAATTCATGAATAATATTACAAGAATTTTTCTTCCCATCGATAACATTATTTTTTCTATTATAAACTATCACTACCCAATAATTATGTTGAATTCTACTAAATTCGATTCAAGTTGGATTTGATTCTTAAAAGATAATTTTCGTTTTACATGAAACTCAAATCTAAAACATTATTTAAAGAATATCAAGTATAACATTAATTTTATAAGGCTAGGAATGGTTCTCTATATGTCGATAGGTCATTAATCGTAATAGCACAATACACGATAATTTTCTGTTTGTTTGTGAAATTAATAAGACATGCTATTTACAAGCGATTACACAGTGAGAATGTCATTTCCTTGCAAAACTTTCTTCTGTGGGGTGCCGTTTAATAACAGAAAATATTTTTTATTTCTCAATTCTAATTTTTTACTTTATTTATATCTTTATTTTCTAATTAAAAAAAACTTTGAAAACATGTTCATTTCTCAGTGGAATTTGGTTATTCACCATTCATGAGAATCCCTTCTACGCATCCATGGTTGAATGGTTACAATGCCCAACTTATAATTAATTAGGGAATATAAGTAATTGAGGAAAATATTGTAGACCTTTATCCTTGATAATGTTTAAGATAAAATATGACACTTTAGTTGGAAAACTCATGGCCAGCATTGTACCACCCTTAATAAAGACTTTAAGCATGCAGAATCTTTTTCTAAGCTTGGATACCCCACAAAAAAAGGATACATCTTGTACACAAGGATCTAAATATTACAATAATAAATAGAGAATTATGTCCTTATGTCGACATCCGGGTGTTTAAGAATTCTTAATCAAGTGTTTTTTCTAAAGTTAAAATTTAGTATTTGAATTTCTGAAGAATTCTTAAGAATTCTTAACTTTACGATTTTTGAGACTTTAAAAAAAATAAAGGAGGAATTATGCAACGCAAGAGATACACAGTTGAGAATCATGTGTTCGCCCAGAGGGAGGGGTGACTTCTGCTCTCTTTTAAAATCTTCTTTTCATTTATTATACTTGGGAATCCGTACAATTTTTTATTACAAGGGAAAGTATGAACAGGGATTCCCCTATTTTTTCTCACTGAGTAGGTGAACTTTTGTTTCTTTTCTATGAAGGGATAGACTATTTAGGGATAAAACTCCGTCCTTTTTAACACCTATTAACTTTAACAAACCAAGTCTTCCCTGTCTTTGTAAGCATAAGATCGCATTCGTCAAAACTTGATCAACTGCTCAAGATAATCATGTTTGTCAAATCTTAGATGCTAAATTTTGGCAAAACTCAAGTTAGAAACATAAATATTTCTTAATTTTCGATTAATTTTAAATTATTTGATTGGTTACATTAGTATCATATCAATATTATATATGTGTTACTTTTAAATTATTTATGATTAAAAAGGTTTAACTGCCATTTATGATGCCGGCATGACCGGTTAAAGATCTAGTTAAATGGAAATAGTATGGAATTTATCATAAAATAGGGTGTTTTTTTTTTAATATATTTTTCATCCCATAGTTAAGATTTTGCATAGTCTTAATACGAACTAATTTTACGTAGTTAGCAAATAAATATGTCTTTTAATAATTAATTTTTAAAATATAAATTTTAACTCGGGCTAGAATCTAACCATTATGTCGGGTTCACTTTAACCATCAAGCAACTTTGATGGAGATATATATCTCATAAAAATAGTATATTTCGATTATACAGGGAAGGGGAAAGATCATCCTCTTTCTAATTTATCTAACTGGAAAAGGGAGTCTAAAAGTTTCTGCACCTTATCCTAAAAACTTTTTGTTAAGCAGCAATTTTCATAAAAGGAATGACCATGTCAACATGCCATTTTAGTATTTTTCAAATTTAATCATTCTTTCTAAACTAAATGGGAGAACACTTTGTGCATCAAGCGAACCCTTAATCATTCTTTCTGGATATGAAACAAATCAAATCATAGTCAATGGTTTAAGAAATCATTGATCGACTTGTGGTTTGGAATTAAACCATGTCTTAAAAAAGAAAAATTAGTTTCAATTTTTCATTTTGAAAAATCAGAAACCAAGGTTTTCGTTTTGAACCATCACGGCCAAGAACTGTTGATTCGAACTATTTTTTTAAAAATATTTGTTAATTTGTTCTATGCACAATATGTGATATTAAAAATTGAAAATACTAAAAAAACTATTATTATTAGTATTAAAGCAAAAAGAGAAAATTTTACATTTTAGTTAATATTGAATCTAATATAATTATTAAAATTCAGTTATAAAAATGTACATGAGTTTTATATTAAAAGAACTAATTTAAATAAATTATTTTATAAAATGGGCAATGAATGTTTAGTCATCATGGTAAAGTGAAAATTTTGTCTACGAAAAAAGGCATAATAAGGGTCTAATTAAATTCATTTCACAATTAATTTATCATATATTTTATATTTTTAAAAAGATTGATACTTATTTTTATTTTATATTGTTTACTTATTTTTTTTTTTAATTTTATAGTTTTGGTTTTAAAATTAAAATTGAAATAAGAATCATCTGGGGACAGCCATTTAATATTCCACTTTCATACTAATAAAAAAGGAACTAAAGAATAGAAGATTTTGGAGGCTTTCAAAAACATGATAACATCTAATTCCATTTAATGCCCTTGTGTACGTGGGTGTGGTGCCTCCTTCACTACTAGTCAAAATGGCAGTAATAGACCTCCCGGTTAGAGCTGGCCTCTTCCGTTTTTGGTTTATTGACCCACAACTATGATGAGGCGTGACCCCAAGCGAAACCCATGTGCTCCCAACTCAAAATTTAGTTTAATTAGCTTAAAATATTTATTTTTGGATTAAATTTAGTTATTAATAATTATGTTAATCAGATTTATATATTTTTAATAAACTAGTTTTTAATTATTTGTACATTTGAATCGATAAATATAGAAATATATAAAAACAAATATGTGAAATTGATATATTTAAAGCTAAGTCTAGTCTAGAGATGAGAATTGAGACCGGGCCGGGTTGGGCTGGTTTCGGTCTGATTCTTGGATGGGCCCATGAACTGTGGTTCCGAGGCTTCCTAGGGCAGGGCCGGGCCAGTTCACGGTTTTGGTTTTTTTTTATTTTTTGAACTTTATTTTATTATCAAATTCTCTTTGGTTTTTTTTCTCTTTTTTTAAAAAATTTCTATTTTACTCTCTTTTTTTTAAACTCACTTTTTTTGAAATCATCCGATAAATAAATAAATAAATAAATTAGAGACAAAAATTTTTTAGAGTAATTCTACCAAATTTAGTGTATATCCACTACTAATCTCTTCACTTGAATTTTCAAATCCACAATTTTCTATGAATACATTTTTTTGATTTTTACACAAAGATGATTTTTTTAACATATTTACATAATTTTTCTATACTCTAAAAATTTATTCTTCTTCTTCTTTTTCTTGTGTATCAGAGTGTCTTGCCTCATTTTTTCTGTATCTTTCCGATCTTTAATGCAAATTAAAAATTCTAAAGTGTTGTTCGCCAAATTTGTATGCTTTTTGTTAATACTTAACCACTTGCACTAAAAACACTTTTTACGCCACTACGGATACCAGAAAAGTTAGTATATTTTTTATCATTTTGACCAAAATTGGATAGTAAGATATATTATTTTTCCACTAACCTAATATATCAAAATAATAATCATTGTCATAACTTTTTAACCTATGTGTTTATTGGTATAAAATTAATTCAATTAGTGACGATGAAGAAATTCTTTATTTTTTTCCTAACATATGTAAATGATTAAAAAAAATTGAAAATAAACGAATTGTTGAACTATTACTAGTATAACATACATCACTACTACTTATATTTTTATGTTTCTTTTCGTATATGTATATTAACCTATGTGTTTATGGTTTTTAAAATTTCATATGTATGTTGTTTCAAAAATTATTGGTTTATATATATTTTCATTGGAAAACTATCAACAAAACAATCTATTAGAGTTTTAACACCTTCAAGTTTTACATGCGGATCTAAAGCACTTACTACTAAATACAAAATAAGAATTTATTCATAATATTTTAAAATTTTCATTTTCATTAGTTGAATAATGTTACTAAATCTATCTTCATTTTTAAATTGACTAAATACGAAATAAATTTTACAAAGATTAGATAACATTAAATGAGTTGTTAGATAATAAACTCAGAAAAATAAATTTGTATATGTATAAAAAATTTTCAATAATTGAGTTAGTGTGATTATAAAATCAAAAGTGATATTATTAATAAAACTATATTCATAATTATAATTTACAAATTCAATTAAAAAATTTCTAAAAGAAAGTACACATTGTAACATATCATAAGTTAAATTTCATGTAATGTTACATTTTTGTTTAAATTTTTAAAATTTTATATTATATAAATGATATAATTGTCTTATTTTTTGTGTTTTTATTGAAAAATTTCTAATTTGATAAATTAAATTACAAATGGGTCGTAAAACTATTTCTGCCATTTTAAACCATTTTTAACACATAAATTTAATATGTGACATGTACACCTATTATGAAAAAATGTTCCATCTAATATTGTTTTTAAAATATTTTTTTTAAAATATTAACAGTACTAATATTAGTCAAAATATTATTAAAATATATAAAAAAATTTCTATCACTAATTCCATATTTATGAATAACATTCATAATTACTTTAACAATGTGAGCACCGAAATACGAGTGTTCCCAACGTTGAAAAGTTAAAATTCATTTTTTTAATACCCAAGAATCATTAATTCAAAAACATGTTACTACAATAAAATGTTCTTTTTTAGATTCAATTTTTAAAATATCTGAAATTAATAAAAATTTATAATTAGTACGTATAAAATTTGCAATTAAACCATCTTTGATTTGAAATTGATCAAGTGATCTCCTCCTACCGGATTTTCTATTACTTTTTTTTTTCTTTAACCCTGTTGTTAATATTTTTTAACATATTCTTCAAAAACTTCACATTCAATTATATTAAGTGGTAATTCTTTTCTTACTATTCATTCTATTTGATCATTCTTTTCCGTTTTCGCATTATACCTAAATGTACTCGTGACATTTCCTTCCTAGTAGCTATTTATTTTTGCCTAATTTGAGATAATTTATTGGATGATCTTTAACTATATATCTCTTAAGTGTGCCTTTTTTCCAACCCTTCAACTATTTATATTTTTGATGACAAATTTTACAAGTTTTTTTTATTCATAATAATTTTTAACAAAAAAATCCAATGTGTTAAAATCATCTTTTGTAGTGCGTGTTGTACTAAATTGTGTATTACTAGATTCATTTTCTTCAAAAAAAGTTTCAATATTAATGTGCTCCAAAATACATTCTTGAAAAAATGAAAATAGGGAGAGAGAGGAGATTATTGGAAAGATTATAAAGAATGTGTTCTAGTCTTTTTTTTTTTAATTTAAGATTAAATATGTAAAAAATTAATGTGAATGAATTAATTATAAAGTGAAATCGCAAAAAATTAAATGTTACCAATTTGACAGAAATTACTGTTGTTTTTCCCCAAATCTTAAAAATTTGAACTCCTAATTTTGAAATGTTGCCAAATCTTGATGAATTTTATAGGTGGTGTGATTAAGGAGATTGGAACTAAGTTGAAAATGGAAATGGTAGTGCAAATGGAAATGATAGTGTATTGGAAATGGTGTGATTAGTAGGAAATGAAAATGTGTTTAATATGAGAGAGAGTTGTAGACAATTGAAATAGAGTTGTTGTATAGTGATTTTGAGAGAGTGTAGCGGAATTGAGAGAATAAAAATGTGAGAGAGTATATGAGATTTTTTTTGTGTAGGATTTAGAAATGAGGTGTGACCTATTTATAGGAAAATTTTTTGATCTTATAAACTAAAATATCCCTCAAAGTAGTCGTTTATAAATGTTGGGAGAGATAAAATTGGAAAAAATTCAAAAAAAGAAATGGCCGTTGGAACTAGCCAGGTCAAGCTTGTTCCAATGGAACGTTGAATCGCTTGGCCAATTTCGGGTCTAGACCAGTTTTGTGTTAGTTCTGTGCCAGTTTCGGGCTCGGGCGGGTTCCAATAGAACGTTGGAGCCGTCGGGCTAGTTTCGGGTCTTGGCCAGTTTCATGCCAGTTCCATGCTAGTTTTGGGCCCAAGCCAGGCTAGGCTGGTTTCAGGTTCCAAAAACCATGGACCGGACAGGCCCGCTTTTGTAGCCAGGTCGGTCCAGTTCGGACTTACCATTCACTCGGGCCGGTTTTCGGTCCGGGTTGGCTGGGCCGGTTTTCTGGCCAGAACCAGCCCAGTCCCATATCTAGGCTAGTCAACTTAATTTTAGATTAATGGTTCCATTAGATTTTTATATCGTACTAGTTTCCAACTACAAGCATATTACATGATATAAATGTAAATAAAGAAGAATGTGTGAAAAAATGGGTAATTAAAGAGATACAAATTCACATAAATAAGAAAAATATAAAATAAAAGAAGAGAAGTTGAATTAAATATATAAATGTAATATAAGAAAAATTATTTTTTTTAGTGAAAGTAATATTAACACAATAATTCTGTTTGATATATATAAGGTATGATTTATGTGTACAAACCTAGAGATTAATCACCCAGATTCATTTTTGAGAGAGAGAGAGAGAGAGAGACTCTATCCAAAAACTTAGGATATCCCATTTTCCCTCACATAGGAATGCCAAATGGAGATGCTGTCTTTACTTGCTGGCAATTGTTTCTCTGTAGCAATATGGGGGGGGGGGGCAATGAAAAATGTGATCAATGCTCTAAAGCAAACCAGCCATATATTTCCCCATTAGCCACCATGGACAGTGAGAAATTAAGTAATGAAGGGTATTTCATAGCATAAAGCCATGGAGTGTGACCTGAAGGGTATGTTATGGCAAACCCCTGGAGGTGATGAAGCATGTTGTAGACGTCGAGGGTTTGAAACCTATAAGAATGTATAGCACTAGCTCAGGATTAGGACCACACTATGATATACATTGGATGTGTTTATTTGTTGGAAAGAATAAATGGCTAGGGTGAATATGAAGAACTACTCCTGCCCCCCCCCCCCCCCCCCAATTTCCATGTTAGTATTTAAATTTCCTTGTGGTAGACTTAAAATGCTCGCTAGGTTGACACCAAGCGAATAAAGTTTCTGCTCCTTGAAAAAAAGAGGTTAAATATTGGGAATCCAAATTGTTCAATGTTTTCATGATTGTAATTATTGTTGTTCTCAACATTAATTTAATAATATATTTTTAAAATGTGTACACATCATTCAATCATGGAACTTCCCTAATAACAAAACAATCGCTTTCGATGATTAAACAAAAGGGAAAATAAAAAAAAAAGAAATTGCTGCAGTTGGTGTCAAAACAATGGGGGAAGCCATGGCTGCTTGAGATACATATATATGTTTTAAATATAGTGCAAAAAATGTTCTTGAAGATTTTCTTATAAATCAATAAAAATATTTATTGTGAATTTTTTTCAAATCTAAATTTTGGGTTGGATCACTTACCTTTTTGATGAACGGATATTTTAGGTCGAGGAAGCGTCACAAAAATGGATCACCCCCTATTGTTCCACAGTCCAAATGCCATGGTGAACTTAATGATCAACTAATATTCAAAACCCCTTATCTCTCAATATCATATTTCTCTCTTCTTTCTAACAAAGAAGAAAAAAAAAATATTCAAGTCTTCTTCCTTTTGGTTTATTTCAATATTATGTTGTTTTTCTTGTTCCCATGCCCACCTCAAGAATGTGGTCATTATTGGGGAAGTTATTCCCTAGTAAGAGAGAGAGAGAGAGAGAAATAAGGGGAGAGTTGGGAGTTGGGGTAGTTTTAACAAAAACCACCCCATGTTCAAAAATAAAGGGGGGCGGGTCTACCCTCATGGGCGGACTCGCCCCACATACTAACATTTCCTATTCGCACATGAGCGCTAGACTCGCGTCTAGTGTGATCATTACAATCGAATATCATCAATTTCATATAGGCAAGAGGATCGTATGATCCGTGAGAATACCAAGAACTCTAAAGCCATACACCGGTTAAGGATATATAGCAGCTCATCGTCAAAGTGGTGAAGAGGACATCATATCTCGCTATACCCCAGACTTCTTTTATTCGACATAGTCAACGTATCTCTCATCCCTCAAAACAATATAAGAGCATACTTGACTCTAATCCAATCATGTATTCACAATTACGTCACTAAACACTAAGTCATAGACATAATTGATCGGTCTGTGAATACAGAGTAACGTGTCGATCAAAGACAGTCTTCCTTTCATACTACTAACTTTTAACTTTATGTTAGCTGCTTTCTTAGACATGTACCGCCAAACCAAATCATCCATGATTTCTTGGTAACATGCTAAAGTAGCAACACTAAAATAAAATTTCAAAAAACAGACAAAAGTCCTAAGAGTATAAATTGAGGTTGCGTATAAGCCTCTGAGTCTCACACAATGAGATGAACATAATGAGATGAAGAGAGATGTACCATCTCATTACTCATGTAGTCACATAAGCACACGTGGTATGAAACACGTGCTACGATACCTTTCTTTCCATTTGGAAGCGTATGTCTTCTTTTCTAAGATAATGCATCGTACAGGTCTTAGTCCAAGTATACATAACACTTGACCTGAGTTTTCCTTTTACAAGTCCTCCAACATCTCACAATATCAAGGAAAACTCACACCTGACTATTCGACAAGTTTAATGGATTGTGGGGAATCTATTTCAATTACCATATATGTAGTATATCAACCGGTAATCTCATCTTAGTACTTAACTAAGGTGGCTTATCTGTGTTAATCCATCACAAATTAACACGCCTCATCTCTACATGTCACACAGACATTAGAGGCGATTGCTCGTGTGAGAGAGCCAATCTCAGAACTTGTCCGACATACTTTTAATTTCAGACACAAGAATTTTGGATACAAAAAAAAAATTCAAATATCAACAAATATGAGTATTATAACGTACATACTTTCTATATATAATCACAATCATCACAACAATGACAAATATTATCACAATCTATGCAATCCATATTATCTAACATATCTCACAAACATGTTTTTAAGGTATTGGCCTTCGAAAATGACAAGCCACTACGAAACGCATAGATACATATCTTAATGTCATTCCCCTCTTTTCAATCATGTCTCTGACAAGATTGTTCTTTGTTCCTATGTTTGGATTTACTATTACATTTGGAGTCTTACGCGTAAGTAATAGCTGACCGATTATCACAATTAATCGTCAAGCTCCCACTATGTTGCTTATTACTCCAAATATTACAACATCTATTTAACCAAACTCATTTTATGAACTGCTAAAGTATTGACCACAAATCTACTTCCATTATAAAAAGTGATACACATGTTTGTTCTTGCTTCTTCATGAGATAGCGCTATCAATCAGCAAGCAAACATAACCAGAGACAGATTTTCTCTCATGTAAATCTTCTCTCTAATCAGAATTCGTGTATCCTTTCAATACTAGATCATTTCCTTAATAATGAAGGAAATAGTCTACAGTTCCGGTCAGGTATCCCAATATCTTTTCATAACAATCCAATCATTCTATCCAGATTGGACAGATACCTGCCGACCAAACCCCGTAGTATGACAATATCAGAATGAGTACACTTCATAGCGTACTCCAAATTCTTAACAGTACTAAAATACATTGTTCTAGACATTTCATCTATTCATTAGGAGTTTTAGGGCATATGTCATCTTTTGAACTATTTCTTATAGTCACAGGAGTATCAATGAGTTTGTAGTCTTTTAAGCTAAACCGTTCCAGAGTCTTTATAATATAAGACTTTTGAAATAACTTTAGTAATCTCCTGGAATGATTTCTTTGGAATTCAATTCCCAATCTGCTTTACCCATATCCTTCATCTCGAAGGTCATACTCCTTATCATTTGCCGCTAACAATATGTCCGTGATATATAAGAATAGAATTACAAACTTGTCAGTGGACCTTTCAAATAGAAATAATGGTTTTCATCTATTATTGCGAAATCATAAGAGATCACATTTCTATGAAATCTCAAATACCATTATCTCGAAAACTATTTAAGTCCATCAATTCTTATCTTCTTGGCCTTTAATGACAAAAACTCTTTAATTGTGTCATACAGATGTCCTCAAGTTCATCACTAAGGAAGACAGTTTTCGTATCCATCTGACGTAATTCCAAATTCAAATTGGCTAATTTTGCCAACTACTCGCGAATGGAGATAAATCTCACTACTGGGAAAAAGGTTTTCTCGTAATCAATACTTTTTTACAAAGCGTAATATTCTTCTACCAGTTGAGTCTTTTATCTCTCAATAATTCTATCTGCCCTATGCATGGTTTTGAGAATCCAGTTATTCTCAATAACTTTGCGTCATAATATGAGTTCAACCAATTCCTATACATAGTTGGACTTCATCAACTCCTATTATTCTTCATTACATTTTTCCATTCACCCTTAGTGGGATTAGATGAGTCTCATATGCATTCTAAAACTCTTCTTCATCTTTTAAAGAAACATCACATACGTGCCTCAATCCCCAAGTGACGCTTAGGCATATTTTTCCTAACACTTTTCTGAGTCTGTAACTCAATTGAATCGTTAGATTTTTAAATCCTTCCCAGTAGGATCAACACTATTCTAACAATCCGCAATAGACAAAACTATTATTTGAATCAACTAATTCAAATAACAGCTCTATGTCCTTCACATCACCTCTGCTAGGAAAATGATTCTTCAGAAATGTTATATCCGTGATCTAATTTCTATTGTAGTACCATCATCTTATTCACAAATGAATACTTAACTTTTGGACTAATCGGAATATTTTATAAAAATACTCTTACTTCTATAGGGATCCTATTTTCCAAACTTATTAAAAAAATCTCAAAATACAGATAGTTAATCCCCAAGGTCTCAAGTCACTGAGACACGACCTTCTATCAGTTTAAAGTTTATATCCCGTCATTGGTACTATCTTTGAAGGTACTTTGTGCAAAACAATGATTGCAATCAACAAGACATCTCCCTAAAAGGAAATCTACAAATGAACTTGCGTCATCATGGATTTTGCCATATCCAACAATGTCCTATTCCTTCTCACTATAACACCACTCTGACGGGATGTATAAGGACTGATCAAATGTCGGATTGTGTTTCTTTCATTATCTAGATCTTTGAATTGATCTGGTAGACATTCACACATTCTATCTGTCTGATTCTCTATCTCTCTCATATAATGTTTAAAGCACTTATATGCTTCAGACTTGTGAGAAATCAAACAGATATGGTCAAACACGTGAAATCATCAATAAATATAATGAAACACAAAATTCTATGCATACCCTCCATATCTATTAGATCACGAATATCTGAATGGATCAAATACAATAGAAATTTAGCCGGGTTAGCTTTTCCAAATGATTTTTTCGTCATTTTGCCGACAAAACAACATTTACATGTTGGTAAATCAAATTTTGTGAGCGAACCCAATAGTTCTATTCTCACTAGTTGACTTATCTTGTCTTGCCCCGATGTGACCAAGTCTGCCATGTTACATTATCAAAATTTACAAAATGATAAAACCATTTGCAAACTGTTCAGAACCACTACACATGTCATTTAAATATAAATCATCCTATATCTTTGAAAGCTCAAATCACAATCAAATTTCAAAAGAATAAGAAGAGATAAGATTCCGTCGAATTTCTGACACGTAGAGAACCTTATGCAGAATAAGAGTTCGGCCACTTTGTAACTGTAGTTTACAAGTGCCAATGCCTCTAACGTTTATTCTTATATCGTTCTCCACATTTTATCTACTACCAGAAAGCAATCGACGAAAAACTCATAAATGTTTCTCTATCTATTCTTATATTCAGGGTTATTCTTTTGTGATCCGTCTATAATTTCCTTATTTTTCTTACTTTTGTTCTAGTCCCTTTCACGTTTAGAGTCCGAAACTCTATTGGGACTATATTTACTACAAAAGCATCAACTATGAATCTTGCAACACAAAGCTACTCGTGTCGAAGTTGAACGTGGCAAGCAATATTCGAGAAAGTCTTTACACTGTTATTGTGAATTAAACTGACTTTCAGGTACTCCCACTAGATAGGAAGGAATCGGATCAAAATTTGAACCTTTTATTCATTGGAGAGGACATGACCTGCTGACTCTCATTCTTTCTCTTTGAGGTACACCCCAAAATCATGAGCAGTCAAAGTATTGTTCACACTTAGGTATCATGCCTTCAATCTGAAAAGCCAACCAGAGTCGCTCGAGCAGTGGAATTCATCATTTTTCACATCTGGTTAGCATCTAGTTCTCTCCATTATTGGGCAGCATTGCCCACTACAGGATATTATATGACATGTTTGATACTTTTTTGAGGCATCTAATTCTCTCAGTACATTTTATATTGTATAGCGTCATATCTCATAATTGTCGCCATTCAGATTGTCATCTCTATTCAAATCCCCTATAAAAGATTTCAATACTATGGTTTGGGTTTTCTAAGAGAATATACATACGTACTAATGCTCATATCATTCACATAATTTTGTACTTTAAAATTAATATCCATGACAGGTCAACATTAGGTATAAAATCGAAAGTTTACTATGTTTCCAATCATCATTTATGGTCCTAATGTATCACTATCACAAATTTAATTTAAAGTTACAAAATTTTATAAGTTTTAGGTGAGAATTATTTAAATTCTGTCAACCTAAAACCTCCCACATAAATACACTAAGTATTTAATATAATATTTCAATTTTAGATGAGAATTACTAAATCTACCAATCCAAAATTTTCATTTAAGGGAGAGACCTTTCAAGTCCTTTTGCATACATTATCATTAATAATGAACATAACTGACAGATATTCAAAAGAAATTAAAATTTTGAACGTTCATTTATAATATGATCACGATCTTAATCAACCATTCATTACTTGCAAAAGAAAGAACATATAAATGAATTATCTTGTTCAAGATATATCCATTCGTGATAGCATATTTACAATTCTCTTAGATAGTCTATCCCTAGAAGCGAATCTCCTTACAGCATTTTAGGAATTATTTATACTTTGGGAAAATCTTTTCTTCACTTGACTCTCTAGATTCTTGATTTTTCATATTTCTATTAATATCAGTCTTACAACATCAAGAATCATATGTTCATGCTCGACAAGTAACTTATCAACCACGTTAACCCAATAAGGGGATAGAGAATTTCTCAGTATATATACGTCATCCCCCCAAAAGGAATGACCGAGCTGAATGAGTTCCAAGCGTTTCTGCTCCATGATCTCTAAATGATCTGGCAAAGAATGAGATGGGTCCATCTTGTACGTCAACATTTGTCCCAACTTCATTAAACGCTCTAAACTTCTCAAGTCTCTTTTCTTTCCCTAGAGGCCCGGAAGTTCTTCAAGAATACGTTCGATTATTACCATTTCTCTGAAAATGGGAACAATATTAGGTTAGACACATAGCCAACCATAATATTATAACAAATAATAAAAAATTATTTATTTTAAATAATATACTCAATTTTTAAATAATTTTATGTTGAAAAAATAAATTTTTCATACATAAAAAAGAGTATAAAATTAAAACGAGCGTAAACAATTTACACTCAAGTAGTCAAAATTAATAAAATAATTTTCTAGTCCCACAAAAAATTTTTCAGAGTTTTCTGGAACAGAAGAATGATTTTTCTGTAATTTTCTAGCATTTATTGGTTATAAATCAATAAATAATAATTTTCAACTCCGGAAAATACATTAAAATTCATAAAAAAATCTAAAATGATTTTTTTTGACTTATACAAAATTTTCTGGGCTGAAAAACTACTTTTCGTAATTCTCTAATACTTATTGATTTAATAATCAAAATAAATCTTTTTCATCTACGAAAAATAAATTTTAAATCACAGAAAAATCACAATAAATACAAGATTTATTCTGGTGAAAATTGGGACCAAAATGAATCGAGCATGTGCTTCCACGTGCCAAAGGATGCAACTGTAACAAAAAAATATTCTGGCGTGCTCACACGCCCGCAGTGTCGCGTGAGCTCCACGCGCTGTCTTCCAAGTGGCCGTTGGCCACCAAATTTTGGCTATCCCCCAATTTTCAACGTCTCTGAGTTCAATGGTGTTCTTAGATTTTCAATCGGACATCACTAGCCTAGGGGGTGGATTACACTTGCCGTTGCCAAGAGTGAGATTGAACATTTTACTGTTCATCTTCTTTCCCAAATTTTCAGATTTCGACCCAAACTTTGAATGACCATATCTCCCTCAATTTTTAATCATTTTTTGCGATCTTTATATGGTTGAAAATCATTTTTCATGTAGAATCTAACCATATAAATTTTGTATCACAAAACTTAGCATTTTAAAATTTATGAGTATATTAAATTTAGGTTACGATTTATTATATCTTTTAATATACTCATCCGTTACATGCCAAATTTCACAAATTAGATTTACATCTCATAAGCATGTTATGGTATAAAAATGAGAGTATTTCAATGAGTCAATTGCAAGATGCCATTAATGAAACTCTAAGTTTATGCATGGTATTTTTAATTTTTTAAATACTCATATTAGGTAGAAAACAATTCATGCATACTCTGATACCAATGAAGATTTTCGTATAAATCAACAAAAATATTTTTTGCGGAATTTTTCCGGATCTAAATTTTGGGTTAGATCACTTACCTCTTTGATGAACGGGTATTCTAGGTCGAGAAAGCGTCACAAAAATGGATCACCCCCTATTGTTCCACAATTCAAATGCCATGGTGAACATAATGATCAACTAATATTCAAAACCCTTTATCTCTCAATATCATATTTCTCTCTCCTTTCTAACAAAGAAGAAAAAAAAACATTCAAGTTTTCTTTCTTTTTGTTTATTTCAATATTATGTTGTTTTTCTTGTTCCCGTGCCCACGTCAAGAATGGGGTCATTATTGGGGAAGTTATTCCCCAGTGAGAGAGAGAGAGAAATAAGGGGAGAGTTGGGAGTTGGGGTGGTTTTAACAAAAACCACCCATGTTCAAAAATAAAGGGGGGCGGGTCTACCCTCATGGGCGGACCCGCCCCACATACTAACAGTTCTTTTGAATGTCTTTCTCCAAGCTCTATCAGACAAGTTGGAATGTCTCTCTCTAACTCTGGTAGAGTCTACTTTGATGGGGGTATCTAATAATTGCAATTTTAGTAGAGAAAAAGAAACCACACAACTAGCTAGCTAGGGATTTGGTATACATATTCAGGCATAATCAAGTCTGCATAAACTATGTAAACTCTATATTATGATTTAGAGTTTATATTAATATAAACAAGATATCAGGTATCTCTAATACAAACTTAGATATTGCCGAAGTCAAAATATATAGCCCTACAAAATCCAACTGTCCATATCTTCACAGATTGAAGTAGTGAGGCCCAAGATTGAAGTGTTCTCAAATAATAGAGCCATATTCTCCATGGGTGGGCTGAATTACGAAGAATACTCTTGTGGTTTAGCCTGTTTGCCAATGTTTAAAATGTTAGTTTATTAAATATAATTACTTTTTCATTAATCATATTCCTTATTTAATCATGAAAATTTAAATAAATTTAACAAATTGAGTTTCTACCAAAAAGACATATTGAAATATGAAAATATACCAAATATGTACATAAGATATCAAAAATAAAATTAAAAATTTACTGAAAAAAAATTCTATTAAAGTTAGCAGTAAAATAAGTGATAAATCAGGGGTAGCAGTGAGCGAAGAGCCAGGGTTATGCCGAAGGAGCTAGAGTTATGCTGGGGGACATGCTGAGGTTAGACTTGGCTTGAGCTTTGGGCAGGGGCTGAGGCTAGGGCACGCCCATATGGTCGAATGGATATTACTGAGCGTGCGTACACTTCTCTAGACTGAGGATATCATTCCAATTCTCACACCAATTAATATTTTGAAAAAACCAAAAAAAAAAAAATCATGAATTAAAATCGAATAACACAAACAAACACAAAATTAATAGAAATTTAAAAGCCAAACAGACTATTTACCAATTAGGATTTTGAGAGTGAGAAGTGTGTGTGTTGATGAGGAGCTAGAGAGACAACTCGATGGGTGAAGAGGGACTCGAAGCCAAGTTGTTGGAGCATCGGGAGGAAAGAAACAGTGTAAGAGGTGCACACTCAGTGTGAGAGTGTTCGAGCCTGGAATTTGAGACACTAACAACACAACAAGACGTTGCAAGAGCTTACATGCTATTGTGATACATTCTGTGACATATTTTGTGATACAACGACGTTGCAAATCATTTGGCAGGCCGTATCTTATGACTTGCAACGTTTTTAGCAACATCAAGCAACTACGTATGCATCGCAAACAAATTGCGATACTGGTTTCAACAGCATAGGTTATTTACAATGTGCAAAAGTAATGAATATTCATTAGTAATATGAAAAGCAAATTCGTCGCAAACAAGGTGTTATAGAGCTCAAGAAGGCCTTGTGCAATGCCCATGATAGAGCCAAGATGCCGTGGCTAGGCACGCATGGGAGGAAGCACTGGGGGCTTGCGAAGGCTGAAGCACTCGGTCAAGGTTACAAACCCTTAGCCCGTGCAATACATGCAGCCCAAGAAGACATCATGGGCATGCCAAGGGCCCTACCTCCAAGACCAACCCCACTGGACCAAGAGGAGCCCAAAGCCAAGAACCTTCCAAGGATGCTAAAGGGGCTCAAGGCAACCGAGAGGTCAAAGAACTCAATTGTCACGCGTTGGAATCTAGAGAGTCCTAAGAAAATCAAGGGACTCAAGAGAGCCAAAGAGACAAAGCAAGGACCACAAATAACACATGCCGGAATTCTAAGAATAGTAACTCATTTGTAATAAGTGCTATGAATCCTAAGAGCCACCTCTTTAGATGTATAGCTCATAAATAATGTGGCCTTAGATCTTCTCTCCCCTAGGCCTATAAATAAACCAGCCCTCCAACATTCAAGTTCAAGTTCTCTTCTTCTAGCAAGTTAGGGTTCTCTTCCTTAGGCTCTGCAAACAAGCCTTCCTAAGTCCAAGCAAGACTCACTGTTTTGATCTCCACCCAGGTCCTGTTTAATCCTTCCAACTCTAGCTAAGCCAACTTAGCTTGGGAACCCTTTTCCAACCACCATTCAATCGTGTTCATCCAGCCAAGCAACCACTTTTCTTGAGCCAAACCTCTCTTTGTTAGACATAGGAGTTGTGAGAGAGGAAGCACTCCCCCAAGGATACCTATTCTCCCATCCATCGAGCGCCTAACCAAGTAAAGAGAAGTACCCGCGGCCTGCCCTAGTCACGGGCTTGCAACAACAAGGTTTGTGACGTGCTTGTACTACTGATCACCAAGATGCTTAAATGCATTTGCAATGCCTCACAAGTGTCGCAACACTTTTTTAAGCCTCTTGCAACGACAATGCCATCAAATGCAACATTTTGTTAATATGGATAAATAGGAATTTTGCAATGCTAAAATCAGCATTGCAAAATATATATAATTCATTTTGCAATGAAAGTCAGCATCGCAAAGTTTTTCATGGATTTTTGCAATGAAATTAGCACTGCAAACTATATGCAATGTCCAATCAATTTGGGAAAATGAGATATTGTGATGCGGTGTACTACATCACAAAAATTTTTTAATGGTTTTTGCAACGACTGTTGATGCCGCAATATATTCTGAAATCAAATCGTCTGAATGTATTTCTGGCAACCATTTTTGCAATGCAAACTTTCTTGCAACACCGTGGGTCGATATGGTGATGGATTTTAAGACTTTGTTGTTGTCGCTAAGGTTCCATGCCATTTTGTGCGAGAATTAGTGATGACTTTTAACGTCACTGGCAGTTCTCCATTCTGCACCTTATAGTGCGACTTTTTTGCAATGCTTATTTCTTTCCGTAGTAAATTTCTCAACGTACGATACAAATTTCATTGCAATTTTGTGATGCTATTTTGGCATTCCAAATTGGCGTCATAGAAGGGCTTTTCTCTGTTATGAGTAATATGAGTTGTATCTCATTTTTTGATGCTTAATAACGAAAAATATATTATAGTGTTGGCATATGCTACTTTGCTATTATGATTTTCATCATTTGATGAAAATAATTCTTAACTATTTTATGGCCATTTTACAAGTTTGATATGCTTTTGACCTTTAGCGTATTAGGTGTTTCTTGCCATGTACAGGTATGCAAAGAATGATAAAGATGCAACAATAGAAAACTATATAGATAGATCTATTACGAAAATATAATGTTGAGGAGAATTTTGATACCTAACAAACATTAAGGATATTGTCGATCGAGCCCTAATATTAAGTATGTGTAGTGTTGGAGGTGGGTTATGGTTTTACAGATCCCGACTCCTTGTTAACTCAAACGGTATATGAAACTTGTAAAAACCGTCGGAGGGTGTTTCGGCGGGGGAGGTTCGACGTTCAAGTCAGAAAGAGTAGTTTTCGAATGTAAGAGAAATAGACTAAGAGCGTAGAGAGAAAGATTTTCTGTGATTAGAGTATCAAATGTGAAAGGTTAAAAGAGCATACCTGATTTGGAGGGTTTGAGGGCATCTTATACCTGCAAGAGTCGTATGCTATTGGGATGTTTCAACGCTAATTCCCTTATCGAGTCGATTCGGAAATCTCAGGAATTAATATTCCGAAACGATCGTGATCTTTATCGTATATGAACTTTTGTTTCCTAGGGAGATCTTTTTCTTAATTAAAAAATCTTGAAAGTGTCATTCTTAAGTAGAAAATAAAAGTCGTTGGGGTGCTCCGGCATTTTCTAACGATCAATAAGGTCATTGGCCTTTGGTTAGTCATTTGGTCGGTATGGAACTTTCGGGGCTTGCTCATTTGATGAGCTAGTGGCAGAATATCCGATCGGAGAAATTATTCCCACTTAATAAATCTTATTCGATAAGCGGGGCAACTAAGGCCTTTTGTTCAGAAGATGAGGTGACTAAGATCCTTCGGTAAATTAGTCGAACAGTCATAGGGAATAGTCATTTGTACTTGCTCATCGGTTGGTAGTTGTCCTTTGTGGGCATCCTGTGTGGGTCTTTCAGGCACTGACCCTTTGAATTGGGCCTAAAGCTATATCCCATCATTTGCTCTCTACTCATGACGCTCTTTCTCGGGAAAGGCAGCAAGAGTTATGACTATTGCAAAAGACATGAAACTTTTGAGTGTGACCTTTGTCGCTTCGATTTTTTGGAATCGTTTTCTGTACTCTTTATAAGAATTCACGTTTATTAGGGCATCGTATACTTTAGTATTATTGCCTGCTGCTCTCTTAATTTTTTGCGAAAACTTTTTCTGCAAAAATCTCAAAAGGTTCTTCTTCGCCGTGAGGTGTAAGCAGCATACGGAGCACGATGACTGAAGAGGAACTGATGGAAGTCGCTCGGAAGCGACGTCGAACTAGTGTTGCCTGGTGAAGAGGACAGAACAAATCATGCCCCCGATGATTGCGTCCCAATGTATAAGCAGTGTGTGAAGTACGGTTTGAAGATCCCACATATGGGCCCCCTGGCAGAGGTCGTGAGATATTGGAATATCTACCCTTTGTTGTTTATCCCTAGTGCTTGGCGTTTTGTGATTACATTGATTTTCTACCGTCTATGAATGCTTCCCTTCTAAAGGATATCTCCACTAAGCGGGAGGTGCGACCGAACGCAAAGAGGAAGACAATCGATACTTCTCCTGAGACTCGGCTGAAGAGACCAAGGGTTCGATTGTCTGGCTCGCTTGCTGGCGAGGAGGGGCTAGCAGAAACTGGAGAACATGAGTCTCCGCGAGAGCATGTCGACATGAGAGAGGGCTAGTCGATCACTCGCCCGATGATCATTGATACGCCCCTCAGAGACGGGGAGGGGGATGTTCCAGACGAGGAGGTCCCTAAGACGACAGGTAATGCTCTGGCTCTAGATCCACGACAGTAGGAAAAGACTTCAATGACACACGTTTCTGCTCCTGTTTTGGGAAAAGCACTCGAACGGTCACCCCAAACATCCCAATGTCTCATGCAAGATGTGAAGGATGAGGCTCGCGTTCCACCACCTATTTTGGTTGAGTCGTTCAACGGAGAGGAGGATGATCTAGAAGAAGGGTCGATAGCGGTCTATGTGGGGGACCATCAATATAACTTTATCGATTTGCGAGAAGCACTGCAATTGGCCGAATGGATCGAGTTTCGCCCAGAACTTGCACTCCAAACAATGTCTTCGGATCGTATTGAAAAGACTATCCACTCTCTCTACCTTACAGTAAGTGTTCTTTCGCCCGAGTTCTATCCAGATTTGTTATTATATGATTTTGACTGTTAAGTGTATTTCCTCTCAAACTGCAGCCTTGACCAAATTCCAAAGGCAACGAAGGAAAGAGCGTGATGGGCAAATTGTCCATTTGAGTAACCAAGTGTTATTGCTGAAAGACATTCTAGAGAGCAAGGAAAGGGACACCGAAGGGGGGAAAGACAAGTAGATTAAACGTCTTTAGTTAGACTTGGCCCTGTCCCAGGAATGTTGTGAAAAGCTAGAAGCTTAGGCGTGCGTACGAGAAGCAAGATTAGTGGTTGTCGAGATTTTTGCTCATCTTCGGGAGGAATCTTTTCAGAATGCCAAGCGGGAGATGACTGATCTCAAGGTGTCTATTGCCAAAGATGCTGCTAACCTCTAGCTTTCTCAATGTAGGTTGCTCGAGCGTTTGAGGTACACGGAGGAGATTCTCTGACAAGTTGGCCGATATGAGCCTCTACCTCCTTTTAAGGGGTCAGTGATAGCGGATCATGACCCTGCCCCAGTGACGTCCGTTGTTCCTTCTAACCACTTGTAATCTTGTATTGTTCCGACAATGAAAAGACTTTCTTCATTGAGTGTGTCTACCCGAGAATATCGTTCGAACCATTTGTCCAATGCTCCATCGAAGTGTAATGATCTTCCACGAAGAAAGCCTTTAGAATGCTATGATCCGCTTGGGGAGTCTCATTCGTCAGGGTGACTTAGACTCGTCGCACGATAGGAAACTTTAGATGATAGAGTCGTGTCCCCCCGTTCTGAGAGTTCCATCCGTTTTGATATGACACGTTCGATTGATAAGATCAGAGCGACTGAAACCCGACATACGATAGGAAACTTTATATGTCAAGGTCGTGTCCACCCATTTGGGGAGTTCCATCCCATTTTGATGACACGTTCGATCGGTAAGATCAGGGTGACTGAGACCCGACGTACGATAAGAAATTTTAGATGTTAGGGTCGTGTTCACCCGTTTAGGAAATTCCATCTCATTTTGTTGATACGTTAGATTGGTAAGATTAGGATGACTAAGACCCGACGTATGATAGGAAACTTTAGATGTTAGGGCCGTGTCCACCCGTTCGGTGAGTTTCATCCTATTTTGATGACACGTTCGATCGGTAAGATCAGGGTGGCAGAGTCCCGACGTATGATAAGAAATTTTAGATGTTAGGGTCGTATCCACCCGTTCGAAGAGTTCCATCTCATTTTGATGACACATTCGATTGGTAAGATCAGGGCGATTGAGACCCGACGTATGATAGGAAACTTTAGATGTTAGGGCCGTGTCCACCCGTTTGGAGAGTTCTGTCCCATTTTAATGACACATTCGATTGGTAAGATCAGGCCGACTGAGGCTTGACGTACGATACGAAACTTTAGATGTTAGGGTAGTGTCCACTCGTTCGGAGAGTTCTATTCTATTTTGATGACATGTTCGATCGGTAAGATCAGGGCGACTGAGACCCGACGTACGATAGGAAACTTTAGATGTTAGGGCCGTGTCCACCCGTTCGGGGAATTCCGTCCCATTTGATGATATGTTCGATCGGTAAGATCAGGGCGATTGAGACCCGACGTACGATAGGGAACTTTAGATGTTAGGACTGTGTCCATCCGTTTGGGAAGTTCCATCCCATTTTGATGATACGTTCTATCGGTAAGATCAGGATGACTGAGACCCGGTGTACGATAGGAAAGTTTAGACATGAGGTGATTCCTTCGTAAATTACTGAGGATCTCATGTCACGAGCCATCACAGGAATGATCACTATTTGGCGAGAAGGCGCAGAACCCTTCCTCAAGGAAAGAGCATGGGAAACTTCGAGTCATACGCTAGACAAACGCAAGTGGGAACATAGCGTTCATGCTATATATCTTTGTCGTGGATTTAAAGGATCACCCTCCTGATCCGTTATGTGGTGGCCTGGGGTCTGGTCGGTTATGCGACTCATTCTCCCGCGGTGCATTACGTCCATCAGGGGAAAGTAAATTCCTTCATTCCATACTGATGAATCTCTGTAGTCTACCACTGCGAACCATAAATTCCAACTCGTCTCTGAGCCGTAATCCTGATGGAAGTGGTAGTACTTGAACTTATCTTTCTTGGGGTCTTCCTCTGTGGAACGAGGGGGCCACCTGATGTATTATTTATTTTTGATTTGATATAAGACTCGACTTGGGGTCTCATTCAGCGGAGTGTAGACATTGAACCTTTGTGAGGGCGGAGCCCCTGGTTTTCTCCTCTTTGGAGAAGACTGGCGAGGCGATCGACTGCATTCCTTTCTGTTATGATGATTTTTTCTTCAATCGAACGTCTCTGCTTCTTCTGCCACAATGTACTTCTCGGCTCGGGTGTAAAATTCTTGGATGGTTACAGGGGGTTTCTTCGTAATGGAGACCTTCACGTTGGAGGAGCACAAGCTTGTTAGGAGAGCAGCTAATGCGATGGAATGGTCTAGAGCGGGAACCTTTAACATCTCTGTTTTAAATCTCTCTAGGAAATCTCTCAGAGATTCGTCTTCCCGTTGTTGTAACGATAGCAAAGAAGTGAATTTTCGTTTGGCTCCTTGGCTAATTATAAAATATGTTTCGAATTGTTATCAGAGTTGGGTGAAACTCTTGATACTGAACGACATGAGAGAATTAAATCATGCCAAGGCATTGCCCTCGAGTGTGGTGGGGAAGTACTTGCACATCGCTACATCCGATAGATCTCTAGAGACCATAACTGCTATGAAGTGGGTAGCGTGGTTGTAGGGATTAGTTGTTCCATCATATCGCTCCATAGGTGGCAGGAGGACGTTTCTTAGTATCGGTTCTAGAGAAGTCTTCAGATTGAAGGGCGATATTCCTAAAGGGTGGAGGGGGTCTTCCTCCTTTTTCGCGCCTGCTATTTTAAGTTTGGCGGTTACGAGTTGTTTGATTTATTTTTTCAGATCTTTGGGGTCGTGACGAGAGGTCATTGATGATTCATAGTTCGTAGGAAGTACTTGCCTTGGTGGACGTTCATGTTTGGAGTCCGCTATGGATGAGTGGCCGTCTGGCCCAAGGACTTGACTGAGTCCCTCCAATTGTTTGCTCATTTTTTGGAGTTTTGTTTCCAGCCTCTCCATCTGGGGTTGATTGACTTGCTCTGGCACAGGGGCCATGATCAGCTATCCTTGAGTCACAGGCTGTAGTGCCTACTTCGGATAAGATGGTCAAGGGGAGACCACATGATCACGAATAGAGTGATCGGGCGCCACAGGAAGGGCGGCTTCAGAGGGTGTTGCGGTGCGCCCTCTATAGTGGGGGTGGCTTTTGAAGTTGTTCCGGTTTTTTTCTTTGGAGGCATAATAGCATAAGTGATTTGTTGGTTTTATAAAGGCGGTTGCTCTATTCTATTCCCACGGACAACACCAATTTATTGAAGGTAGGTTACGGCTCCACAGATACCGACTTATTGTTGACTCAAACGGTTGCTGTTGGCTGGATGTGAAACTTACAAAAACCATCAGAGGGTGCTCCGGTGGGGGAGGTTCTGACGCTCAAGTCAGAAAGAGCGGTTTTCGAATGTAAGAGAAACAGACTGAGAGCTCAGAGAGGGAGAGAATCCCTATGATTAGAGTGCCCAATGTGAAAGGCTAAGAGAGCATGTTTGATTTGGAGGGTTTGAGGGTATCTTATACCTGCGAGAGTCGTATGCTGTTGGGGTGTTTCAACCCTACTTTTTTTATCGAGTCGATTTGAAAATTTCGGGAGTTAATGTTCCTAAACAATCGTGATCTTTATCGTATGAGAACTTTTATTTCCTGGAGAGATCCATTTTCTTAACTGAAAGATCCCGGGAGTGCCGTTCTTACGTAGAGAATAAAAGTCGTTGGGGCGCTCCAGCCTTTTCTAAGGATCAATAAGACCGTTGACCTTTGGTTAGTCATTCGGTCGGTATGAAACTTTCGGGGGGCTTGCTCATTCGATGGCCCAGTGGCCGAATATTTGATCGGAGAAATTATTCTCATTTGATAAATCTCGTTCGGTAAGCGAAGCGATTAAAGCCTTTCGTTTGGAAGATGGGGGGACTAAAATTTTTCGATAGATCAATCGAACGGTTATAGGGAATAGTCGTTTGTGTTTACTCATCGGTCGGTAATTGTCTTTTGTGGGCCTTCTGTGTGGATCTTTCAGGCGTTGACCCTTCAATTTGGGTTTAGAACTATGTCCCACACGTGGCATCATTTTCCATAAAAACTAATTTATGAATTAAAAATTATATTATTGCTCTGATCATAGAAATTAATCATAAACCATTATCTTAATTCATCATCAAAAGAATTTTGAATATTTGTTTTTTCGTTGGAAGAATAAAAAATTAATTTTCCTAAAATTAATTATAAATTTGGTAGGATGTTCAAGTGATTACTTGTATGAAAATTGAACTTCAACTCGGTTGAAAATGAGGTTATTTTACAAAAATTATTAATATATTGACAATTTTTAATTGTTTCTACGGAGAAATAATTTTAGTTGCTAAAATTTATATTTTTATTAAAAATATTTTATTTCAATTAAAAATTATTATAAAAAAAATAAAAAAAATAACAATAAATGGAGACAAATCAAAACAAGTTGGTTTTCTATAAAAAAAAAAAAGAAAAAAACTATAAAATTACACACAAAACTTGCGAAAGTGGCCCGTGACATTTCAATTTTTACAGCATCCTTCACTAAATTAAGAATGGTGATATAATTTGCATTTTATTCACTTTTTATTAAGTTCAGCTGTTGAATAATAAAAATAATAATTAAAACCTAAAACAATAACCAGTTGGAAGCGGTGTTTCACACCTTGTTCATGCTTACAACCTTCTTCTTCTTGATGTAGGTGTCTTCATTGTTTCTTCTGAGACATCAACAGATGACTGCGTAGAGTGTTAGGATTGGGTTTGAAGACTTGAGACTAGAGAGATTGAAATGAAGGAACAATGAAAAAGATGAGAAACAGAGCTGGAAATTAAGACAATAACAAAGGATCCTATGTTGAGAAAGTAACTTTTATTGGGTAAAATCCCCAGAAGGACAACCTCATCCTTCCTCTCAAATCTCTCCATCTTTTTTCTCTCTTATTCTTTTTTTTCTTGTTCTTGTCAATGGTGAAGAACGATATCGAGACTTAGGCATTGAGTCCCACGCAAAGCAATAATCATCCCAAGAGCAGGATACCAAATTGCCATCCTAGTCAAAACAAAACACATCTAATAATCTATGAGCAGCTATTCTGAAATTTTATACATTAATAGTCCAATTAGAAAAATTCAAGGACTCAACCACTAAAACTCAAATTAACCCAACAAGAAATTCTAATGATGCAACATTTAAGACAACAAACAAACAAGACATAGATCCATGCTGTCCAAATTTAACATAGGAAACAGGCAAATTATATAGAAAGGGCCGCGGTTAAAAAACTTACGTCTATAGTACATGTAGACATTTTCAAGGATTTAACCATAGAAATCTTGGTGAGAAGCTCAGTGGCACAATTTAGATGCAAACTCAAAACAAAACCCACCATTGGAAATCCCAACATCAACAAATTCTTGATCCATATAGCGCAAATTGGTTATCACCTGTATGTATAGCCTCCGAAAACAACTCCATCAATCATAATTTTTAACTCATGATCTCTTAGGCTTGAAAGAAAAGAAAAACAAATTTTGTGAGAAAGGAAAGAATAATGAGCTTAAAACAAGGATCAAAATGAAACATTTAAGCAAAGTAGTAAAGGATGTAGAAATTTTGAATGTGTTGCGCAAACAAGATCAACAATGAAAGAAGAACGTTCTTTGTATTTATGAACAAGAATGTACAATACTTTAGGGTGGAATGATTGTCCGATATTGTGTGAGTATTTTACAAAAGAGCACTATGCATTATAATGCTTCTAGTATGTAAGAAAGGGAGAGGAGGAAGAGTGGAGATGGTTGTTCCACCTCGGAGAAGAGATTATTCTCCAAGACTTCTCAATTTTTCTCCATACTTCAAATGAGAGATGAGACATTATTTATAGAGGAATGAGGCTCAACTAGTCAGTAGGTACAAGAACTAGCCAGTAGACATAAAAACTACAAAAAAACTAACCATTATAAATTTTGCTCAAAATACCCTTGACTGTTTGGGCTATCTTTGTCACGTCCCGACCCTCGAGTCAAGCACGTGAAAATCACCAAAGTACCTCGACCACGTGTGAACTCCATCTCATGATCCTAGGTAACGCAAGGCATTAACCAATACAATACTTAATTATGAACAACCCACCACAAATTCTCCATTCACACAACATTCAGCCCATTCAATCACCAACATATGAAGATAATTAGAATCCATCTTAACCATCCATGGTTTCCTAAGGCATGTATAGGCCATCCCGGCCATCCAACATATACGTATATATGTATATACATAACAAAATAAATCAAGAGTTTCAAGTAAGTTTAAGTAAGGAGTTAAAATACTGATTAATGTCAAATATTTTGAAAATTTTAAAAGTTTACAAAAAGGAGACTCCAGGATCCAACTACAACTCTCAAAATAACCAGATAAAAAACTAGTACCTATAGAAGAAGTTGATTCAGCCAACCTCTTCAATTGGGTACTAGATGTCCAATGGAGTTCCCAATCTATGCGTCCTTTGTAAATTAGACAATGGAAGGGTGAGTATAAAATATATTCAGTGAGTGATATGTATGTTGTACGTAAATAAGATTGGAGTGGTGGATATATCAAATATATTCATTTTCAAAATTATCGTTCTTTCTCAAAATCATTCAATAACAAATAAAGCATCAAATATCATTGTTCAATATCAATGCATCCAATAGTTCATAAATTCCAAACATGGGGTTACCAAAATCATCGTATCCGATAAAGATTTACCATGATTTAGGGCAGAACAGCCAGGGGGTTTTTGTAGTTTAAATTCATAAATACCCAAATCTTTGACGTTGGATGTGATGTTTCATTAGTGGTGTAACCAATTATCCCATGACCTTTATCATATCTGGCCATGAATGCACCGCACGTGCTCAGCTACATCCCATGGTCTACTAACCCTACAACGTCATCTCGTTAAGTTGCTCTGTCGAGGGAAATGACAAGTCATTTTATATGGAGAGCTCTTCCTCCCCAAGCCAATCAATGCACCATTTCATAAAATCATAAATTCATTTCATGTGCCATAATTTTAACAATTTCTCAATCATAGCCAAAATGCCAATATATTCAACATTCACAATTCCATATGGCACATTTGTTCATTCCAAACATATAGGATGCATAATGATTCAAGAATTTAATTTTTGGGATATTCCAAGCATACTAAATCACATAAATCCAAGTTCGAAATTCATTTTAAATGTTTAATAAAACCATTTGTCTTATCTAAGTACAAGCATGAAATCACTCACCTCTTGGGAGGGTAATCATTCCCAATTCAATCCACAATGAACTTTACTCAAGTTGTAACCCTTCTTTGTGTACCAATTGCCTTAGACCTAAGTCACCAATACTCATTTATCATTCAATTGTTTGTAGGGATAGGGTTAAATGAGTTTTCTCTAGCACATCACAAACCCTAGATTTCCAAAATCCATAAAAACCTATTTTAATTCCATCAATCACATACCAGTTGCAACTACATACCAATTCTATTTGTAAATTTTTCCTAATTTCAACATTCTTAAACCCTAGAGTTAAATTCGAAATTCACATTCTTCAAATATTAACTTAAAATTCAAAATTAAGTAAAAAAACTTAAATTCATGATGAAAGGGAGGTATTACCTTTGTTTGTGTCACCAATTACATCCCCAAGTTGAGATTTTACCAAACCCTAGATTTTCTCTCTCTAGAAAACCTTGTTCTTTCTCTAGATTTGATCTTCTAAATGCTTGCTTGAGGTTAGGAAGCTTAAATCTATGGGTATTTATGTATTTGTTTGATTGCAAGAAGGGAAGAAGAGGGAGAGTGGAATGAATGAAGAGAGGAAGAGAGGGGAAGAGAGTTGGATGGGAAAAATAGGGTGTTTGGATGTTAATAATATTGGGGGTGGGATTTTACAAAAATACCCCTCATTAATCAAAGGTTTTAATTAGGTTTAATTGTCTTTTCCACTATTACTTATTGATACATAAATTGGGATATATTGATACGCAACGTCATAGTCTTAGAACGGTTACAAAAAGGCCCATATATCGATACATCCCATTGAGATATATCGATACGGTAAATCATGCTCTCAGGACGGTTATAACAGAGGCTCCATATATCGATACATCCCACTGGGATATATCGATATGGTAAATCATGCTCTCAGGAAGTCCTTTACAGAGATCAAATATACCAACCCAACCACTACACATATTGATATACCAAAACACCCTCTTAGAAAGTCTATAATAGAGATCCAATATATCAACCCAATACTCTTAGACATATCGATATACAAAGTTACACTCTCAGGAACTACTTCAGGGACTTGACATAACGACACAAATGACTCAGTATATCAACCCACAATATCAAAATTGTATCATTTTTCTCTACATGCCATAGCAACTCATCAAAATGAGGTTCATAGGTCTTTGTTCAATACCACAAGACCAATTCAATCCCAAATCGTTTCAGAATTACATTAAAGAAATTATTAAAAGTTTATAATACCGAATTTTTAGTGTTTCAACACTTAAGCCCCTAAAAGAAAATTTCATTCTCAAAATTTAAATAAAACAAAAATTACATATCAAAAAGATGGGGATATTGCATCCTCATGGCATTCTCGGGTTCCCATGTCATTTCTTCAACTTGATTGCTCTTCCAGTGCATCTTAACTATGGGAACCTCTTTACTTCTCAACTTCTTTACCTGCTGATCAAGAATGACTATTGGTTGGACTTTAAAACTTAAGTTTTCATTTAGCTCAATCGGGGGAGTCTCTGGAATATGAGAAGTGTTCGACAAGTATTTTTTTAACATCGACACGTGGAACACATCATTTATTTTCTCCAAGTCTGGGCATAACTCCAAACGATAGGCCACCTTTCCTATCCTTTCAAGAATCTTGAAAGGGCTAATATAGCGAGGATTCAATTTCCCCTGCTTTCGGAACCAGATTACTCTTTTCCATGGAGACACTTTTAAAAATAACATGTCTCCCACGTCAAATTCTAGAGGTCGTCTCCTTTTATCAGCATAGCTCTTTTGCTGATCTTGAGCCACCTTCATATGCTCCTGAATTACTTTCACTTTCTCTGTAGTAGTCTCAATCAACTCCACACTTTCAATCTTTTGTTCTTCAACCTCATCCCAACATACCGGAGTCCTACACTTTCTCCCATATAATACTTCGTAGGGTGACATCCTAATACTTGCCTGAAAACTATTATTATATACAAATTCAATTAGCGGGAGGTGCCTATCCCAACTCCCTTAGAAGTCCATCACACATGCCCTAAGCATGTCTTCCAAGGTCTGAATTGTACGCTCCGACTGTTTGTCAATCTGAGGGTGGAAAGTTGTGTTGAACTTTAATTTAGTCCCTAAGGCCTTCTTTTTTTTTCAATTACCTTTAGGTTTTTGGCTCAAGATGGACAAGAGTTTGTTATCCTGAAATTAACCAGCCCATTAGCAGTAGTAATGGAGGAGGGAAGATCTTTTATCCCTTGTCTCCTTAATTTTGTCTGAGCCCAAGTGTGACGACCCGCTATCCAGGCGTTGCACCCCTTAGCAGAAAGGAACAGATATGCATAATGTGGAAGCAATAAACACAATTAAAATGCGACGTCTGGACTTGCAATAGTCGTACTCCGCAAACCCGGAAAGAGATTTAAATTAAAAGAAAACCATTTTCTTGATCTTTTAAATGAAAATTAGGCAACATCTTCCCTATTTAGTGACTGTTCACCACTTCGGGTTAATATGAGAACCTGATAAAACCAAAATAGCACTTCTAATATCCAACTAGCTGGCATCAATGGCCCACTTGGCCGCCCAGCTCAACACGCCATAATATATAAGCACTTATCTATAAAACTATAGATAAGGTTCCTCTATAATGAACCATATAATTATACTTGCTACATGACTCAGACTATTCAAAAGATCATAAATATGTACATGCCTCAAACAAGATATAAAGGTCAAAGATGTGTAGGGATCTAAATCCCTCGACTCAAGTGTCTCTACCTTGGACTTCCCTCTCGTCTCCCAATTCACCTAAAAACAAGGATATTGGAGTTAGTTTAAGCTGAGCAAGTATGCAGGGAACCAATGGCATGCATTGCAAGCAAGTAAGCATCAAAATATCAACATCATCATATAGCAATGTAGACTTAGCAAATGTATAAGAGATGCATATAATCACCAGCATTCTTAAGAAAACAATGCGATTGTCTTTTATGGAGGTATTATTCTTTTCCATATTCAATGTTCCAAATAACTCAATAATTAAATAAAAGAATAGAATTTCGAGCCAAGATAGTGTATGAGCGTCAGGAAGAGTAAGCCAAAATTTTGGTATTTCTAAATAAAATCTAGGTGTTTTTCGGTTAGACGCCTCAAACATTCACCTGCTTCTAATTGTACTCTTGTAGGGAGAAGAGATACATCCATAGCTCCATAAGCTTTGCCCGCAGGCTTCGCACAAGTTTTGGAACTCTATATACCACTCGTATTCCTCAAGCTTTGCCCGTAGGCTTCACACAAGCTTTCGGAAGAATTTTTATATCATCACTTTCTCTTTACATTCCTTTATGATTCTCATAAAGTAATCACTATTATTTATGACAAGAATTATACAAGATTCATAACCAAGCATCACAAACATGCAGTTCGTATAGTTAGCCAATTCGAGTATACCATTGGGCTATTTTAATGAATTTCCAACACAAACAAGTCTTAATAAAGTTGTCATATCTTGTGCTACAATACCTAGATTGAGATGAATCCAATTGCCACACAAACTTAAGAGTTAGGGCTACAACTCTCATTTTCATAGCTAAATTTAATTCCAATTACACAAAGAGAACCAATTCAAAGAATATTATAGTTCATAGTTTACAATACTTCTTGCGTAGTCATAAAACAAGTAACATAACTTTTTCTGCACATATCCGAATGAGGTGATTCCAGTGGCAATTTAAAGATAAGAGATAGAGCTACAATTTTTATGTGTAGATCTCAGCCTAATTCATCCTATAAGGTGGTTAAAAATCATAGCAACGTCAATGCAGAAACAGGGTAGAAAATAGGGTAGCTTCTCTGCAGAAACATGCAATTTTGAAAATTCACCAAAAATATATTTCTTAATGAAATTAAGCGAATTATATGTCATTTTAAAGTTACAGAAGTCTAGTTTCTTAGAAGAAAATCTTGTATGATTTGGAGCTATACAAAAAAAGCTATAAATTAAAAACCAAAGACTGATTAGGTTGTCTAGCATACATAATTTTTAGGTTTTCATCTAAGAACGAAATTCTCTTTTCCCTAATTCATTTCATCTATGTTCCAGCAACATAATCCTATCTAGAAACATGTTCTAAAGGATTATTAGGCATCAATTTAATAAATACATTCAAGGTACTTACCTTTATGAGCTTGAAAATCAACTTCTCTCTAGCTCCTTCAACCTTCTTGCTTTCTATATACTTTTCAACTTGTTCTATAGGAGTAATACCCTTCTTTTTGCTTCCCAAAGGCTAGGGTTAACATATATATAGATGTAGATGGCTTATTGCAAGCTGAAGTTTCTGTTTTAATAAAGTTTGGGGCTGGTTTTGGGAGAGGGGAAATGATGGCTGAAAATTGGAATTGTTTTGGAAGATGGTTATTTTGTGTTCATGTCCCTTTTCTTCTCTCTACCTAAGTGGTTTGTGGGGCCCAAGCATAATCATGTGTCAAGACTTAAGTGCCATGTGTTAGATGAGGGGTGCCATGGTGTCTAGTATCATGCTCAATAATAGTGTGACACGTGTCCATTATGGGTTCCATACCAAACCCTAATTCGGTTCTCTTCCCGATCGTTCTTATTCGTCGGTATGTCCCACTAGTCCATACTAATTTTAATATACACAATTTATAATTAAAACCAGAACAAAGTAAAGCATGCATTGCATATGAAAATTTGTGAACTTTAGCATGGTGCAATGCAATAATTTCAAACGCGCTCAATAAAATAGGAAAATTGCAAATGAAAATGCATGTTTTAATGTTTTCGAAATGGGGCCTTACATTCTTCCCCCCTTTAAAGATCCGGTCCTTCGAATTACTGCTCGTGCTGAAAAAGATAAGGATATCTCTCCCTCATTTCGAACTCTAGCTCCCAAGATGCCTCCTCAAAGGTGTGGTGTCTCCACAGAACTTTTACCAATCTAATAGTTTTGTTCCTTAAGTTCTGCTCTCAAGAATCTAATATCTGGATCAGCTGTTCAACATAGGTTAAGTTTTCTGCAACCTGAAGTGGCACATAGCTGATCACATGCGAAAGGATGATAAACGTACCTCCCCAACAAAGAAACATGGAAGGTAGGGTAAACTCCCTCAAGTGTCGGAGGTAGAGCCAACTCATAAGCAAATAGCCCAACTCTAGCTAGAATCTCGGAAGGACTAATAAATCTGGGGCTAAGCTTCCCCTTTTTCTTTCTAAACCTCATCACCCCTTTGATTAGGGAAATCTTGAGAAAAACTTTGTCTCCCACCTTAAATTCTAAGTCCCTGCGCCTCTGATCAGCATAATTCTTTTGGCGAGATTGAGCTGTTTTGAGCTTGTCTTGAACGATCTGAACTTTTTCTGTGGTTTCTTGCAGATAAGCAGACCCTATTTCAGATTGAAGCATATGCTTCTCTCCTACTTCGTCCCAACAAAGAGGAGTTCTACATTTTCTCCCATATAGTATTTCAAATGGTGCCATGCCAATGCTGGAATGATAACTGTTGTTATAAGCAAATTCCACTAACATTAAATGTTCAATCTCACTACCACAGAGCTCTAGAACATAAGCCCTCAACATATCCTCTAGAGTCTATATAGTCCTCTCTGATTGCCCATCTGTCTGAGGATAATATGCCATAGAGAAATTAAGTTTGGTCCCAAACCTGGATTGAAAACTCTGTCAAAATCGGGAAACAAATCTCGGATCTCTATCAGAGACAATGGATACTGGTATACCGTGCAATCTCACAATCTCATCGACATAAATTTTAGTCAGCTTCTCTACGAAATAAGTCACTACCACTGGGAGAAAATGAGCTGATTTGGTGAGACGATCTACTATAACCCAAATAACATCAAAACCCCTCGAAGTTCTAGGCAAACCTGAGACAAAATCCATGGTAATATGCTCTCATTTCTACTCAAGAATAAGGAGTGGCTCAAGCAGTCCACCTGGTCTTTGATGTTCAGCCTTCACTTGTTGACATGTCAAACATCTACAAACAAACTCGGCAACGTCTCTCTTTATACCAGGCCACCAAAAGGATTGACACAAATCCCTGTACATCTTGGTAGATCCCGGATAAATAGAAAAGGATAAATTATGTGCTTCCTCCAAAATCAATCTCCGTAATCCCTGGGTTTTTGGAACTACCAATCTATTATGAAATCTGACTATCTCACTTGATATATTGAATTCGGGCTCCCCCCTTTTTAAAACATCTCTCTTGAGCTTAATCGTCATCTGATTAGTTTGCTGGGCATCCCTAATGCGATCTGATAAATCTGGTTAGACCATAAACTAAGCCAAAAGAGATCCCTGATTGGTAACTTCAGCATTAATCCTTAGCTTTTCAAACTCAGCCATCATCTGATGCTTTCTCACCCGTAGAGATGCGACAGATACTATGGATTTGCGACTAAGTGCATCTGCAACCATATTGGCATTACTAGGCTGATACTGAATAGTAACATCATAATCCTTCAATAATTCCAACCATCTATGTTGCCTCAAATTCAGTTCCTTTTGAGTAAATAGATACTGTAGACTCTGATGATCGGTGAATATCTCACAGTGCTCACCATATAGATAGTGTCTCCAAATCTTCATAGCAAAGATAATAGCTGCAAGTTCTAGATCATGTGTCGGATGGTTCACCTCATGAGGTTTCAACTTCTAGAAGCATAGGCTATAACATTCTGTCCTTACATCAATACACAACCCAAACCGGTCCTAAATACATCGCTAAAGATCACATATCCCTATCCACTGATCGATAACGTTAACACCGGGTTTGATATGAGCCTATCCTTTAGCGTCTGGAAGCTGACTTCACATTATTCATCCCACCAAAATGGTATATTTTTATGAGTCAATCTTGTAAGTGGAGCAGCTATCAAAGAGAAATTCTTAATAAATCTATGATAATAACTTGCTAAACTCAGAAAACTACGCACCTCTATAATTGTAGCAGGTGTGGACTAATTAACAACTGTCTTAACCTTCTTTGGATTTACAGAAAACCCTTTGCCAGAGGCAATATGACCCAAGAAGGTTACTTCGCTAAGCCAGAATTCACATTTACTTAGCTTGGCGTAGAATTTCTCGGTCCTCAAAATCTGTAAAGTCATGCGGAGATGCTGCTCATGTTGAGCTCTATTTTTGGGATACACCAGAACACCATCGATAAACACTACAATAAAATCACCTAGATAGGGTTTGAAGACACGATTCATAAAATCCATAAATACTTCTGGGGCATTGGATAACCCAAATCGCATAACTAGAAACTCATAATGGCCATAGCAGGTACGAAAAGCTGTCTTAGATATATCTTCCTCCCTCACCCTAATCTGGTGATAGCCTGATTTGAGATTCAATTTAGAGAAAACCGTGGCATCTCTCAACTGATCAAACAGATCATCAATTCTCGACAACGGCTATTTATTCTTGATGGTAACTTCATTTAACTTCCGGTAGTCAATACACAACCTCAAGGAACCATCCTTTTTCTTTACGAATAGCATTGGTGCACCCCAAAGAAAAACACTTTATAACACCGATACTGCGGTGTCCGTACTATTGTACTCCTGTTCGTGAATTTAATGAAATATTCCTCAGTTTATATATATAGAGAGATTTTTTTTTTATTTATCTTGATTTTTGATTTTGGGGTCTTTAAATCGAAAATTTTAATATATTTAAATGTCGTGCTAACAAATTTCAGTGAATCCTATTTTCACGGCATTCAAAGATTTTGTGGAAAGTGTGTGTGTGTATATATATAAATATATATAATTAATTATTAAAAAAAAAGAAGGAAGTGATACGTTTTGGCCAAAACGCAGCACTCCCCTTTCCCTAATTCAATTAGGGCTAAAAGCCTTAATTTAATTTTTCACTCTCTCCCTCCCGCGCTCTCTCTCTTTCTCCCAAAATCTCTCACTCCACCACCCTCTCCACCACCTCCCTCCACCGTGATCAACTGCACACTGCCACCACCCAACCACCGATCGCCGCCACTCTCTACCTCCCTCTCTGTTTCCCCCACTGTTTCTTTCTCTCTCTTTATCTCACTCTCCGCTCTCTTTTCCTCTCGCGATTTCGTCGTCGCGCACGGTCGTGCTCTGACCACCGCAAGCGACGGTTCTCCATCTTACTGTCTCTCTCTCTTCAAATCACTCTCTCTCTTTCACCATTGGTCTCTCTCTATCGCACCCTCTGTCTCTCTTTTAATCTTTCTCTCTTTCCACTCTCCCGCACGCGCAACGGCAGAGCTTTTTCTCACTTCCTCTACCTTTTAGCACGTGACAGCTCTCGCTCTCTCTCTTTTGCTCGCGTGCGCTGCTATTTTCTCACTCTCGAGAGATCTTCCTGCAATCCTTGCTGTAACCCACCATCAAGCCTATGAAAACCCCAGGCCGCGGGACTGCGATTCCATTCTCTACAGGTAAGGGCCGAGCTCAGATCTTAGTTCTAGGGTTTTGATTCCATAGTGATTAAGTCTAATTACTGAATTTCGCTTCAAATTGGAAACATTACAGGTTTTAGACTGAACCGAATGGCGAACGGAAGCTAGGTCTGCGATCCGAGGAACCTTAGGTGAGGAGATTTCTACTATATTCGATAAATTGAATAAATCTAGGGTTTAATCTAAGGTGAAAAGCTCTGTATAATTTTAGAATGTAAGTGGAATACGAATAGAATACAATTTCTGAAATGTTACATATGATTATTAAGGTTATGTTTAGAAGTCTGCGTGAATTTGGGTTGTTCAGTATGAAAGAAGAATGTTATAGGATCATAGAATTATGTTAAGTTACTATGAATAGTTTCCCTCAGAGTTAAATTTTGAAATATACATGAAAGTATTTGGGTTATAGGGTTGGAATGAAATGAGCCATAAAATGAAGGATATTATACATTTCATGTCTTTCTTAGGTTGTTTTGAGTTGTTAATTGGCAAAATGGTTTATATATGAAGAATAGTTTAAAAGTTGTGGTTATAGTTTAAGAATTGTTGTAATCTTTTTAATTATAAGTTATCCTGCATATAGGCAACCTGAAAACGATCTTTGTGTTGTGAAACTAGACTTTTATATCTTGAAAATGACACATGGTTTAAAATGTTTGGATGAGAATCAAAAAGTTTATGATTTTTAAAAGAATTTCTGTCTTGAAGAAAATTATTTAATTTAGGTTTATTTCTGACTTTGAGTGGTTTTATGGTTGAATTAGACTTGATTTTGATCGTGTTATTTATTTATAAATGAAAGGCAATTGATGACGTTAGAGTGTATTCATGAATTGGAGAATTTGGAACTAATACAAAATTAGGGAAAATGGATAAACCCTAAAAATATTTGGAAATTGATGACATAATTGTGATTGTGTGTTAGGAAAGATCAATTGAGGATCGAGTTGGGACTTGAAAAATGCCGAGAAAAGATAAGGAAATTTTGCACATTATGAGATGCTTTGCTGCAATTTTATTTACTTGATTTGAGCATAAATTTGTGGCCAAAACCTAAGAAAAATACATTAGAACATATACCTAGGAATGCAGAAATTTTTGGACATGTATTGGTCTTGAAATGAAATGATTCTTCGTGTGTTAGGGTGCTGAAATGTGTCCCTTAGTGAGTCCATTGTATGCAGAATTGTAGAGATTTAAAATGACACAATTATGTATGTATTATGTCTTGAAATGAGGAGAAATGGTGTGCAAATTTTTTTGTGGGTGTTAGTGATGGTGTTCGAGTGACTTGTGTGTATTAAGAAGCTTGAGAGGTGTTGTGTGCATGTAGAAAATTTCTGCATATGTCATGACTTTTGGGTGTCCAAATACATGCCAAAATGGAGAGGAAGGAAGGGTCAAATGTACAGAAAATTTGGGTATTCATGCTGAAGTTTGGGACTAAATTTTGGATTAAAGGGAGTGTGTTGCTGGTGTATATGCTGGCCCTTGTGTGCAAGCGAGAGATTGGATTGGTGTGAGCTCTGTGCGGGATTGGTTGAATATCAACACTTGAGTCTTGTAGACATGTTGTATGCATGAACAAAATATGAGGAGTTAGGGTAGTGGCCTAAAGGATTTGACATGACATTGAAAATTTAAAAGTGAAAAACATGCATTTTAGTCAATTGAACAACATGTAGTCCTTTAGCATAACTTTCTCTACACAACTCCAAATGACATGAGGTTTTCTGCCTTAGACACTAAATATCCTTAGCTTTAAAATGAAATAAGAACCCCCTGATTTGGATATGTGTATTAGAAGTTATAGCATGTTTCCTATAACTACGCAGGTTTGAAACTTGCTGATTCTATACATTCATAAGTGTTGGGTGTCTTGATATGCATCCATGTGCTTCACAAAATGATATTGTGCCAACTTTTGATGTTTATGTGATTCCATATCTATTGGCATATGATTTTTGATACGATCTGGATTTATAGGCTGCATGCCCAGCTGATTTATAATTCCATGATATGGGTTGGTGCCCCTCACTCCCCCGTTGTATAGCATTCCGTAGCTACGAAGGACATTTGGTAGAGCCACCCCTTGTGCCCGGATACGCTTGGGCCGGAGGTATCTGCCAGATCATCATGTGTGTGGATGCACCTGGTTGACCCTCATCGGAGAGGACGCGAGTACGGCTCTGTCTAGCACCGGGTGGGGCTCCATACACGGCCGACTATTTATATGTATATATATGGAGTAGCCTATGGCCAACATTGGGGTAGAGAGCCATTATTTGATATTTGCATTATGAAAACCGCCAATGCGCCCGTCCTTGGTCGAGGTAGACCATTACTGGGGTTGTTTGTTCGGCCGGCTCTACATATATGACGTGATATACATATTGGATGCATATGTTGTTTTCTGATGTGTGCCTTGAGATATGTTATTTTTTAAGCAGCATGTTATTTTCGCACACTTGATATTGTGTTACAGGCTTTAACACTCCAAGTTCACCATTGATATTAATAGTACGATGTCAATCCCCTCACTTGCTGAGTATCCTCCCATAGATACTCACCTCTCACTTTCTTTCCCACAGGATTAGTCTTGGACTGAGGGAGAACTATTGTGATTTGCATACTTGTGACATGGTCTTGATATCACTGGACTTGGGTATGGATTTTACCATTTCTTCCGCTATGATTATTGGTGACATCGCTGTATATTGGAGATTTTAGTTTGATCAATGTACTTATCTATTTATTTTACGGGATGACTGTATAAATTGTGGACATTTATTTATGAAACTCTCATGTTGGTTCATTTCGTTTGCATTGAGACACTTGTAAATATTTAAAATATCAATTTGGAAATTTGTTGTACATTTGTATAAAATTTAGACCTGCTCGGTGTGGCGGCTGCTCATACTCTAGTTGGGCATGACTGTAGAGGTCTGTGGCTAGGTCTGCTAGTAATTATTATAGCCTAACGTTGTCCTGGTTGTCTGCTATGGGTTGATTGATTGTTGTGAGACTGGGATGACCCTTTTATTTAATTTATAGGATGGTTGTAAATTATACAGGTTAAATTGTATATGGGAGACCTCCAAAATATAGGGAGATTCTGTCCGATTTTCTGTAAAAATGTAGTCGGCATCCGGGACAATGGGCGGCTGCTCATGACCCCGGTTTGGGGCATGACACACTTGGACAAACAAATCCCTTGTCCATAAGTTCTTGCAACTGAGTTTTTAACTCTTTCAACTCTGCTGGTGTCATCCTGTATAGAGCCATAGAAATGGGGAAGTATTTGACATCACATCAATGGAAAATTCTATCTCTCGGACTAGAGGTAATCCTGGCAAATCATCTGGAAATATGATAGGAAAATCTCACACTACTGGTATGTCAAGCAACTGAGGTTGCTCTTTCTTTTCTTTTATGACATAAGCTAAGTACCCTTTACAACCCTAGGAAAGCATCCTAGTTGCTCGAATAAAAGATACAACTGAAATTCTGATAAATCTATTACCAATAAACAAAATTTGTTACTGTCTAGGTGGTGAAAAACAAACAGTCTTTCAGTGACAGTCAACTAGTGCATAATTAGATGATAACCAATCTATATCCAAAATTACATCTAACTTTATCAACTCCAATGGTAGCAAATCAATGTTAAAATCATGCCCATGGAAGCACACAATGTAGCCTCTATAAATCTCAGTACTCAGAACCTCATCACCAAGTGGTGTAGCAATCCACAACCTCTGTTCTAGAGATTCAGACCCATAAGGCAAAAGTATGACAAATGCTAAGAAAATAAATGAATGCGTGGCACCTAGATCAATCAAGATACGAATGTCATAAGAAAAAAATTTCATTTTACTTGTAATCACGTCCGGCGATGCATGAGCCTCTTGAACAATAACTACATGAACCCTAACCTGACCTCCTGGGCCTGGTAGCATATCTTGAGGTCATCTCTGCTGTGGCCGTGGTGGTAAAGCTGGTCTTGGTGGTTCTAGCCTCAATGGAACTGGAGGGGCTACAATCTACTAAGATGGTAGGGGTCTCCGTGGAGGAACATGATGTAGGGGAACAGGCTGTGGCTGCCCAAGCCTAAGAGGACAGCGTGATGCATAATGAACAGGTTGAAAACAAGTGAAACAAAGCCTCGTTCCTCCTTCACATGGTCCAGTATGAAGATTCCCATAATTGGGACATGACGGCCTCTTACGGGAGCTCTCTTCCTGCTCCAAATGCCTTTTCTTTTTTTTCTTCTTTCTGCTTGGAGCTTGGACTTCCGCTGGCCTCTTTCCCCACAACCTTTCTTGTCTATCCTCAGTAACCAACTCCAAAGCCTTAGCATTGTTTACTAAATCCCGATAAGTTGTAAAAGGCTGAACTATTAGATACCTCTGGAAGAAGGATTGCAATCCTTTTCTGAACCTTTTAGCTCTCTTTTCATCTATATCAACTAATTCCAGAGCATACACTAATAATCTAGCAAAATGGTCCTCATACTGAGTAACCGTCTGATTACCCTACCTCAAATTCAGAAATTCAGACATCTTCCGATCTCTCATGAATGTAAGTACATATTGCTCATGAAAGATCTGAGTAAAATCACCCCAAGTCATATACTGGAGATCATTTCCATATCGGAGTCTCAACTCTGAACTCCACCAATCATAAGCAGCTTCTTTCAAATGACAAACATTTTATATCCTAGTGACCTGATGCATAAAAATGACAAACAATGTCACTCATGATTTAAACCATCCTCTATCTAGAACCTATACCTATGGTCTCAAATCCTAGGTGTAGATTACCCAAAACCTTGGGCTCTGATACCAATTGTGACGACCCGTTATCCAGGCGTCGCACCCCCTAGCAGAAAGGAACATATATGCATAATGCGGAAGCAATAAACATGATTAAAATGCAACGTCTGGACTCGCGACAATCGTACTCCCCGTGTGTGATAACACGAAAAAAGATTTAAATTAAAAGAAAACCATTTTCTTGATCTTTCAAATGAAAATTTAAAAGCGTCTCCCGTATTTAGTGACTGTTAGCCACCTGTGGTTAATATGAGAACCTGATAAAACCAAAATAACACTTCTAATATCCAACTACCCGGCATCAATGGCCCACCTGTCCACCCCGCTCAACACACCATAATATATAAGCACTTTATCCACAAAACTATAAATAAAGTTCCTCTGTACCAAACCATAAATCTATAATTGCTACATGACTCAGACTATTCAAAAGATCATAAATATGTATATGCCTCAAACAAGATATAAAGGTCAAAGATGTGTAGGGATCGAAATCCCTCAACTCAATTATCTCTACCCTGAGCTTCCCTCTCGTCTCCTAGTTCACCTAAAAATAAGGACATCGGGGTCAGTTTAAGCTGAGTAAGTATGCAGGGAACCAATGGCATGCATGGCAAGCAAGTAAGTATCAAAATATCAACATCATCATATAACAATATAGACTTAGCAAATGTACAAGAGATGCATATAATCACCAGTATTCTTAAGAAAACAATGTGATTGTCATTTATGGAGGTATTATTCTTTTCTATATTCAGTATTCCAAATAACTCAATAATTAAATAAAAGAATAGAATTTTGAACCAAACTAGTGTATGAGGGTCTGGAAGAGCAAGCCAAAATTTTGGTATTCCTAAATAAAATCAAGGTCTTTTTGGGTTAGACACCTCAAATACTTCACCTGCTTCTAATTCTACTCTTGTAGGGAGAAGAGATACATCTATAGTTCCACAAACTTCACCCGTAGGTTTCGCACAAGCTTTGGAACTCTATATACCACTTATACTCCTCAAACTTCGCATAAAGTAATCACTACCATTTACCACAAGAATTGTATAAGATTCATAACCAAGCATCACAAACATGCAGTTCGTAAGTTAGCGAATTCATAGCATACCATTGGGCTATCTCAATGAATTTCTAGCATAAACAAGTCTTAATAAAGTTGTCATATCTTACGCTATAATACCTGGATTGAGATGAATCTAATTGCCACATATACTTAAGACTTAGGGCTATAACTCTCATACTCATAGCTAATTTCAATTCTAATTACACAAAGAGAACCAATTCAAACAATGTTGCAGTATACAGTTTGCAATACTTCTTGCGTAGTCACAGAACAAGTAACATAACTTCTTTTGCTCATATTCGAATAAGGTGATTCCAATGGAAATTTAAAGATAAGAGACAGGGCTACAATTTTTATGTACAAATCTCAGACTAATTCATCCTAGAAGGCAGTTAAAAATAGTAGCAAATGTCGGCATAGAAACAGGGCAGAAAACAGGGTAGCTTCTTTGCAGAAACATACAATTTTGAAAATTCACCTAAAATCCATTTCTTAATGAAATCAAACGAATTATATGTTATTTTAAAGCTATAAAAGTCTAGTTTCTTAGGGAGAAAACCTTGCATGATTTGGAGCTTTACAGAATAAGCTACAAATTAAAAACCAAAGACTGATCAGGCTAGCATACAGAATTTTTAGGTTTTCATCTAAGAACGAAATTCTCTTTTCCCTAATTCAATTCATCTGTGTTCCAGCAATATAATCCTATCCAAAAACATGTTCTAAAGGATTATTAGGTATCAATTTAATAAATACATGCATGGTACTTGCCTTTATGAGCTTGAAATCAACTTCTCTCTAACTCCTTCAACCTTCTTGCTTTCTATTTCTATATAATTTTCAACTTATTCTATAGGATACCCTTCTTTTTGCTTCCCAAAGACTAGGGTTAACATATATATAGATGGAGATGGCTTATTACAAGCTGAAGTTACTGTTTTAATGAAGTTTAGGGCTCGTTTTTTGAGAGGGAAGATGATGGTCGAAAATTGGAATTGTTTTGGAAGATGGTTATTTTGTGTTCATGTCCCTTTACTTCCTCTACCTAAGTGGTTTGTGGGGCCCAAGCATAATCATGTGTCAAGACTTAAGTGTCATGTGTTAGATGAGGGGTGTCATGGTGTCTAGTACATGCTCAATAATAGTGTGACATGTTTCTATTGTGGGTTCCACACCAAACCCTAATTCGGTTCTCTTCCCGATCGATCTTATTCGTCGGTATGTCCCATTAGCCCATACCAATTTTAATATACACGATTTATAATTAAAACTAGAACAAAGTAAAGTATGCATCGTATATGAAAATTTGTGAACTTTAGCATGGTGTAATGCAATAATTTCAAACGCGCTCAATAAAATAAGAAAATTACAAATGAAAATGCATGTTTTAAGGTTTTCTCAAAATGGGGCCTTATATCAAGATTCAACATTGAAAATTGAAGAGCTTGTCTTCCTCCATCATACTCAAGATATCAAATATCACTGAACTGAACTCCTTAACATACTTATGGACCATGCTAGAGTGTTTTAACTTCTTCAAATTTTCACTTGTAATCTAAGCCATGTTACAAGGGAGGAATTAGTCCTTTAGTTCCTTCAACAACACTAGCCACGAAGAGATCTAAATTCTGCCATCTGAATATCTTCCTGAAACTATGTCCTTGAGGCATGCTCTTCTAAGTACATTGTGGCCACCATAACCTATTGATCTTTGGGTGTACTGGCAACCCTAAAAAATTGCTCCATATACTACATGAAATTCTCTAATTCCTTTGTAGATCAGACACATTTAAATGGTTTTGAATCAGGGACTTTGAGTTTGGAATGGTGTATCTCTACATACTCAGGTAAATAAGGAACAAGATGAATACAAAGGTTAAACGAGAATCCCACACCCAAATAGCCCTCTTCAAAATGGAGATCTCTTCTTTCATTTTTCTGAGTCTCTCTTGTTTCTTCGTTGATGGAGATACTAGGGCCTGTGGATGAAGAAGCCATAGTCCTAACTCTGGTACCAGGGATTTTAACTGAGGTGACAAGGCCAAGAACTTCCATGGCTAATTGCTCCACTTGGTTGAATAATAGAACCATCGGGGAAACTTCCGGGACTCCAAGCACATGTTCCACTCGTGCCAATTTATCTTGGGTGTTTCCAATCCTATTCACCACAGATCTAGTAAAAGGAAAAGGGCTATGATATTGGCTTGTCACCAGGTCAAATCTCACCTTAAAATTTTTCACCAATGTTTGCAAACTTAATACACCATTTACAAGTCTTAGCAAACCTCTCTCTCACTTTCTCACTCTTTCCTCTCAGGCAGAGTACAAGAAAGCACTTAAATGCACTAGCAAAATATAGGAAAACCTCTATCTAACCTTTTATTAAACTTTTCACAAAAGTTACAAAAGGAATGCTTGAGTAGATTATAATGTTTGCACTGAAACGTTCACTCGACAATGGTGTAACACTCTCTGCTCGATTACAATGACAATGCCTTATATCCATAAGGCATTTTGGCAGTTATTAACCCTAACTACCCTAGGTGAGATAAGCATATATTATAATCACAAACTTAAAATGATGATTTTCCTATTGGAACTTCTTTGGTTAACCATCATATTTGAATTCAAACTAAAAACTGCTTCTTGGACAATGCCAATGACATGTTATAGTCTCCACTCTCCAATTTGAATTGAGCAAACTGCCTAATGACATGTCGTAAGATAACATTTGAATGTCTCCAAGACATTTTCCCAATGGTTACTTGTGTCCAAATTCAAATTCAAACAATTGCTCAATTTTATCAAACATGCATAACCGTCGTGCCACATGTGCAGAATAATGCTATCCAAGCCAATTTCTTCATCCCTTAATAAATCTTCACCATTTTGAGTATACACAAGCCATTTGTAATGATCTATTGAATGGTTGAGTGAGTTTGTCCCAACAGTCATAACTGTCCATAGCTACCTGAGTTTTATGCCAGAACCTGGTCTTGGCTCCAAATGCCTGGTCATGCTCCTTTATATTTTTCTTGGTTCGAGCCACCCTCCAACTAGGTCTTCGCCTTGAATCATCTTTGCAAATTAAATGTTTTAGCTGTTGCTCATAAATGCTTTTTCTACCTTAGACTGTCCACTAATGATCTTGCCTGTTTTTGCTACATAAGCTTGGTTAATCTAATAAAAAACTTAAACAAGCATTGTGTAGTGTGCTAAGCAATGTTACATGGTGTTAATCAAGTATTCCTTAACCATTTGTGCTTAACCACTTATATTTTTGAGTTGTGCTTTCCATAGATGACATGTCAAAGAATGAATCAGGTTAACTTTTTTTAAACACTAGTGACCATTTAGACACAAATTATACTTGCAAGTCGACCTACCTATCCTGGGGGTTGACTTATTAAACTCTTTCGGTTGACCTATCACTTTATTAGGGTCGACTTATGAGATAATTTTTGCTAACTCAAAGTTTAGGTCAACAACCTACTCAACTAGTCAAGATGATAAAACAATGAAGCTTAAGTATGTGTTGATAGGTGTGATTTTAGGGTTGGCTTGTGTTATTAAGCAGGTCGACATATTAGTCCTCTTAGGATGACCTATGTTACAAATTTTTGATAAACCATTCCCTAAGTCGACTTGTATAACTTCATGTGTCAACCTGTTAATACGAGTACATTGATAATCTTATGAACTAAGGTCTAGGTTAGGGATGGCAATGGATCGATTATGGTTCGGGTCATATTAATGTCATATCTAACCCTAAATATTAACCTAATATCTATATCTCCTAATCTGATTTAGGTTAAAAAATAAAAAACCATATCCGACCCTATGGATTTTTCTAAAAAACTGATCTGATCTGATCTACCCCGATATATTACATATCTTTAAAAAATTGATCCGATCCGATCTTAAATCGACCTATATCCGGCACATTCTCAACTCATACCCGACCTAAACCATTGCCTAATACCTTCTTTTTTAATTTAATAATATTTGTTCAAGATTGTGATCAGGATATTTTGGATCTTTAAAGCCTAGAGGTTGTTCAACAAATATTGTTTCAATTATGAATCCATTAAGAAAGGCACTATTAACATCCATTTGATATAATTTGAAGTTCACAAAGCAAGAAAATGCTAAAAGCATTTAATTGTTTCCAATCTAGCCACTGGAGCATATGTTTCATCGTAGTCAATTCCTTCCTCCTAACTATCCTTTTGCTACTAATCTTGTTGTTCCTTGTGATTGTGCCATGTTCACCAAGTTTGTTCCTGAAAATTATCTTAGTTCCTATAATAGATTGATCATTAGGCCTATAGACTAAGTTCCAGACTTTGTTTCTCTCAAGTTGATTCAATTCCTCTTGTAGATGATCTAATTTTGATCTTCTAGAGCTTTATCAATACTCTCAGGCTCTATTTGAGAGATAGATGCCATATATATTGATTTTGAAGTGCAGACGTAGTTCTAACACTTGAGTTCACGTTTTCTATTATGTTTTTTGGGTTAACACTCTTCCTTAGTACTGGAGATCTAACTTCCTATCTTGATGACTTTCCTCATCTTCCTTTGGTTTTTGTACTAATTTAGGTTCTTCCGTCTTCGTATCTTTCATTTCTATTGATTCTAGGTCCTTAAAAAGCTCAATTATGTCCTCACCATCGTAACTATTCTTGCCTAAAGGATCATTCTCATCAAATTCTATATGAATAGATTCTTCAACTATTATTGTTTTCCTGTTGTAAACTCTATATGTTTTGCTAGTTGTTAAGTAACCTATGAAGATCCCTTTATCACTCTTAGCATCAAATTTGCCTAAGAAATCCTTACCATTGTTTAAAATATAGCATTTGCATCCAAACACTCTAAAGTAAGCTATGTTTGGTTTCCTTCCCTTGTAGAGTTCATAAAGAGTCATATTTAAAATTGGTCTAATGAGGGCTCCACTTAGGATATAACAGGCTATATTCACAACCTCTGTCCAGAAATACTTTGGTAAGTTATGCTCATAGAGCATGGTTCTTGCCATCTCCTCTAGGGTCCTATTCTTCCTTTCTACCACCCCATTCTATTGAGATGTCCTAAAGGCTAAGAAGTTGTAATCTATCCCATTGTCTTCATATAATTCTTCCATTGTCCTATTTTCGAATTCCTTGCAATGATCACTCCTAATACTCTTAATTGAAAGCACGAATCTTTTTGTATGGCCTAGTGAAGGCTTTACTTGCCTCTTCTTTCCTAGCTAAGAATAATACCCAAGTAAACCGTGAGAAATCATCTATAATCACAAAACCATAGTGCTTCCCTCCTAAGCTTTGAGTTCTGGTTGGTGCAAAGAGATCAATGTGAAGGAGCTCTAGAGTTCTATAGGCAGACACTACATTCTTGGATTTGAAAGAGGTTCTGGTGTATTTACCCTTCATACATGCATCATATAACCTATTTGTTTCAAATGCTAGCTTTAGAAGGCCTTTCACCATGTTTTTCTTAACTAGCCAAGATATTGTGCCCATACTAGCATGTCTTAATCTCCTACACCAGAGTCATGAGTTTTCTAGTTCACTGCTACCAAACAAAACTCATCTTTACCTTCTGATTCCTCTAAGTTTATTACATAGATGTTTCCTTTTCTATGGTTAGTGGATTTTGTTTCATTTGATTCTTTATCAACTACTAGGTAAACAACAGAATCAAATGTAATCCTATAACTTTTATCACACAACTGAATCACACTAAGCAGGCTAAATTTTAAACCATCAACAAGAAACACATTTTCAATTTGAGTAAAGGAAGAAGACTTACCTATATAGCCAACGCCAACTATTTTGCCCATAAAATTAGCTCTAAAGGCTACCTTTCCTCCCTTCCTCTTCTCTAAACTGGAGAACTTTGAAGCATCACCTGTCATGTGCCTTGAATAGCCATTGTCAATACACCAAGATGATAAATCCAGAGCCTCCTTAGATTTTAAGTATACTTGAGAGAAAGATCAATCAAGTTTATGCCTTCGGTACCCAGATTTTCTTGGGTCCATTGGATTAGCTTGAAAAACAGTTCTATTTACTCCTTTAGGCATCCATTTCATTGTGATAGATTTCTTAAACCAACATGCATCATTGTTATGTCCTGATATGCTACAAATCATGTAGTTCACATGTTGTGTTGGTTTTCTAATTTTATTTGCAATTGTTTTCTTTTTAAGTTTATAGTGTTCTGCTCTATGGCCCAGTTTCATATAGGCATATTGGTCTTGCTAGAGCCTAAATTGGGCACAAAGAAGTTGTAAAGCTTCTTTTGATTAGTTGAGGAATCAAATCCTAAACCAGCTCTATCATAGATAGCAAGTTGAGCACCAAGCATTAAGTTTAGTTTTCTTGGCCTTCAACAAATTTATGCAGCAGTGCACTGAGCCTTTTGTTTCTATTCTTTTCCTCATCTAATGTTTCTTTTGGCTCAGTTGTTTTAGACGTGTTAGCCTCAGTGCAGCTAATTTTTTAGTTTAAGTTTAGTTTTTAATTGTTGAATCTCTATGGCCTTAGTTTTTAGCTCAATGTACATATTCTTCTTCTCTTCCCTAAGGTTCTCATGCTCTTAATTTAGTTTTTCATTTTCTTTATCAAATCCATCTCTTTCTAGCTATACTTTAGCCGGATTCTTAATTTGTGAATTTTTCTTGGTTAGTTTTTTAAGATCATTTAAGGACTATAGCTATGCTTCATGCAATTCACTGACTGTTAATTCATTTTCTAACTCGGAATCAAAAGAATTCAAGGAGTTTGAGTAATAGGAGGTTACCTCATCGTGTTGGGCTTCCTCTAAAACCATGAAGCACAGGTCTGCTTATACCTCAGCAACTTCCTCTTCACTGAAGGTTTTGTCTCCATTACTCCATTTTGCCAAGGCCTTCTTTTTCTTCTTGTCTTTCTTTTCTAGCTTCTTTAACTAAGGCAGTCTACCCTAATGTGTCCCATCTTCTTGCATTCATAACATCTAATTTTCTCCTTTTTCTTTGCCTTTTTGAAGTTGATTCTTCTTCTATTCCTTCACCGCATCATGAACCTCTTGATCTTTCTTATGAACAAATCCATGTATCATCTTTATCTTCACTACTGGAGGTGCTTTCTTCACTCTTAGCCTTGAGAACCAATCCTTTTCCTTTCTTATCTCTTACTGACCCCTTAATGTTTAGCTTCATTGGTCGGGTTGTCGAAACCCTCAAATTAATACTGATTTCCCCCAATGCAACAAACTGTAGCAATAGTGGTTATCAAGTCGAATCCCAAGGGAACTAATTAACTTAATCTCCTAGTTGATGTTAAAAATAAAATTGGGGGGTTTTCAAATAAATTACTAAAATAACAATTACCAAATAAAAGTTAATAACCTAAAAATAAGAAACAAATCAACAATGCAAATTCTAAAATTTAATAAAAAGAATCAATTCACAAAACTCCGATCCAAGGGTTCATATATTCGATTGTATCATTGATCATTGGTTAAAATATTATTCTTGCGATTCAAGCATTTAACCTTAGATCTATTAGGATAGCCGTAATAAATCTTATGTTTTCCTAATTTAATCGGCCAAATCCAGCATCTAATCGAAACTTATCATTAACCGACTGGGTACGATAGCGTTTCATATCAATATAATGATAGCATTACGTTATGTGAAAACAGTTAAACCAAAATATAAATAATTGGGATAGCCACAATTACTCAATTTTGTTCCATTGATTCCCTAGGTCAATTGAATACCGGTAAAAGACCCATAAACAAAATAACCTAGTTACTACTTGTATCATTCGTTCATGACAATTACGGATCACTGAATTCCTGGATAGCAATGGAAAAACTAATATTGAATTAAATTGTCAGATTAACCAATATTAGGTTTCCCTAAAATTAAATCAAGAATCAACGAATACTTGAATAAAAGCAAGAAATTAAATTTAGAACATAACCTCACAATGAAAAACAATCGATTAAAATTCCCCTTGAATCAGAAATAAAAATTAGCCACTCATGGTGCTAAGTCTTGAACAAAATAAAAATAAAATAAAATAAGTAAAGAGAAAAATGTTCTGGGAGGAGAGGAGGAGAGAGTGACCCTTTTGCTGTAACTTTGTGTGGAATGAAAAATATGGAGGAGGCAGCCTATTTGTGGAAGAAAAATAAGGAAGGGGGCAGCCGGCCCTTGGTAAATTTTTTGGAAAGATTTGTTGCCCTATTTTCCTTTCTCTAGACTTCTAAATCAATTAGGAGTCTCCAAAAATTAGGAGATTACAAAAGTTCACTCCTATTAAAAAAAAAAGATTTTACTAAAAATAAAAAAAATACTACTAAAATGTTGAATTAAAATTCAATCTCCTCTTCTTCAAAGCCCAATAAAGTGTCTTGACCTAATTAACTTCAAAATTGCTTCATTAAGCCCAATGTGCTCCAAATCTTCAAACTCAATCTCCTAAAATGAAAATTCAATAAAACCAATTATTAGAGCACTAGTCAAGGCAAAATTAATACATAATAATAACAATAAATTCAATAATTTTGCACATTATCAAATTCCCCCACACCAAACCAATGTTTGTCCTCAAGCATTCTCTATTCCAATGTCACACAACCATTCTCCTCTTCACTCCTTTCCCTCCTTCATTTCATCATCCAACAACCTCAAGCACCACACGTTGAAACATTCAAATCAGAACCACAATCCAGAGAGCAAGTAATCATAGTTTGTATAACTTTAAAAGAAAATATATAGGCATCCCAATAGACTCAACAATATCATCAGAATTCAATGCAACAAGATTCGTTACCCTCACAAGGAGATCTCTCTATGCACTCAAGTGTTTAAAGGGAATTTATCGATAACTCTCAAAATCAAAGCATAGTATGCTATTACCGTAACCTTGCTTATTAATCAAATCTCCACCACTGAATATATGAATTCAAAACAAAAATCCGAGGGTCTTTATAAGAGTTGTAATGTGGCTAGGGTAAGGGTAGGGAAAAGGTAAAAATGATGTGTAATGTATACCAAAGAAGCATGTCAAAAATTTCAAAATATTCCTACTATCAACTCATCCCAAAACATGAAGTACAATCACCCAAGAAAAAATGATTCAATCAAGACCTTATCATTCATCGATCATATTTCTGAATACTTTTCTCTTCTCTCTCGTTTTTTTTTCTGTTTTTTTTTTTTTTTTTTTTTTGAAAAGAAAACAATCGAATATCAATCTCAAGGAAGAACATGTAGTGCATATAAAAATCTCATAAATTGAATGAATAAATTTCTAAAAATACTCCCCAACATAAAATTATCCCATTTCCTTTGCAAATTCCCATCCATTCAAGCCCTAACACATGCTTCTTTGATATAAGGGCCAAAAAGAAGGTTAAGCGTAAAAAGAAGGTTGTGTGTCAATTTGTGAGGTTATAATCAAAGAAAAAGGGATAAAGGCTCAATTTGGTTCACTAGGGAATAAGTATGTACGGGAAGGTCTTTTTTAATATAGATAAAGTGTGTAAACCTAATTGCCCCCATCATATTAATGCATGAATTCATGAATGTGATCTTGAAAAGCATTGCAAAGCAAGTTCTAGAATAAACACACTATGATTGATGCACACTCATGAAAAAAAATTAGAGCAAAAATGATTATATGCTCTCAAGGCTCAAATGCTTACAAAAGTGTGTAATATTGTATCGAATCTTGCACATTTGTATCTAATTCAATCGTCACAGTCAATGGGATGCTTAAAACAATTTTTATCCAAAATACAACTAATCACACTTGCCTCTTTCATGGATTCCAACTCAAATCGACAATGAATGCTAACTCAAAGATCATTTTTAGATGAAAATCAAAAGAGTATGGAATTCAAAGGAAAATAGAAGAGATGACATGGATTCATGAATTACTCCCCCACACCTAAATGCTGCATTGTCCTCAATGAAGCAAAAATAATATATCTAGGCACAATGCAAAAAGAAGTCATCACTAACACTATCCTAGCCCAAAAACTAGAAACAAAAAATGAAAATTCGTCGTAGTAAAAGAGATATACCAACTAAAAAAAGAAAACTAACTCAAAAATGAAGGCAATGAAATGAAATGCTAAAATTGAAGACAATGAAGAAGGGAGAGAGAGAACTCCCCTAAGGTGGTGACGGGAATGGGAGCTGAAATCCTACAAAATCCGCGAGGGCTTGAATGTTTTGTTCCATTTGAGAGATGTGTCGCTGCATGTCTTGCACTATTTGAGCTAAGGAAGGGGAGTGAGATGATCGTGCAGCATCGGAGGAACCTGCAAAAGAAGAGGGAACTCTCGACCGGGTGTCACCCGGTGAGGTAAAGTGATAGACACCATTGAATTTGTACACAACACCCATGCGAATGAGGCAATCAAAGTCTAATGGTTCAGCAGGACAAGCAATGTTCATATTGTGATTACCCAAGTCCAAAACCTTCAAATTAATAGCCAAGTGAGTAATCAAAGAGCCTAAAATCAATGGTCTAGCAGAAGATGACAGAACGCTCCGAAATTGAGTGGCCAACCAATAACCAAAATTAATCTTTTGGTTTTGGGTCATTGACCATAGGAAAAACAATTCAGGTTTTGAGCATACGGCTGAACTAGCCTTCCTGCCAGAAAAACTAAAAGCTAAAAACCGATGAATGAGTTGCAATGCATGATCTCTAAGGTAGTGGCTCTTAGAGTGACTAGGATCAAAATTATGAGGGTCAGTAGTCAATTCAGACCAAATACGTGAATAATAGGAATTAAAATGTGAAGTGTAGTCACAGATTGAGGAATCAGAATAGTCAATTGAAAACCCTAGGGCCTCATTAAACTGAGTCAAAGAAAAATGAAATGCACGGTTTATCAAACAAAATTCTATGAGACCTGGGGTGTTCACAGTCCAATGTGTAGTGCTGTCAAACCGAAATGTAGTGTAAAATTCACAAGTCAATTCTCTAAATGCAGGATAAGACAAATTCAAATACGCACTCCAATAAATTGCAGATAAATAACTTTGTATGTTCTCAAGAAGGCCCAGAGATTCTAAAGTAGGAATATGAAAAGATTTGCAGGGAATAATAGTTCGGGAAGAGAAATCTGAATGCCTGCGCTTGTGCTCAGCAGAATAGAACTTGAGGTGTCCGCCCAACTTCAGCGGAGCAGGAGGTAGTATGGATTTTCCCTTGGCCATGCGAGATCTTGATTTGGGTCTGCTCGAAGATGTTGGTAGCTCTTGGTTAGTAGATGGTGGCTCGACAGGTACAATTGGGATCTCTGCAGGTTCCACTGGTGGTTAGCATTGGATGAAGTGGCAGTCGACCGAGGAAGCATCACTCGCGGGTTCTTGTGTGAAGAGTCAGTCCTGGGTAGCAGCATTCGAGGTCTTTGAATTAGTTCTTGCTGCTGCGGAAGGTCTTCAGCGGTTGGAGGAGAGGACTGCATAGAGGAATTAACAGAGGGAGATGGTTGGTCATCTGAAGAAAGAGATATTGGCTTGCCACTAGGGTCTGCGATTTGCACTTGGGAAGATGAACCTTCAATAGAAGATGAAGCACGTGCTCTAAGGCCATACCGATGCTCTGCCACCCTTTTCTTTCCCATGGAGGAATATGAAATATAGAAACCGTTGCGTGAAGATTTGTGGAAGCTTGAGTTGATTGGGGCTTTTTATCAAACAGGTTGTGTATAGAGAGTGGGAGAAAGTGGAATACGAAGAATAATAGGTTTCTGAAAATGGAACAAAGCAGTTAGATGTAATTTCGAAAAGGGATTCGAAATGTTAATCGAAAGGGAATGAAGATGTAGAGGAATGAACCAGAAGCTTCGATCGAAAGAAGAACGAAAAGGGATTGAGCAAAGGTGATTATTGTTTTGATTCAAACGAAACAAAGGCTAGGGAGTCGCTGCGATCGAATTTGGAGACCCAAATCGAGAATACCCAAAATGGGGAACGATTAGGGTTTCGGCCAAAGGAAGATTTGGGGGTCGATTGAGTGAGGATTTGAGTCTTCAATCAAAAGGAATAAAGGATGGTGAAGCAGCTATCGATTGATGATGATGGTTTTCGAACAAAATAGGGTTTCGGCCAAAAAAAATCGCGAAGAAGATGACGGTGGTTTAGGATTCTTCGAAAGGGGTTTCAAAGGTTGATGATTGATGAGTGAAAATTGCAATTGATCGATTGAATGGAACGATTCAAGATCGCAATTGATGGATTTGGAAGGGGGCGATTTCAAAGGATTCATAGGAGAACTGAGAGAGATTAGCAATATGAAGGAAGTGTTTTCTCTCTGCTCCCATTCGATCCCCACTTTTTTTTCTTTTCTTTTTTACTTACAATACCCAATACCGCGTGATCATCTCTTACGGAAAGGAGTGCTTTTGCCCGAATTTTGGATTAAGCCTTCAGAATACCGCGTGATCATCTCCTGAGAGAATGAGTGCTTCTATCCACTTTTGGATTAAGCTTTCAGCAAACCGCGTGATCATCTGGTATGAGAATGACTGCTTCTGTCCGAAATCTGAATATCACTCCATTTGTGACTTGACTTGAGAAAATTACTGGACACAAGTAAAAATTAAAAGGGGAGATAAATAACATAATAAAACACCCAAAAATAAATAAATAAAATTATTAGAAAATTAAATCAAACTCTTAAAAATTTTGGGTTGCCTCCCAACAAGCGCAATTATTTTAACGTCATTATGCTCGACGATCTTCATTTATTGATTCAACCAGACGAATAATTTGGAGACTGCAATGTAATGTCCAACATTGAAGAAATCTCCATGTCATCGTGAAATATCTTCAACCTATGCCCGTTCACTTTGAAAACCTTATTTGTGTCAAGACTTTCGATTTCCACTGCACCATGAGAAAACACATTAGTGACAACAAATGGACCAATCCAACGAGAACACAACTTACCTGGCATGAGTTTGAGTCGAGAATTATATAGAAGCACTTTTTACCCAATCGCAAATTGTTTCTTTAAGATCATACTATCGTAAAATAGTTTGGTTTTCTCTTTATAAATTTTCGAGTTCTCATAGGCTTCCAATCTCAACTCTTCAAGTTCTTGTAGTTGTAATTTTCTTAACTCACCGGCTTCATCCATCTTCATATTGCAACGTTTGATTGCCCAATACGCCTTATGCTCAATTTCCACCGGTAAATGACAGGATTTTCCAAAAACTAACCTATAAGGAGACATCCCTATTGGCGTTTTGAAAGCTGTTCGGTAAGCCCATAGTGCATCATCTAGACGTAAACTCCAATCTTTTCGTCCCGGGTTTACCGTCTTCTCTAAAATGGATTTGACTTCACGGTTAGAAACTTCGGCTTGTCCATTTGTCTGAGGATGGTATGTCGTAGCGATCCGGTGATGTACCCCATATTTCTTCATTAATGCTTCGATTGCTCGATTACAAAAATGACTCCCTTGATCACTTATAATGGCTCTAGGGATCCCAAACCTACTGAAAATATTAGTCTTGATAAAACCTACAACAGACTTAGAATCGTCAGTCCTGGTGGCCCTTGCTTCCACCCATTTTGATACATAATCAATGGCCAAAAGAATGTAAGCATAACCACAAGACGAAGGGAATGGACCCATAAAATCAATACCCCATATATCAAATATTTCACAAACAAGAATGGGAGTTTGGGGCATCTCATTCCTATGAGACAAAGTTCCTGTCCTTTGGCATTTATCACAATTTTTACAAAACAAATAAGCATCCTTAAACAAGGTCTCCCAATATAACCCACTATCTAAAAACTTCCTTGCAGTTCTCTTTGGTCCAAAATGTCCCCCACAAGCATAACTATGACAAAATGCTAAAATGGATCTATGTTATTTTCTGGGACACATCTCCTAATTATTTGATCAGAACAAAATTTCCATAAATAAGGCTCATTCCACACATAATATTTTGCCTCATATCGAATTTTATCCTTCCTTGACTTACTAAGATCATTAGGCAAGATGTGTGTAACCAAATAATTCACAATATCTGCATACCAGGGGGTAATACCTTTCAAGTGAAATAGTTGTTCATCTGGAAAAATTTCAGAAATTGGTAGAGGATCTTCTTCCTTTACTAACCTGCTTAGATGATCAGCTACCGAATTTTCAGCTCCACTTCGATCCTTGATTTCCAAATCAAACTCTTGCAACAAGAGAATCCACCGTATCAACCTGGGTTTTGACTCCTTTTTCGCCAAAAGATACTTCAAAGCTGCATGATCAGAATACACAACTACCTTAAAACCAAGTAAATAAGATCTGAATTTATCTAAAGCAAAAACAATGGCTAAGAGCTCTTTTTCAGTGGTAGTGTAGTTGCATTGAGCAGCATTCAATGTCCTTGAAGCGTAGTAAATGACGTGACTCTTCTTATCGATCCGCTGGCCAAGAACCACTCCCACAGCAAAATTGCTTGCATCGCACATGATCTCAAAAGGTAAATTCCAATCAGGTCGTTGAATGATTGGTGCAATAGTTAACAGGTTTTTAAGCTTGTCGAAGGCTTCCTTACATTCTATCCCAAAATCAAACGGTACATCTTTCTGAAGCAACTTGGATAATGGCAATGCAATTTTTGAAAAATCCTTAATAAACCTGCGATAAAAACCTGCATGTCCAAGAAAAGCACGAATTTCCCTAACATTTGTAGGGTAAGGTAAGCTCTTAATCAAGTCAACATTTGCCTTATCTACTTCAATACCTCTAGAAGAAATTACATGTCCTAGCACTATGCCTTCCTTCACCATGAAATGACATTTTTCATAATTCAAAACCAAGTTCGTTTCCATGCATCTTTTCAGAATTTTGATCAAATGCCCTAAACAACTATCAAACGAGTCACCGTAAACCATGAAATCATCCATAAAGACCTCAATGCAATTCTCAATATATTCAAAAAAAAATGCTTAACATACACCGTTGAAATGTACCTGGGGCATTGCATAGACCGAAAGGCATCCTTCTATAAGCAAACGTCCCAAATGGACATGTGAATGTAGTCTTCTCTTGATCTTCTTGTGCAATAATGATGTGATAATAACCTGAAAAACCATCAAGAAAACAAAAGAATGATTGTCCGGCTAATCTTTCTAACATTTGATCAATAAAGGGTAAAGGGAAGTGATCCTTTCTAGTGGCTAAATTGAGCTTCCTAAAATCAATTGCCATTCGCCAACCATTTTGGACTCGCATGGGTACCAACTCATTGTCTTGATTTCTTACCACCGTGATCCCTGTTTTCTTTGGTACCACATGGATTGGACTCACCCACTTGCTGTCAGAAATTGGATAAACTATGCCTTCATCTAAAAGCTTGAGAATTTCCTTCATCACCACTTCTTTCATGATTGGATTCAGCTTTCTTTGTGATTCCCTTACTGGTTTAGTGTCCTCTTCCAAAAGGATTCGATGCATGCAAATTGAGGGACTAATACCCTTTATATCGGCTAAGGTCCAACCGATTGCTGTTTTGTGCTCTTTTAAAACTTGTAGAAGCCGATTTTCCTGCTCTTCCGTCAACTCTCTTGCTATAATAACGGGTAAGGTCTCTCTATCACCTAAGTACACATACTTAAGATGATCCAGCAAGGTCTTCAATTCCAATGATGGAGCCTGCAAAACAGAAGGTAACATTTTCTTGTGAGAAATAGGAAGTATGGTACTCGAATTCAAAGACCTTGGTTGTTGTTCCAATATTGACTCTGAAATTTCACAAATCTCGACCGTCTCTTCCTTAGTATTGAATTGAATGTCCAATGCACGATTTGTGTCATTTTCTTCTTTAAAAATTTCCTGCACAATCGAATCAATGACATTAGCAAAGCAAATCGAATGACAATCATTCGGGTACCTCATTGCTTCAAAAATATTGAATTTCACAATCTCGCCGTCAAACTCTACGGAGAGTGTACCCTCATCCACGTCAATCTTTGTTTTTGCTGTTCTCATGAGCGGTCTTCCCAATAGTAGCGGTGCTGAATTTGTAATGGTGTCTTTGTCCATTTTCAAAATGTAAAAGTCTGCTGGAAAAATTAACTCGTTAACCTGCACCAAAATATCTTCAACAACTCCTTCCGGATACACAACAGAACGGTCAGCCAATTGAATAATCACTTTAGTTTCCTTTAAAGGACCTAGATTTAGAGCAATGTAGATAGAATATGGCATGACATTGATTGATGCTCCTAAATCTAGCATAGCACGTTCAAATTTTCTCAAACCAATAACACAGGGTAAAGTGAACATACCTGGATCCGAACATTTCTCGGGTAGGGATCTCTTGATGACAGCAGACACATTCTCCCCCACCCTTATTTTCTCATCACCTCTCATCTTCCTCTTGTTTGTGCATAGCTCCTTCAAAAACTTTGCATATTTGGGTATTTGCTTAATGGCGTCCAACAAATGTATGTTTATTTCTACCTTTTTGAAAGTTTCCCAAACCTCCTTTTCATAGTCTTCCTTCCTGGATCTTTCAAACCTGCTTGGGAAAGGTGGTTCAACATTGTTAGAACTCGTATGCAAAAAAGAATCGGAATTTACCTTGATTGGATTTTCATTGGCTACTTCAGCTTTTTCCTCTTCGTCTTTCTTTTCATTCCTCTTTTTGGGTGATGGCGGTTTGGATTGCACTTCTTTTCCACTCCTCAACACCATTGCACTAGCATTTTCCTTAGGGTTTACTACCGTTTGTGAAGGTAATTTCCCTGAATTTCGAGCCTCCAAATTGCTAATTGAAGTGGCCAGCTGTGTGATTTGATTTCCTAAGTCTTGAATACTAGCTCTCGTTTCCTGTTGAAATTGTTGGGTGTTAGTCGCGAGAGCTTTCACAATATCTTCTAGGGACATACCTGAATTAGATGATTGTGTCGGTGCTTGTGTTGGCCTATTGAATTGCTGAGGAGGGTATCTTGTCTGTCCTCCTTGATTCCCGTAACTCAGGTTTGGATGATCTCTCCAACCGGGATTATAATGAGTAGAATAGGGATCGTACTTCCTTTGAGGTTGGCCAGGAAATCCTCCCACGACATTTGCTTGATGAGTAGAATCTTCTTGCAGAGATGGACACATATCCGTAGGATGTCCAGGTATCGAGCATATGCCACAGACTTTGGTTGCATGTATTTGTCCTACAGCCATCTGACGAACCAAAGCAGTCAATTCAAAAATTTGATTTTCAAGGTGAGAATGACTTACCTCATTGACACGTTTCATAACTCCATCCATTCTCAACCCAAATTGTTGAGAATTTTCTGCCATGTTTGTGATCAATTGTCCGGCTTCTTCAGGTGTTTTATTTACCAAGGCTCCTCCGCTAGCCACATCTACCATACTCCTATCCATGGGGAGAAGTCATTCATAGAAATATTGTATCAAGGGTTGTTCCGGTATTTGATGATGTGGACAGCTAGCACAGAGTTGTTTAAACCTCTCGAAGTACTCATACAGCGTCTCTCCGCTAATCTGTCTGATCCCACATATCTCCTTTCGAATGTTGGCAGCCCTAGATGCAGGGAAAAATTTTTTTAAAAATAATCTTTGCATCCCATTCCATGTATTGATCGAACCCGGAGGTAAATAGTATAACCAATCTTTTGCCTTTTCTTTTAAGGAAAAGGGAAAGGCTCTCAGCTTAATCTGTTCCTCGGTCACACCTTGAGGTTTCATACTCGAACAAACAACGTAGAATTCCTTCAAATGTTTATGTGGGTCCTCACCTGGAAGACCACAAAAAATAGGAAGTAAATGAATCAAACCAAATTTAAGTTCGAAAGCTACCTCAAGATTTGGGTATTCGATACACAAGGGCTGTTGATTCAGATTGGGAGCAGCCAATTCCTTCAAGGTTCTCTCACGATCGGCCATTTTTTCCTCTTCTTCTTCAAAAATAGACCTGTCACAAATTGTCAAATCAATGTTAAAAATTGGCTTTCTACGTAACTTACCTTTCCTCTGTCTGGCCTCCTTTCTCAATCGGCGAGCAGTTTTCTCAATTTCGGGAATATATTCCAATTCACCTTCTTGAGAAGAACGGGTCATAAAATAAAAGAGGTCAGCAAAACAAATATAAAGAAAACATAACTAAGAAATTAAAATAGCTCCCCGGCAACGGCGCCAAAATTTGGTCGGGTTGTCGAAGCCCTCAAATTAATACTGATTTCCCCAAATGCAATAAACTGTAGCAATAGTGGTTACCAGGTCGAATCCCAAGGGAACTAATTAACTTAATCTCCTAGTTGATGTTAAAAATAAAATTGGGGGGTTTTCAAATAAATTACTAAAATAACAATTACCAAATAAAAGTTAATAACCTAAAAATAAGAAACAAATCAACAATGCAAATTCTAAAATTTAATGAAAAGAATTAATTCACAAAACTCCGATCCAAGGGTTCATATATTCGATTGTATCATTGATCATTGGTTAAAATATTATTCTTGCGATTCAAGCATTTAACCTTAGATCTATTAGGATAGCCGTAATAAATCTTGTGTTTTCCTAATTTAATCGACCAAACCCAGCATCTAATCGAAACTTATCATTAACCGACTAGGCACAATAGCGTTCCATATCAATATAATGATAGCATTACGTTATGTTAAAACAGTTAAACCAAAATATAAATAATTGGGATAGGCACAATTATTCAATTTTGTTCCATTGATTCCCCAGGTCAATTGAATACCGGTAAAAGACCCATAAACAAAATAACCTAGTTACTACTTGTACCATTCGTTCATGACAATTACGGATCACTGAATTCCTGGATAGCAATGGAAAAACTAATATTGAATTAAATTGTCAGATTAACCAATATTAGGTTTCCCTAAAATTAAATCAAGAATCAACGAATACTTGAATAAAAGCAAGAAATTAAATTTAGAACATAACCTCACAATGAAGAACAATCGATTAAAATTCCCCTTGAATCAGAAATAAAAATTAGCCACTCATGGTGCTAAGTCTTGAACAAAATAAAAATAAAATAAAAAAAGTAAAGAGAAAAATGTTTTGGGAGGAGAGGAGGAGAGAGTGACCCTTTTGCTGTAGCTTTGTGTGGAATGAAAAATATGGAGGAGGCAGCCTATTTGTGGAAGAAAAATAAGGAAGGGGGCAGCCGGCCCTTGGTGAATTTTTTGGAAAGATTTGTTGCCCTATTTCCTTCCTATAGACTTCTAAATCAATTAGGAGTCTCCAAAAATTAGGAGATTACAAAAGTTCACTCCTACTAAAAAAAAAGATTTTACTAAAAATAAAAAAATACTACTAAAATGTTGAATTAAAATTCAATCTCCTCTTCTTCAAAGCCCAATAAAGTGTCTTGACCCAATTAACTTCAAAATTGCTTCATTAAGCCCAATGTGCTCCAAATCTTCAAACTCAATCTCCTAAAATGAAAATTCAATAAAACCAATTATTAGAGCACTAGTCAATGCAAAATTAATACATAATAATAACAATAAATTCAATAATTTTGCACTTCATCCCATAACTGATCAATAAGCCTACAAGCTAGTCTATGGTCAGTATCTCAAGACTCTTGGACTCTTCAATTGTTATGACCTTTGGCTCCCAAGATTTTGGAAAATATCTCAATTCTTTTTCCACCATGTCCTCCTATGGTATGCCTTTCCCAAGCAACCTCAATTCATTTGTGATTGTGTTAAAGCGAGTCATCATTTCTCAAACAGTTTCTTCATCCTTTATTCTGAAGGTTTTATACTCTTGCTTTAATATCCTAATCTTGTTCTTCCAAACTTGATCAGTTCCTTCATATATGGTTTCAAGGCTCTCCCAAATTTCCTTAGCCTTGATGCATGAAGAGACCCGATTGTATTCATTGAGATTCAAGGCTAAGTAAAGAAGGTTGACAGCCTTGCAATTTGTACGGTACGTCTTCTTTTCTTCTGGTGTCATGTTTTTCATTTTCATAGGTACATGAACCCCATTAATTTCTTCTTTAGGAAACTCAATCCCTTTTTCAATGATCTCCCAAGCCATCTGATCTTGCGCAATTATGAAGTTGTACATTCTTTGTTTCCAATAATTGTAGTTATTGCCATTGAAGAATAGCGCATGGTTTGTTGAACATGCTTAGAAGGGCACACTATCTCCATTCATTGTCATTTAGGATCTTTGGTACTAAAGCTATTAGGCTCTTTAATCGGCACCCGCTTTGATACCAATTGAAAAACAACTTAAAAGGGGTGAATAGGTTGTATGACAATTTTAAAGTTTTCTAACAATTAACAGAATGTTAAAGACTTAAGGTGTTAGAGGTATGGACAAGTAAGGAAAGATAACAAAGAAGACACTAAGATGTATAGTGATTCTATCCAACACTGGTGTACGTCTAGGCTTCCCCTAGATTTTTCCACTATTAAATCAATGGTTACAAACTTGATTCAAAGCTAAATTTATACCTTTTACAATGTTTCTACCAAAACACTAAAATCTAACCTTAACAAATTGCTATTCTCACTCTCTAAACCTAGATGATAAATCCCTCACTAATCCTTAATATAATTAATACACTAGGAGAGATGTGTTACAAAAAATGAGGTTTAATCCTTAGATGTAACGATCTTTAAGTTATAATAAATTTATACTCAAGTAATGAAATAAAGAATTGAATAACGGAGTGTTGGGTTTAACAAAAAATAGAGGGCATTCGATTCATTTGATAATATTGTTCAATTATTCCATAAGCTCTCTAATCTTCCTTCATGTTGGTTTTTATAAAAGCATTCAAGAGAGCCATTAAAGGGTAGGTAAAGATGAACATTGGTTATTAATGCTTTTTCACCTTCTCCATTAAATGTTATAGCCATTGTTCATGAATGCTTTTGGCACCTCAGACTGCTCGGCAATGATCTTGCTTGCTTTTACTACATAAGCTTGGTTAGTCTAATAAGACATTTAAGCAATCATTGTGTAGTGTTCTAAGCAAGTTTATATGGTGTTAATCAAGTGTTCCTTAAACATTTAAATGCTTAACCACTTAAATGCTTAACCACTTATATTTTTGAGTTGTGCCTTCCTTAGGTCAACATGTCAAAAATAAACTGGGTTATCTTCGTTTTAAACTTAGATGATTGTTTAGACACAAATTATCCTTGTGGGTCAACCTACCTATTCTGTGGGTCGACTTAGTAAACTCTTCAGGTCGACCTGTCTCTTTTTCAGGGTCAACCTATAAGATAATTTTTGCTAGCTCAGAGTTAAGGTCAACAACCTAATCAACTTGTCAAGATAATAAAACAATGAAACTTATGTATGAGTCAACGGTATGATTCTAGAGTCAGCTTGTATTACTGATCATGTCGACATGTTGGTCCATATAGGTCGACCTATGTCAAATGATATACTAAAATATTTACTTAGGCTATTCCTATGGGTTAAATGTTCACTTAGGCTATGTCGAATGATATACTAAAATATCAGCTTGTTTTCTTGCCAAGTTATATTTAGATTGACCTGTGCTATGCGCGGGTTGACCTGTTGTGACCTAACTAAGTAAACAAAGCTTAGGTCGATAGGTTAAGTGTTTTGTTGACATATCTAAGGTTTCCTTAAGGGCAAGTCGACTGGTTTATCCTCTAAGGGTTGACATAAGATATAATGTTCATAGTTTTATGTATATGTTTTAGCTTGGGTCAACCTATTCCATATGCGGGTCTGCCTGGAGTGTTCTTTCTTAGCTAACTTAGGCTTAGGTCGAATGGTTCAATGACTCTGGTTAACTTGTTTGAAGAATCCTTAAGGTTGGGTTAACTTGTCCTTCCTAGGGGGCCGACCTAAGGTTTGCTAACCCTTATATAAATGTGTCATTCCATTTTAGGGTCGACATCTTCATATGAATGGGTCAATCTAAGGTTTGCTTCCCTTAGTATAAGTGTACGGTGGGTCAACTTATAGTAAGTTAAGATTATATAGCCTTGTATATCTCAGGTCTAATGGTGACTAAGTTCTGAAGACATATTCTATATTCAACCTCTACTTGGGTAAACCTATTCATTCCATGGGTTGATTTGTCTAAGCCGTAGGTTGAATAAACTTAATTTTTCTAAGGCAACAGTTATGTTATTCACTTGGTGGTTGTCTTGGACACTTAGTGCTCACTTGCCTGTGTATTTCCAGTGAGTCCATCCTTTGTTTCTTCAAATTGACTCACACAGTCATCATCAAAACACTATATAGACAACAAAAATGTTACACTTCCCAAGCAAAATATCTAAACTCCTTTGGATACGCCAAGTTGCTCCTGCCCCTTAGCTTTGTCGTGTGCTGGCTTAGAGCTTCGACGCATGCTAGGTGCCGAGACGGTTACACTTAGCTTGCTCATGGGTAAAGCTTCTTGGGTTTAGTTTAGTATGTGTGGTACCGTTTGCTTCTCTCTTTTACTAATAGCATCAGCTAGCTGCCAAATCATTGATTCTAACTTAGATCATATTAGAGTGTGTACACTAATATATTTGATTGTGCAATGAATTAGGTTTCCAAATTTTAAAGTCCAAAGCCTTTTCCTCAAAATTTGTGCTACTTGAAGGGGTAAGAGCATAAGGAGTTTGGTATCTTTGGTTTGGAATATTGGAAGAGACATACCATAAGAATCTATTTGATTTTGTTGTTTCAACGATGGATTGTGATTATTACTCTAACTAGAATTGTATGCATTGGAAAATTGAATGATTCAGTAAGGGAATGCTCGAGCAATTTTGGCTTGTTCTAAAAAAAATTCAGGAAACTAAGATGGATTAAGACATACAAAATGAAGTATGCATTGGACTTTCACAAATGGAATATGCATCTTTGACAATTCAAAAATGGGTTCTAGTTGACTTACTTATCTTTAAGAGCTATTCAAATTTTTTTTATGATATATCCATTTTCTTCATGACAAAATTAGGATCAAATGATTGCACAAGTTAATACATTCCCCTATACAATGATTGCTTAGTCGTGTGTACCCGACATATTGACTCATATTACATTGAGTTTTCAAACATATCGTTATACAAATCCCAAAGCACATTGGGGTTTCTGTTTATAATATTGCCTTTACTAGAGATACTATCTATTTGTATCACTCATCTAGACTAGCACAGAAGATGTAAATTCATTGCAAGTTTGGAACTCCAATCTCAAGAGAAAACTCTCAAAAGATCATTAAACCATTCCCAACACTCATGGATAATTTTCTAAAAGAAAGTGGAGAACTAATTTGTAACAACTAGAGGGCGGTGAATAGGTGTTTTGGCACATTTTAATTTTCTAGTGTTTGTGAAGAGATTAGGAAAATTGGATTCAAGCGTATATCCACTTTCAGACTTCACCTAGAATTTTTAATCCATTATTTTCATCAAATAGTATGAACAACTAGCTTTCCAAGTACTAGTAAGACCTTACTAGTGTTTCTCACAAATATTGACCCCTTGCCTTTCCTACGAGCAAGAAAACCTAAATCTTTCGTGTTTCACTCAAAACTCTAGGCCTCGACCAAAGAACTAATTCATTTGATCTCTTACAAGAATTTACAAGTGAAACTAAAATACAAGAGATAATGTTTTAACTTCAGATTTAATGTTAAAGCCCAGAAACAAAATTACAACAAAAGAAATATAGGTAAAGGAAGAGTTTGACAATTGTGTGCAAGCTTCATCAATAAATGTGCAAAAAGTTCTTCTTCCTTTAATACTTATGTTGTGTTTGTAGATATGGAAAGTAATAGAGCTATTGAGCTTCATTTAATAGCCTTGAATACTTTTTCAATAGCTATTAAAGGTGGTTAAGTTTTTATTAAATGCTAGAATGGCTTTCTGAACAACTAGCCGGTGCATACAATGGGTCAACTTCTTCTATGTTTAAGTCAACTAATTTTTGAATTTTGGTTAGTGCAGTTGACTTGGTATTAAAGGTAAGTCGATTTGTTTGCATTATGCAAACATGTTGGGTCGGCTTGTTCTCTTCTTGGTCAACTTTGTTTGCTTGGGTCGCTTTAAAATTTTTGTTAAGTCAACATCATATTGTTGAAATTCCTACATGGGTCAACTTGATTCTATATTAGGTCAACTTACAAATGTTAGTAAGCTGACTTGTTGTTGTCCTAGGTTGACACTATATGTTTCAAAAACTTAGATTTCTAAGAGTTATTTTGGTTGGTCGACTTGCCTTCCTCTCAGGTTGACTAGTTTATCAATAGGTAGATGGTGGTCGCCTTACAAATGTTATTAAGTTGATTTATCAATGTTACTAAGTCTGACTTATCCACTTCCTTGGTCGACTCAATTGTGTTTTAGATTTAGATTGCTGGAAGCATGTTTGGTCAGGTCGACTTATCATATTCTCAGGTAAACTTGTAAATGTTACTAAGTTTACTTGTTATCTTTCTAGATCAAGTTTATGACACTATAGGCAAAGTACCAGTACTTCGCTTGTTTCAAACTGAGAGCAAATTTGGTAGGTTGACTTGCTATTCTTCCAGGTCAACGTATAATTCTTACTAAGTTGACTTATGTTGTATTAAGGTCGACTTAGTATGTTTTAGACTTAGTATTTTTGAGAACAAATTTGGCAGGTCAACTTGCTATTCCACTTGGCTAACTTATGATTCTTACTGGGTCGATTAATATCTTAATAAGGTCAACTTAGTATGCTTTAGACTTAGTATTTCTGAGAACAAGTTTTGTAGGTCAACTTTTACTTAAAATTTGATAATATAGGCAAAATGTTAGTACTTTGCTTTGTTTTAAACTGACTTTCCTAAGAATAAGTTTGATCAGGTTGACTTGTTATCCCCTAGGTTGACTTACAAGTCTTACTAGGTCAAGTTATGCTTTTCAAAGGTCGACTTAATATGTTTCAAACTTTAGATTTCTGAGGCTTGATTTCTGAGGTTGACTTGATACATTCATAGGTCAACTTATGAAATTATAAAAACCATTTTCCGAGGCCTAATTTCATAAGGTCAACTTGTCAAAGATCTAAGTTGACTCATAGTGTTCTATACTTAGTTATTTTTCAAAATTTTCAATTCTAGGTTGACATGGTAGCACTGTTGGGTTGAATTAATGATTTATTAAGTTGACTTGTGCAACAAATACGTTGACTTCCTTCCTATGTAGGTCGACTTGCTTTAAACAAAATTGGTTTTGACATTTTTTCTATTTTTCCAAATTCTTATTTAATTAATTTTAATCTGTCCTATTAATATTTGATTATCATCAAAACATATTTTACTTTACAATCTCTCTCTTTTTGATTATGAAAAAACCACTTAGAATTTTGACAAAACCTACTTAGAATCTTGAATTATGCTCCCCCTCAATCTATGTTGTCATCTTTTAGGACATTTGGAATTCTCCCCTCAATCTATACTATCTATACTCAGATTTCAAATTTGTTTTAACTTAAACATGGACAACCAACCTCAAACATAAACACTCAAGCATAAACTCATTCGACCAAACTTCACCATTCAGCCATACTTCTCCCCCCTTTTTGTCATTAACAAAATAGGGGCCAACCACCCATGGGTGTCAGTGTCAGTATTTTGTAGTATTGTATCCTAGATTAATGAAACAAAATGAAGATTACCATCTAATAGGCAAGTGATTTTTCAATGCTAAAAATGTTGCTGCAATGTTGTTATTCTGATTGAAGTTCTTTATAGTAAAGAAGACTTCTTCTTTTGCCCCTTTTTCCTATATTTATTTTGTTTTTTGATGAGAAATAGTTGTTTTACTATAAACATTTTTTTTTAATTTATTTTGGCAAGCCATTGCTATATGCCTATTTTTCTTAGCAAGCCATTTTGCTCCCCTAATCAGTTATATACATAGAGCTCCATGCTATTCATTAATGTGCACAAATAGCTTTAATGCAAAAAATGTAATCAATTAATTAGTAAACATCTATTGTCTCCTCCTCTTTACATTTTCTCCTCCTTTTCAACCATACTCAACCATATTCATCCATTGTCTCCCCCCTTTTGTCTATATGGCTTTAAACCATTGGGCACTCCTAATCAATCATGCATGCTATAGTCATACACATATAACTCCATGCTATACATGAATATATACCTATAGCTATAGTGCAAATAAGGCCATCGATTAATTGTTCAACAAATAAGAAGACACTCAAGTGTTGCCTATGATATAGTCATAGATGTGGTAGAGATATAAAGTTCTAATGCAATACATTTCATGCTATACAAGTAGACGCTCATGATATAGTCAGGGATATTTTCCCTTTACTATTATTCGTCTCCCCCTTTTTGTTTTGCTTATGCACTTAAAGTTTCACTAATGGAAGATACACATAAACATTTAAATAAAGCATTCATTCATTTAAAACATACTCAATTACATCAATTAAACATAATGTTTAACCTATTACATCAATGAAACTAAAATGAGTAAATAAAAGAAAAAATTAGACTTGAATTAGAGAAGATGAACTGTGGGTTTCAAGAGTAGCTCATGATGAAGTGAATGCTCATGAAAAATATCATAATTAATAGATCTTAGAAATTCATTTAGAATTTCATTTATATCACACATACATTTCAAACACATATTTTAATTAATTTTAGGCATTTTAAATATTGAAATTCATTCCATCATGCCTAATTCCCTTCTTAAACTACAAAATTTCATCTTATCCAATGGTTTTGTAAATATATCTACAATTTGATTTTCTATCTCAATGTATTCAAGGATAACATCATTCTTAAGCACATGGTCTCTAATGAAATCATGTCTAACCTCAATATGCTTCATTCTAGAGTGGCATATTGGATTTTTTATTAAGTTTATGATACTTGTGTTATCAACCTTTATTGGGATACACTCTAAATCTAAACCAAAATCCAATTGATTCTTAATCCAAAGAATTTGAGCACAACATTGTCCAACAGCCGCATACTTTGCTTCTGTGGTGGAACTGAAAACACTATTTTGTTTATTAGATGACCATGAAATTAGCATACTCCCAAAGAATCGACATGTGCCACTTGTACTTTTTTTATCTAACTCACACCCTGCAAAATTAGCATATGAGAATCCATGCTACTCAAATGGAGAGTTCCTATCATACCATAATCCTAAGTTACATGTGTCCTTTAAATATCAAAAAATTCTCTTTACTGTTATCAAGTGTAACTCTTCCGAACTAGTTTGAAACCTGGCACATAAACATTCACTATATAGAATGTCTGGCCTAGAACTAGTCAAATATAGTAACGATCCTATCATAATCCTATAAAACTTTGAGTGCATTGGCTTTCTTTCTTCATTTTTAGCATATCCTTTTATATCTCTTAGTCCAAATTTCTTAACTAGTTCTTTAGCAAACTTTGATTGATTAATAAATACTCTTTTTCCATTTTTTCTTGATTTGTAACCCTAGAAAATAATTTAATTCCCCCCATCATGCTCACTTCAAACTCAGCATACAAAGCCTTAGCAAACTTTTGGCAAAGGTTTTTATTTGTTGCTCCAAATACTACGTCATCTACATAGATTTGAACGATTAATATTTCTTTGCCAATAAACAAATTTGTGTCAACCTTAACTCTTTCAAATTCATTTTTAATTCAAAAATTGCTAAGTCTATCATACCAAACTCTTGGAGCTTCTTTCAGACCATATAAAGTTTTGAAAAGTTTGAATACATGGTCTAGATGTTTTGGATGTTCAAACCCTAGGGATTGTTCTACATACATTGTTTCATTAATTACACATTTAAAAATATATTTTTAACATTCATTTAATATAATTTAAAATTCATAAAATAGGCAAAGACAAGTAACATTCTTATAGTTTCTAACCTAGCTACGGGGGTATATATTTCATTATAATCTATTCATTTTTCTTGGCCCTATCCCTGAGCTACTAATCTTGTCTTGTTCCTAATAACTCGGCCATGTTCATTCTATTTGTTTGTGAATTTCCATTTGGTTCTTATTATTGATTGAACCTTGGATCAAGGAACTAAAGCCCATACTTCATTTCTTTCAAACTAATTTAACTCTTCTTGCATGGCCAAAGTCCAGTTTTCATCACTTAAAATGTCCTCTATGTTCTTAGGCTCTATTTGACAATGAAGGCTACAAATTTATATTGATTTTGTACTACAGACCTGATCCTAACTCCAGATTCTATATTTCCAATCATGTTTTCTACATTTACACTCTTTCTTATTACAAGAAATTTGACTTCTTTTTCTTTATTTACCTCTTTATTTCTTATGATGTCTTCTTCCTTTTCAGACACTTCATCTTTAATGTTTTCACTTTCTTTTTCACCTTATTCTATTATAGGTTTTATTTTAGTTACATCATCATCAAAAATTTTTTTACTTAAGGGATCACTTTCATCAAATTATACATGAATCGACTCTTCTACCACTATTGTTCTCTTGTTGTAAACTCATAAGTCTTAATATTGGTTGAGTATCCCAAGAAGATGCCCTTATCACTCGTGGCATAAAATTTTTCTAAAGTATCTTTTCCATTATTAAGAACATAACATTTACATCCAAAAAATATAGAACTATTCTATGTTAGGCTTCCTACCTTTAGAGAGACCATAAGATGATTTCTTTAGGATTGGTCTAATTAAGGCTCTATGAAGAATATAGCAAGCTGTATTTACAGTTTCTACCCAGAAGTGTTTGGTTAAGTTATTTTCATATAACATTGTTTTAGTCATTTCCTCTAGACTTTTATTTTTTTTTTCCACAACTCTGTTTTGTTATGGAGTTTTATATGCAGTGAAATTGTCAATAATTCATTTTCATTACAAAATTCTTGCAGTTGCCTATTTTCAAATTTTTTACCATGATCACTTCTAATGTTGTTAATTATGCACCTTTCTCATTTTAGATTTTCTTGCACAACTTAATAAAGGCTTTGCTAGCCTCTTCGTTTTGAACAAAGAAAAGCACTTAAGTGTATCTAGAGTAATCATCTATAATTACAAAGCCATAGTGCTTTCCTCCTAGGCTTTGAGTTCTAATGGTTCCAAATAAGTCTATGTGAATCAATTCTAGTGGTCTACTACTTGAGACTATATTTTTAGACTTAATTAATGATTTAACATGTTTTCCTTTCATGCAAGTATCACATAATTTATTTTTTTCATATTTTAGATTTGGTAGACCCTTAACCATGTCTTTTCTAACTAATTTTGAAATTAAGTCCATGCTTGCATGTCCTAGTCTTCTATGTTATCTATGCATTGTCATTGCCTATAGCAATTAAACATGCTTCTTCTATTTCTCCTAAGTTATCTAGGTTAATAACATATATATTTCCTTATCCGTTTCCATTGAATTTCACTTCCTTACTTAATTTGTCTATTATTTCACAATAATCACAATCAAGCACAACAATGTACCCTTTGTCACACAATTGACTAATGCTAAACAAGCTATGTTTTAAACCCTTAACAAAAAAAGCATGCTTAACTTGGGTAGAGGACTTACGTATGCTCCCAATGCCAATAATTTTGCCTTTGGAGTTGACTCCGAAGACCACCTTACCCTCTTTCTTTTCTTGCAAACTATTGAACTTTATGGAGTCTCTAGCCTCGGCCATATGTCTAGAGCATCCACTATCCAAAGATTACGAGTTCCCAGGAGTTTTGATTTGAAGTAAATCTGCACAAGGATTCAATTATGTATTGGCCTTTGGTATACAGTCTTTTTTGGGTCCAATAGTGTTAGTCTTCTATGATCCAATGAACTATACCTATGCCAGCATTCATTAGTGCTATAACTATATTTAAGATAGTGAGTCCATTTTATGTGGGTAGTTGATCTTTTAGTTTTATTTATTTGCCTCCTGAGTTTGCATTGAAGTGCACTATGACCAATTTTCATGCTTTGATTTCTTTGAGCTAGGTATAAAGAAACTATAAAGTTTCTTTTTAGTAGTAGCTGGATTATAATCTAGTCTTGTCTTATCATATATTACTCTTTGAGCTTCTAACATCAAGTCAAGTTTTTCATGATCTTAAGTAATTTATATAGCAGAGAGCTTCACCTCTTGCTCTTTTCGTTTTTTTTATTCTGGTTTTTTTTGTAGATTTTCTCTATCATTTTTATTGTAGATAATTTTATTATCATTCTTTATGTTTTCAATTTCATTTTGCAATCTTATTACTTATTTTATCTTCAATTTTATCATGCAAGATATTCTTTTCTTCTTTCAATGAACTACTTTCATTCACAAGTTTCTTATTTTCTATTTTTAATTTATTTTTCTCTTCTTCCGATTCAACCATTAATCTTTTTAGTGAAACATTTTTTTTACTCAATTTCTTAAGATCCTTCAATAATTCTATTAATGTTTCGTGCATTTCATTTATAGATGACTCATTATTAAAATTAGAAAAATAATTAGAATGAGATGTTACCTTATCATTGTGATCCTCCTCAAGTGCCATGAAGCAAAGATTTGCCTGCTCTTATTCTTTCTCTTCATTACTTGAGCTGTTATCTTAATCACCTCATATTGCAAGTGCTTTCTTCTTTCTTTTCCTTTCTTTCTTCTTAGCTTTCTTGAGCATTGGACAATCAGCTTTTATGTGGCTAGACTTCTTGTATTCATAACACCGAATTTCATCATTCTTTTCAGGTTTCTTAAAATCTCTTCTCCCTTTATTTTTCTTCTTCATCATGAATCTTTTAAATTTCTTAGTGAGCAGAGCTATATCCTCATCATTTTTATCACTGGAACTATCCTCCCTACTCTTAACCTTAAGAGCAATGGTTTCCCTTTTCTTCATTGCCTACTCCTATAAAGTTTATCTTCATCTCATGAGTAGTCAAAAAGCCCACGATTTGATCTATAGGGAGAGTTTCTAGATTTTCAAACTCCTTTATGGCCGTAACCATAGCTTCCCAAGATTTTGGCATGCATAACACCTTATTTACCATATCCTCCTGGCTAATTCCCTTTTCTAGTAGCCTAAGTTCATTGGTGATTGTATTAAACCTTGTGATTATATCTCTCATAGATTTATCACCCTTCATTTTGAAAGCTTCATATACATATGTCAACATCCTAATTTTATTCTTCCTAACTTGATTTGTACCCTCATATGTTGCTTCTAACCTTTGTCAGATTTCTTTTGCAGTGATATATGAGAAAATTCTATTGTACTCATTTAGACTTAAAGCTAAGTGGAGTAAGTTGACTACCTTACAATTTGCACGATAAGCCTTTTTCTCCTTAATAGTCATATTCTTCATTTTTACAGGAACTCTGACTCCATCTACCTCTTTTATTGGAAATTAATTCCTCTTTCAATAGTTTCTTAGGCATTTTCATCTAGAGAAATGATACGAAGTTCCTCATTTTTTTGCTTTCAGTAGCTGTAATGTTTCCATTGGAAAATGGTGCTCTATTGATGGAGCAAACCTCAATGGGAGACTATCACCATTTTGTGCCATCTTTGATCTTTGCTTTTATGGTTGTTAGACCTTTTCTAGAAGACCTGTTCTGATACCAATTGAAAAACTAATTTGTAACAGCTAAAAGGGAGTGAACAGGTGTTTTGGCACTTTTTTGATTTTCTGGGGTTTGTAAAGAGATTAGAAAAATTGGAACAAGAGGTAAAAGAAAAAAAAAAGACACATAGGACTTATAGTAGTTCCACCTTTTGGGTTTAGATCCACTCTCAGGCTTTACCTGGAGTTTTCAATTCACTATTTTTACCAAATAGTACAATAAACTAGCTTCCCAGCTAGTAAAATCTAACAATGTTTTTCACAAATACTCACCACTTGCCTTTTCCTTGAGCAAGCAAACCCAAATCTCTCGTATTTCACTCAACAATCTAATCCCAGACCAAAAAACCGATTCTTCTGGTCTCTTACAAGAATTTACAACGAAACTAAAATATAAGATATGAAGTTTTAACTTCAGATTTAATGTTAGAGCTCAGAAACAAAATTACAACAAAAGAAATAAAGCACAGAGGAAGAGTTTGATGGTTGTGTGCAAGCTTCATCAACATATGTGCAGAAAGCTCTTCTTCCTTTAATACTTATGTTGTATTTATAGCTATGGGAAGCAATAGAACCGTTAAGCTTCATTTAACATCTTTGAATGCTTTGTCAATGCTTGTTAAAGCTAGTTGAGCTTCCATTGAATGCTCAAACAACATTTCTGAGCAACTAGCTAGTACACACAATGGGTTGACTTCTTCTATGTTTAGGTCGACTGATTTTTGAATTTTGGCTAGTGCAGGTCAACTTAGTATTAGAGGTAAGTTAACTTGTTGCAATTTACAAATATGTTAGGTCAGCTTGCTCTCACCTAGGTAGATTTGTGTTTGCTTGGGTCGCCTTAGAAATTTTATTAAGTCGATATCGTATTGTTGGAATTTTAACATGGGTTAACTTGATTCTATATTTGGTCAACTTAAAAATGATAGTAAGTTGATTTATTGTTGTTCAAGGTCAACACAATATGTTTCAAAACTTAGATTTCTGAGAATCATTTTAGTAGGTCGACTTGCCTTTCCCTCATGTTGACATAGATGCTAGGTCACCTTACAAATGTTATTAAGTCAACTTATCAATGTTACTGAGTCAACTTATCCACTTCCTAGGCGGACTCAATTGTGTTTTAGATTTAAATTTCAAAGAGCATGCTTGATTAGGTTGACTTATAATATTCTCAGGTTGACTTGTAAATGTTTTTAAGTTGATTGTTTTCTCTCTAGGTTGACTTTAAGATAATATAGATAAAGTATCAATACTTTACTTGTTTCCGACTGAGCGCAAATTTGGTAGGTCAACTTGCTATTCTTCTAGTTCAACTGATAATTCTTACTGAGTCAACTTATGTTCTATTAAGGTTGACTTAGTATGTTTCAGATTTAGTATTTTTGAGAACAAATTTGATAGGTCAACTTATGATTCTTACGGGTTGACTAATATGTTTCAAAGTTAGTATTTCTGAGAACAAGTTTCGTAGGTCGACTTATTTCAATCTTAGGTTGACGTTTACTTAAAATATGATAGTATAGGCAATGTATTAGTACTTTGCTTGCTTTAAACTGAGTTTCCTAAGAACAAGTTTGATTAGGTGGACTTGTTATCCCCTAGGTCAACTTACAAATCTTACAAGGTTGACTTATGCTTCTCTAAGGTTAACTTAATACATTTCAGGCTTAGGATTTCCTAGCCTTGATTTTTGAGGTCGACATTGTAGAGACCATTTTCTAGGATTTGATTGCACCTGGTCGACTTGTCAAACCATCTAAGTTAACTTGCAATGTTCTAGACTAAGTTATTTTTCAAAATTTTCAATCCTAAGTGAACATGGTAACATTGTTGGGTCAACTTAATGACTTATTAAGTTAACTTCTGCAACACATAGGTCAACTTGTTTCCTATGCATGTCGACTTGTTTTGAACAAAATTAATTCTGATAATTTTTTTATTTTTCCAAATCTGTATTTAATTAATTTTAATCTATCCTATTAACAATTAATCATCATTAAAACACATTTTACTCAATAGAAAATATTTAGCTAAAATTTTTGTTCTTAACTAATCCAAAGAAGTGATAGTGTATATATCAAATGAGTAATTAACCTTGTACTTTAAAGAAAACAAAAAAGGCGCAAGTGAATTACTTCCTCAATGAGATTTGCTCTTAGAAGTTGAGCTACCTAAAGAAACGCATCTAAATGCTTATAGGGATTCTTAGAGCTAAGACTAGGGAAAGGTGATAAATTTTGATTATATTAGTCTTAATCTCAAAATGAAGAGCTTGAACATTTGGAAAACAAGTGCACGGTCGACCATTATGTCTTTGAGGAGTGAAATATTCTCTCAGAGTTCTAAGAGAGTTAGAAATGAATTGTTGTTTATGTTTTGGTTTTGGTCATAGAATTGACTTTGGTGCTTAGCCATATTTGGGGTAGAGTCTAGTGATAGGGGATTTGCAATTTGATTCACTCCAAGGGCTCACTGTATTCTCAATCTCAAGGTTAAAAGATTCTAAGCTTAAGAACAATGACCATGCTTACACAATATGCAATCTAGAGTGATATATGAATACAACTCTGAATTTCCTCTGCAATGTGTGAACTTCATCCAATCTAGTACAACACAATACATATTGCTAAAAAATAGGTATGGGTCTGCCATGAGGGTAAACCTGACCTAAACATATTTGATTTGAATTCAATGCTCAAATTTGAAATTAAGAGAGAATAAGAGGGTGGTTTTAGGAAACCAACCCCAACTCCCTCAACTTCCTCTCTCTCTCTCTTAACTCCCTTTTTGGATGTCAACTTCTCATTTTTTAGGAAACGTGAGTGAAGCATGGAAATGAACAACAATGAGAATGATTGTATTCGAAAAATTAGACAGGGAGAAAAGCCAAAATTGAGAAGAAGGTTAGAAAGGGTTTGTTGATCATTTTCTCCACCATTGCATTTGGATTATGAATAATAGAAGGTGATCCGATTTTGTGACTTCTTCTTGACCTAGAATACCCAATCATCAAATGAGATCAGTGATTCTAACCCTACTTGAATTCTGAAATTTTTTGCATGTGAAAAATATGTTTGTTAGTTTGTTAAAACCTTCATTAGTATCAGAGTAGTCTTGAATTGTTTTTCCTATCTCTTTTGGGTATTTAAAAAATAAAATACCTAGAATAATGTTTATGATTCTTTAATAGCATCTTGAAATATGCTTAATGAAATTTTCTAAATTTAAAACAGTAGCATGCTTATGACATGATGATCAAATCTGCAAAATTTGGCATACATTTGATGAGTACATCATGAGATATTTCAAACCCTGATTGAAACTTTATGTACTCATATTTTTTTAAATACTATATTTCGTGATTTGAAATTTGTATGTTAGAATCTTCTCGAAAAATGCTTTTTAACCACATAAAGAACGCAAAAAAGGGTAAAGAATTAAGAGAGATATGACCGATTGAAATTAGGATCAAACTGCAGAAAATCCATGAAACATTGGAGAAGATGAATAGTTCCTAAGTGCCTTATCCACTCTCGGCAGCCATGCGTGAAAGCCAACCCCTAGGTTAGAGATGTCCAATTTGAAAATCGAGATTATCATTTAACTCAAAGATATTGAAAATGGAAGGTAACCAAAATCCGGTGACCGTGCGCCATAAGATGTTGGTGCGTGAATCTTGAGCGCCTGTTATGGCATGCAGGCAAGGATTTTCCTTTTATTTTTTACACAGCCCACCCATTGTGGCATGTGGGGGCACGTGCAGGGCTATTTCCATTTAGAATTTTCAATGAAATAAATATTTTATTTATTTGGATTTTTCTATGAATTTTAATAAATAAATAAAATAAAAGAATCGATTATTTTTCTTGATATTAAGTTTAAAATTAAGAAATTTCTTGTATGTTCAGACTTACAGCAAGATTATTTGAAACCATTATCCTAGCAAGATCATCTATATTCTGCTATTGACTCAATAGTGTCGAAACCATTATTCCAACAAGATCATTTGAAATTCGTTTTCCTGTATTCGGTTCTCAATATTCCAAGAAGACAAGAAAAGATCTTGCAACAGCACTCTTTCTTCTTTGTGAAAATACCTCTCTCTCTACCAATGTTTGCGGGAAAGCTTCTTCTCTCAAAGATTATTGAAGCTTCTTTGGAGTTTTCTCAACAAATTTTTCTCTTCAACCTACCATATATTTCACAAAAGTCTCTACACAAACCCACTTTTCCTGCATCATCAATAAATTCAAGAAAAGGACAAAAGAAGAAGTAAAGGTGTCTCTCTCTCCCTCTCTTTCAAGGAATTGCATGCACATCTTTAGGTACACATCTCAATACGCCCACTCTGCCTAGATCATCAGTTTGTTTTCTCAAGTACACATCTCTGATAAGAATTTTTATATTCTTGTGTAACTTGAATTCTACTTTTATAGTTTTTATGAATGGTTGAATCTTAATTTCAATTTGAGTTAGAATTTGTATTCTTGAGTTTTTCTTCTTGAATCTTTTTACCTAAGTGCCATTTGATAATGAATTTTTCATAAGTCTTGTTTATTTACTAATTTTCTTGAAATTTTTGGAAGTTTACATATTTGGATATATTTGATATTGAAAATTCATTATTTGTTAGCTTTCATTATTTGAAAATTCATTATTATTTGATATTGAAAATTTAAAAAATTTCATATTTGAAAACTTGCATATTTGGGTGCATATATTGAATTTTTCATCCGCCGCTTATTCATCTTGTCGATTTTGTTAATTTTCTTTGAAAGATCTCTTCTGTGAGTATTATTTAATAATGAATTTTTCACGAGTCTTGTCTATTTCTTGATTTTTCTTAAAATTTTGAAAGTTTGCATAATTAGATATATTTGATATTGAATTTTTCTTATTATTTGAAGATCTCCAGCATGGCCAATACTAAACCCGGGTAAAGGAGTAGAGTTGCGGTAAGTTGACAGTCAGTATAAAACCCTTGTCAAAAAAAAAAATAAATAAAGAGAGAGACAAGTATAGAAAATTTGTTGGGGTGTTCCCTTTTAACGACACGCTATATCAAATTCCGGGTGCAGTGACAAGTTAGTAAGGGCCTCTAGGGTATCACCCAGAAGTAACATGCCACATCACCACCTAGATGTGGTTTTGAATAGACAAAGATTCCCACATTTATATGGACAAGTGCGGGTAAAGAATTTAGTCCATGAAGATAGGGTTCGTATAGCTACTTGGAATATAGGATCTTTAACCGGTAAGTTAGGAGAGATAGAAAAAACAATGATTAGAAAGAAGATTAATATATGTGTTTCCAAGAAACTAAATGAGTAGGAGAGAATGATAGAATAGTAGAGCCTTACGGTCATAAATTTTGATACACAGGTAGAGATAGAACTAGAAATATAATAGGAATAATTATTTATAAGGATTTAAAAGAGAATGTAGTCGAGATAAGAAGAAAGAGAGATAGAATTTTGTTTGTTAAACTAGCCATTGGAGAAGTCGTAATTAATATAGTTAGTGTTCTTACGTCTCAAATAAGTATAGATACAATTAGTAAAAAACAATTTTGGGAAGATTTAGATGAATTTATACAATCCATACCTAGTGGAGAGAAGTTATTTATTGGAGAAGATCTAAATGAACATGTACGAGAGAATAACGAGGGTTTCAAAACAATACATGGAAACTTTGGTTTTGATAGTAGGAATAAAGATGGAAATACAATTTTAGAATTTGCCATGGCATTTGATTTGATACTCATAAATACTTTCTTCAAAAAAAGAGAATCACATATAATTACATATAGAAGTGGGTCAAATGCCAGCCAAATCAATTTCTTTCTCATTAGGAAGGGCGATAAAATAGTCTGTAAGGATTACAAGATTATATCAGGGAAGAGTGTAGCAACTCAATATAGATTTTTAGTTTTAGATGTACATGTGCCTAAAAGACAAAAGGAATATCGTCCATTGGTGAAACCAAGAATTAAGTAGTGGAATCTAAAAGAAGAAAAAGTAGCAACTTTTAGAGACAAATTCAAAGTAGAAACATGGTCTGCTAATAACAATTCAAAAACTATGTGGGTAAAAATGCCTAATAATATCAAGAATATAGGCTGGGAGATTTTTGGCATCTCAGGGGTCAAACTCCAATAGACAAAGAATCATGGTAGTGAAATGAAAAAATCCAAACTACTATATGAACGAAACGAGAGTGTTATATGAACCTTAAAGGTAAGAGAAGTAGTGATGCATTTAAAAAATATAAGAGTGCAAAAAAAAGGTGAAAAAGATTATTCGCGCATCAAAAAGTATGGTGTATAACGAATTATATAAAAAACTAGAAACTAAAAATGGAGAAAAAGATATTTATAGAATTGTCAAACTAAGGGAAAGAAAAGAAAAAGATCTAAATGGTGTTAGATATATCAAGAATGAGACTAATAGTGTACTTATAAGGAATGAGGATATAAGAAAACATTTGAGAGATTATTTTAATAATCTCTTTAACGTTGAGAGTATAAGACATATCAGTGATATCACGGTATCTATAGAAAAGATCAACAGAGATTTCAAATATAAGATTCGTCCCTGTAAAATAAAGAAGGCATTAAAGAAAATGAGCAATAATAAAGCTATAAGACCTGATGGCATCTCTATCGAGGTGTGGAAGTGTTTGGGTGAAATTGGAATAACGATGTTAACAGATCTTTTTAACAATATCTGGCAGACAAAAAAAATGCCCTAAACATGGAGAGAGAGTACACTTATACCACTATATAAGAGTAAAGGGGACATACAAGATTGCTATAATTATAGGAAAATTAAATTTATGAGTCATACTATGAAGTTGTGGAAGAGAGTGATGGAGTATAGATTAAGATTTGAAATAAGTATGTCTCAGAATCAATTTGGATTTATGCCAAGATGATCCACCATCGAAACAATTCATTTGTTAAGACATTTGATGGAAACATTAGAGTACAGAAGAGAAATTTATATATAGTATTCATTGACATAAAAAAAGCATATGATATGGTTCCTAGAGATTTATTGTAGTGGGCGTTAATGAAGAAGGAGATCTCCTTAAAATACATTAATATCATCAAGGATATGCATGACGGAGCTATTATCAATGCAAAAACTTGTGGGGATTTAAATGATAGCATTCCAATTAATATTGTGTTTCACTAAGGTTCGGTATTAAGTTCCATCCTTTTACAATAGTGATGGATGAAATTACAAAGAGCATTCAATATGAAATACATAGTGTAACTTTTTGTAGATGATATAGTATTAGTCAATGAATCTAGAGAGGGTATTAGTGCTAAATTAGAGTTATGGAGGGACACACGAAAATCCAGAGCATTTAGATTAAACCACTTAAAAATTGAATATTTGATATGTGCATTTAGTGGCAATCATCAGAATGACAAAGAAACAATCAAGCTAGGAGGACATGATGTACCAAAAAGTGAACGTTTAGGTATGTTCGATCTATCATCCAAATGATGACAATATAAATGGGGATGTAAATCATAAGACTCAAAAGGATTGGATGAAATAGAGAATGGCATAAAAAATTCTTTGTGATTGCGCGATGTCATTGCATTTGAAGGAGAAGTTTTATAAAACAACAATAATACATGTATTATTATATGGTACTGAGTGTTGGATCATTAAACAATAGCAAAAGTAGAAAATGACTTTATCTGAAATGATGATGCTTAGGTGGATATGTGGTAAGACTAAAAAAGATAAGATTAGAAATATAGAGATATGTTTTAAATTGGGAGTGAGTTCAATTATATATAAAATGCGAGAGTATCGTCTGAGATGATTTGGACATGTACAACAAAAAGCCAAAGACACAACAATTAGAAGGATCAAGATCTTAAATATAGGAAATTTAGTGAAAAATTAGAGTAGACCGTTAAAAATCTGGATATAAATTATACGCGAAGATATGATAGTTATGGATTTAGTTAAGAAGATGACTTTCGATAAGAAAGAGTGGCATATGAGAATTTGAACAAGTTAAACAATCTCTCTTGTCATTATAATTTTTCTTTCGACAATGTTGTCTTCTCTATTTTTTCTTTTAAAATTTTTAATTATATATATTTTTTCATCTCACCTATATTTGTCGTAATATTATCTTCTCTGTTTTTCAACTAAAATTTTAACTATATATATTATCATCTATACTATATTTGTCTCTCAGATGACTGACCCCAAAACTAGGATTAAGATCCAAGTTATTGTTGTTGTTGGTGTTCTATGAATTTTAATATATCTTTTGGAGTTGGAAAATATTTTTTATTAATTTTAAATTAATAAATTATAAGAAAATTATAGAAAAATCTTTTTTCAATTCAAAAAATTCTGAAAAAAAAAATTATAAGTCTAGAATATTATTTTCTTAATTTTGGCTATCCAAGTGTAAATTGTTTACACCCTTTTCATATTATGCTCCTTTTTATGTCTAAAAAATTTGTTTTTTTCAACATAAAATTTATTGGAAATTGATCATATTCTTTTAAATTGATATTTCTAAATTTCTAGTATAATATTATGTTTGGCTATGTGTCTGACCTGATATTGTTCTCATTTTCTAGGGTAATGGTGATATTCGGACGTAATGTTAAAGCTCGCAGGGGGAGAGAGTATTAAAAAGTTCAGAGCATTTAATAAAATTGGGTCAAATATTAACTTATACGATAGACCCATCTCACACTTTGTAAGATGATTTGGAGATCATGGAATAAAAACACTTGAAACTTATTGAACTAAGTCATTCCTTTTGGGGGGTAGCATATATATTTTGAGAAATTTTCTGATACCTTATTAGGTTAGCATGGTTAATGAGACGATTACCAAGAGATGGAGTTTGATTCTTGACGATGTGGGATCCATATTAATAGAAATGTGGAGAGTCTAGAATCTATAGACTAAAATGAAGAAAAAGCTATCCCAATATATAAATAACTCCAACCTACGTGCTATAAGGAGATTTTCTCCTAGGGATAGACTATCTAAGGAAATGGTAAATATGATTAGTCGAATAGACATGTCTTGAATTGAAATAATGAATTTGCAAGTTTTCTTTTGTGCACTATGGTTGCTTGTTTGAACCATGATCATATATTAGAGAAATTTTAAAATTTTTAATATAAAGTTTCTATTGAGAATATGATTAGAAGTATTTTTTATTTTTCATATGATCATGTATGGAAAAAAAAAAAACTAGGGTCCCCTGAATAAAAATTTTGGAATAATAGAATTTAAGTAATTTTTATCCAAAATTGAAATATTATTTAAATATTACGTATTTAAATGAAAATTTTGAATTGATATAATTTAAGTAATTATCATCTAAAATTGTAATATTATTTAAGTACTTAGTATATTTAAGTGAAATGTTTTAAATTAAAAGAATTTGAGTAATTTTCACCTAAAATCTATTGAGTTTTGTAACTTTAAATTAATTTGTGATGATGATACATTAGGATCATAGATGATGATAGAGAATTTAGTAAAATTTTGATTTTATACCTAATATTGACCTGTCATGAATATTAATTTTGAAGTACAAAATTGTATGTATGATATGAGCATTAGTGCTTATGTCCACCCTCTTGAAACCCAAGTCATAGCACTGAAGTCCATTATTGCGGGTTTAAATAGAGGTAACAAATTGAATGGCGATGATCATGAGATTTGACACCATAAAATGTGGTATGTGCTGAAAGAACAAGACACCTTAGAAGCTATTAAGCATGTCATATAGTACCCTGAAGTGGGCAATGCTGTCCCACGGAGGAGTGAATAAGATGCTTACCAAGTGTAGAAAATGATAGATTTCACTACTCGAATGATCCTGATTAGCTCTGTGATTGAAGTCATTATCCCCAAGTGTGAGTAGTGTACGACTACTCATGTCATTTGGGTATACCTAAAAAAAATACGGAGGTACCAGTTTGATTCATCTTAGACAAATGACCATAACGTTTGATACCTATGAAAAGCAAGGTACCATAGTAGCAAACAATATTTAAAGTTTATGTCTAATGTGATTAAAGAGTGGTAGTCAGTTAGTCATGTCCTCTCCAATAAAGGAGCACCTGAAAGTCACTTGGACTTATAATGACAGTGTGAAGACTTTCTCAGACGCCGTGTTGAGCTTGAGGATGAGAGGTTTTGTGCTTCAAGATTCATAGCTGATACTTTTATTGTTGAGTTTAGCTCCAAGAGAGTTTCACGCTCTAAGCATGAGAGGAACTGGAACAAAAGTAAGAAAGGAAAGAAGATTGGAAACGGATCACAAAAGAACAACACAGGATATAAGAACAGACAGAGAGACATTTATGGATTTTCATCGAGTGCCTTATGATAAGAGATGGATTTATGCACGGAACAATGCAAAAGTGGAGGTTGGAGAAATCGGCAGTTGTAAATTGGAGTTACAAAATTATCAAACTCTTATTTTGAATGATATTCTTTATGTGTCATAAATTCAATGGAATTTAATATCTATTCATATTCTTTTTGAAACTTGGCTATATTTTGATCTTTCAGAGAGACAAGGTTAGATTGTATTTGAATGACGTGTACATTGGTTCTAGATAGTTTGTAAATAGTTTTATGATTTTTGTAAATGTTGATGATATAACATGGTATGCTATACTTGGTCACATAGGGCAAGATAGGGATGAATCAACTAGCGAGAGCAGTACTATTGGGTTCACTCAAAAAAGTTAATTTGCCAACGTATGAATATTGTCTTGTTGGTAAAATAATGAGAGAACCATTTAGAAAGACCATGCGGGCTGAATTTCTATTGCTATTAGTCTATTCGGACATTTGTCATCTGATGAATATGAAGGGTAAATATGGACCTTCATATTTTATTTCGTTTATAGATGATTTCAAGTGATTTGGTCATGTCTATTTGATTTATCATAAGTCTGAAATAATTGAATGCTTTAGATGTTATATGAATGAGGTAGAAAATCAAATAGATAAACAATAAATGATCTTTAGAACAAATAGAGAGCATGAATATCTATCAAACCAATTAAGGATTTGAGTAATAAAAAAGACATAATCTGACATTTGACTATTTCTTATACACCTTAGCAAAATGGTGTTATAGTGAGAATAAATAGGACATTGTTACATATGACAAAATCCATGATGGAACAGGATAACTTGTCAATTTCCTTTTGGGGAGATGTCTTGTTAACTGTGGCTTATATTTTGAACAAAGTACCTTCAAAGTTAGTACTAACAACATTATATAAACTTTGGATTGGTAGAAAGTGATGTCTAAGTGATCTCAGTCACTAGGTCCCTGTAGAAGTAAAAATATCTTTATAAATTACTCCGACTAATCTAAAAGTTAACTGTTCATTTGTGAATGAGAAGATGGTATTGTAACAAAGATTGGATCACGAATGTGACATTTTTAGAGAATGAATTTTCTAACATAGGTGATTTGAAGGAAATAGAGTTTTTATTTGAATTAGTTAATTCAAAAGATGGCTCTGTGTATGTTGGATCAAAGGAATCATGAGGAAATGAATGATGTTGATCTTAGTGGGATGGATTTAAATTATAGCGATCCAAGTGAGTTACAAACTCAGAAATGTGATAAAAAAAGTGTACCCAAGGGATATTTGGGATGGAAGGGTGTAATGCCGACTCTGCGGTGCCGTACTTTTGTACTCCCATTTCTGAATTTAAGGAAATATTTCTTAGTTTATTTATATAGAGAGAGAATTTTTATTTTATATTGACTTTCGATTTTTGGGTTTTTAATTCAAATTTTTAGTATATTCAAAAGTAATCGTATTTCTGATTCGAAATGTGAGGCAAGTATAAAATAATAATAATAATAATAAATAAATTTCATTTATTAAATTATCTATTTCCTCATTTATTTATTTATAAATCTATGCTTATAATATATAATAATAAATATAATAATAATAAAAAATAAAAAATAAAAAATAAAAAAAATCGAATTAAGGCTAATAGCCCTAATTCTCCTTCCTTCTCTCTCCTTCATCTCTCTCCCATCGCTCTCTTTCTTTCTCTCGATCTCTCACTTTCTCTGCCATTGCCGCCGTCACTCTCCTTTCCGCCACCACCAGCCACCGCCTCAGCCACCGTTCTCTCCCTACCTCCCCCTCGGTTCTCTTTCTCTCTGCTCCCTTTCTCTCTCTATCCCTCGCGATTCTGCTCTCTCTCTCGATTCCCCTCTCACGATCTCTCCCGTGGCTCTTCCTATCGCCACCGCCTTCCCTCCACCGCGAACCACCCTCCTCCGCCTTCAACCACCACCCAAGCCACCACCGTCCTATTCTCTCTCTATCCCCCTTACAGCTCTCTCCCTCCTGTGAGTTCTCTCTCTCTCTCTCTCTCTCTCTCCTTGCTCGTGCGACTCCGCACGTGACAACCCCCTTCTGCGCGTGCCAGCGCACGACAGCCCCCTCCTGCGCGCACACCAGAACGCGACAGCCTTGCGCGCCCATGCAGCGTGCGATAGCTCCAGCGCGTGCGTCAGGCCCTGCGTGTGCGACAGCTCCTGCGCGCGCGGCTGCAGCGCTCCTTCCCTGCTCGCACGCTCGCGCGCCTTCTGCCACTCTTGCAGAGCCCCAAATCGGTAGACTTCGAAACCCTAGGCCGAGTCTATACTCATCTCCTACGCAGGTGAGGACTAATTCCTAACCCTAGTTCTAGGGTTTTGAATTTTCTGAGTAATTAGGGTTAATTGCTAACATTTGCTCCGAATTTGAAATGCTATAGGTTTTAGACTGAACCGAAAGGCGAACAAAGACTAGATTTACGAGTAAAGAAAACCCTAGGTGAGGGATTTCTGATTGATTCAATTAATTGAATGCATTTAGAATAAATTTACGATAAATTAGAGTAAGAATGTATTTCATACGATATGATGTATATTAGATTTGATTTATATGCGTTATCGGACATTATATGTAATTTTTTAGGTAAAATATACGAATTGGGATGTTTCGGATGATAGAATCAGGTTGACTTGATTAGAATAGTTTCTTTTAGAGTTTAATTTGAAGTATGCATGAAAATAGTCAGAAATTGGGATTTAAGTTTAAGGATTGATTCAGTATTTTTCATTTTAAGTTATCTTGCATATAGGAAATCAAAATACAATTTTCATAATATAAAAATAGGTTTCAATACCTTTAAAATGACATATGGTTTGAAGAAATCGAATGAGAATTGAAAAGTGTATGATTTTTCAAAGATTTTTCCATTTTGTAGGAAACTTATTTACTTTAAGCATATTTCCGACTTTGATTGGTTAGGTTGATCTTTTTGGAGACTCGAGGAGTCGAATTGGTTTGATTGTGGAAATAGGGAGTGATTACCCTCCCTAAAATGTGAGTGAGACCTTAATCTCTTCCATGAAATAATGAAACCTGATTTTATCATGTTTTTAATAAAACATGCTTTTGATATGCATTGTCTCGATGTATAGAATTGAAATTCAAATCTGTTTCGTGATTATTGGAGTGTCATACTTATGTTTTCTACGATTATGCATCCATGTTTGAAAAGAAATGAAATTGTGCCAAGAGTTGAGAAACTGAATGTTTTCTATTCTACCATTGCATTGGTTTGTTGAATTTAAATGATTTCGATGAAACGTATTTGGCACACGGATTTGAATTGTTTTGAAGATATGATGAGATGATTTGGCTCTGTGGGTTGGATGCCTACTAGCTTGAGATGATATGATGGTATGACATTATTTGATTGATTCCATAGCTACGAAGGGAATTTGTAGAGGCACGGGTTGTCCGGATACGCTTCTGCAGGAGGTATCCATAAACGTCCAGTTTATATGGTCATAGGCACGAATGGCTGAACCCTCATCGAGGGAGGATGTGTGTGACGCCACCATCTAGCACCGGGCGGTGACCTATTGACGAGCCATGTATATATTTCATAGGCACGAACGGTTGAACCCTCATCGAGGGAGGACGTGTGTGACGCCACCGTCTAGCACCGGGCGGTGACCTATTGACGAGTCTGGGTAAGCAAGGGCTAAGTCCACGGCCAACGTCGGGATAGAGAGCTACTTTTGAAACACTTTGCATAATAAAACCCCCGATGCGCCTGTCCCAGGTCATGGTTGACCTTTGCCAGGATCTTTTCGGCTTGCTCTATGATCTACTTGATTTTAAATGAATACATATATGTATGATATCGTGTGAATGATTAAATGAGTTCATTTTATTCGAAAATATCATGATTTACTGCGAAATTTGAATCATTGGTTACGAATAATATTATTTGACACTCCAATGTTCACCTACACTATTAGTACGTAAGATTAATCCCCTCACTCACTAAGTATCCTCCCATAGATACTCACTCCTCTTATTTCCCTCCCTCAGACAGGATTGTTGTGCTGGAGCGATATTTCAGAGTTCAGAGATTTTGACAAATCTGGTTATTCTAGACGGTGAGGTTTTAAGTTTAAGCTGAAAGTTGAATTACGTATTATATTTTCGACCCTACGAGGTCTTGTTGAGGTCCGTAGTTGGGCGTGTACTTATTTTGAGATAACTGTATAATTTATGTATATTTATTTGCGAAACTCTCATATTTCATTTGCATTGAGGCGATTGTACGTATTTGAATGTTACTTGAGAAAAAGTATTGTATATTATATAAAATTTTAGGTCCACTCAGTGTAGTGGCTGCTCATGCTCTAGTTGGGCATGACAGTAGAGATCTGTGGTTAGGTTTGCTAAAAATTTTATAGCCTTGCGTTGTTCTGAATGTTGGCTGTGGGAATTGGTTGATTTTGGAGAGACCGGGATGGTCATTTGTTTATTTTACAGGATGAATGTTGATATACAGGTGAAATTGTGCATGGGAGACCTCCTATTTATGAGGAGGTTCTGCCCGATTTTTTGTAAAAAAAAACACAGCCGGCATCCAGGGCAACGGGCGGCTGTTCACGATCCCGGTTCGGGGCATGACAAAGGGCACATATTTATTATTTTTCCAAAAGATGAAGAAAAGTCTAAGAATATAAATGAAACTCTATCTTGTCTTGCTAAGGATGAGTGGATAAAAGTGATGAAAGAAGAATTGGAGTCAATGAGGTGCAACCATACTCTAGAAATTGGTTGAACTTCTACTAGGGCACTAAGTTATTAAGAATAAGTGGGTTCTCAAAATGAAATATAGGGCAGATGGAATTATTGAGAGGTATAAGATTCGACTAGTAGCAAAAACTTACACTAATGAAGAAATCTTTTTTTGATAGTGAGATTTATCATAATTCGCTTATTGTTGGCAATAGTAGCCAATTTAGATTTAGAATTATCTCAAACAGAAATGAAGACTATTTTTTCATAATAGAGAACTTGAGGAAGAATTTTGTATGGTACAACAAGAGGGTTTTATCATCAAAGGCCAGGAAGATGAGTATGTAAATTGAATAGATCAATTTATGACTTTAGATAGTTTTTAAGACAATGGTATTTGAAATTTCACAAAAGTGTGATCTCTTATAATTTCATTATGATGAATGAAGACCATTGTGTCTATGTTGAGAAATTCGATAACAATTTTGTAATTCTATCCCAATATGTCGAGGGCATATTGTTAGCCGCGAATGATAAAGAGTATTTATTTTAGATCTTGAAATGGGTGTCTTCCAATTTTAAGATAAAAGATGTGGATGAGGCAGATTGGGAATTGTAGCATTTATTTATGTATTTTAGGACTGATTTGAATCATATTTTATGAATTTTTATTGATTTATTTTCATAATCATTGACTTAGGAAAAATAGAACAAACTTGTTATTTTCTATCTGGACAGATAGCATTCAGTATTTTGGGCATAACCTTTTGTCCCCACATTCAATTGAGGTGATTCTTATGGTGTTCGAAAGAAGACTTCGAGTCCTACAACTCTTGTGAAAATCTCAGAGGCTGGGTCAGACCAGAAGACATCCAAAAATTGAGTCGAAGTTACTACAGTGTTGGAAAACGGAAACTGGGAATGAAAATGGAAACAAGGTGCTATAATTTTGGATTTGAATTGCTAATAATTTCAAAAATTATCCAAATTGAAGAAAAGAAAGTTTTCAAATGTTTGAAAAGTTGAAGATCATCACCAAACAAGAAGAAGAAGTTTTCAAATCAAAATCAAAGACCAAACTTCCAAAAAATTCTAAATTTCTAAATTCGTTTTAGGGTTTTCACTCATATATATATGTTGCACTAGGGCAGCAGCCTTATGCACAGTTTTCCTTTGTTTTCTATCATTCTCCTCCACCAATTACAAACCCTAGCAGCCACCTTCATCCTAAGAGATTTTGACCTCCATGTTCATGCATTCAAGAGTTGTAATGTTTTTTTTTATTTTCTTGTTTTTATTTTCAATGTCTAGCTAATTTTCTTTATCCTACGATTCAATGAATTCTATTTTTCATTAATTACATGTGTTGATTTATTTCTTTTCTTTAGGTTTCATTGGCATGGTTATTGATTAATGAGTTTTTATTGTTAAACTTAATATTTCGAAATGTCTGGATCTACGTTTTGCGTGGTTTGAGATTGAGTGCATGCATAACCCATATAATTGCATAAAATTAGTCCAACAATAAAATCTATATGAAATTATGAGTATGACCATTGGATTAATTTCTTGTGTGAGGATTTAGGGGAAACTCTAAATTACAGATTATCTATAAAACTTAATGCAATTCGGTTAATCAAAATTGCATGACCATTGAGTTTTAGTTAGTTGAATTAGGGATTCATTGCATGATCATTGGGTGAATCTAATCTAGGACAATCTACCAATATCATCAATAATTTGTAGCCAATGAACTTAGAGATTGAAAGATTCAATTGTGTAAGAAATTAAAATAGATGAAATCGATATCTTAGGGTTTTCATCACATTAGGCTTTCGTATCTTAGATCTTATTTTTAGTAGTTTCTAAAATTTTCATAACTTAATTTGATTTGTTCAACTTAGATTAAGTTTATTCAAAATTGGTAGTACAAAATATTCTCGTGGGATCACACTTATTCTGCACTGTTCTGCCTGAAGTCGTGAAATATCAAATCGCATAACAAGTTTTTGGTGCCGCTGCCGGGGATATCTTTATATATCAACCAAGAACTTTGTTTTAGATTGGATTTTGTTATTTCTTGTTTATATTAGGGTTTAAGTTGCACTGTTACTATTTTATAATTTTGTTTTAAAATTTTGATGGAATTTTTGGGGAATTTTTAGGTTTTGATAAAACAGTTTGATTTAGGGTCAAGCGATCACTTGTTTCAAAGGATTTCGAGCCACTGAGCAAAACTCATAATAAAACTATGAACGCCACCCTATTTTTGCCAAATTCTATAATTTTCATAGGATTTTCTATTTTTCTTTGATTTTTTAGTATTTTTTTAATTTTTTAATTTACTGTTTAGATATCTTCTGTACATTTGTTTACTGTATTTTTATGATTTTCACTCATACATAGGTATTCTAGATTTATTAAAGTAGTTTTTGTAATTTATTTTAGAAATCTAATTTTAACCTATTTTGTGTCCGTACGAGCTTTATGCTGAGATCGAAAAGTTCTGACCTAGCCAAGTTCGATCCTGAAATAGAGAAGACTCACAGAACCATTCATAAATAAGTTAAGGAAGAAAAGGAGCATGAGGTAGTAATGGATCAAGAGAACAGAGCCATGAGGATGTTTTCTATGCCTAGACTTTATGATACTCAAACTAGTATTACATGTCTTGTAATTGAATAATTTTGAACTAAAATCTAGTCTTATTGGTATGGTGCAGGCTAATCAATTTGGTGGAGAGATCTTTAAAGACCCAAACAATCACCTGAAAAATTTTTTAGAAATCAATGATACCATTAAGCTGAACGGAGTAAGCCCAGATACGATAAGGTTACGATTATTTCCTTTCTCTCTTAAGGAAAAGACAAAGATATGGCTTAACTAGTTCCCTCCTAATCATTTTAGTAATTGGAAAAATCTGTCTCAAATATTTTTAACTAAATACTTTCCATCGGGTAAAACTGTTAAACTACATAATAATAATATTATTTTTAGACAATTTGATGGAGTTTTATATTGTGCTTGGGAACATTTTAAGGATTTGATTATAAAGTGTCTACATCATGATATACCTGATTGGTTAGTCTTACACACTTTTTATGGTGGTCTGTTACATTCTGTTAAGATTACAATTGATGTTGCGGCTGGGGATACATTCATGTGTAAGTCATATAATGTGGCATATGCATTATTAGATAATATGGCTTCGAATCAGTATGAGTGGTCTAATGAGCGTGAGTTGCCTAGGCGGAGAGTTGGTGTACATGAAGTTGATAGTTTAACCATGCTTAGTGCAAAAATTGATTCTTTAATTAATTGCATGAAAACTAATCAACTTCATGTTGTAACTAATCATGCCTTATATTGTAATTCTTGTGGCGAATCTACTCACATGTTTTCTGAGTGTCCGCAGGTGCAGTAAGTGAATTATGTTTCTAACTATGGCAGGCCTCAGAATAACCCCTAATCAAATACATATAATCCTGGAGAAATCACCCTAATTTTTTATGGAGTCAAGGGGTACTGCAAAAATCAACCAATCCACTAGGGTTCAATTCAATTTCGCAGCCAGTTCAAAGGGAAAATAAGGCATCATGGGAGTTAGCAATCGAAAGATTGGCAACAGTAACTAATGAGGAGTTTGAAAGGCTTGAAAATAAGATTGATCAATTATCTAACACCTTTTATTCTCGTATACCAAATAGGTTGCCAAGTGATATAGAGAAAAATTCGAAAGAGCAAGCCAAGGCAATCACATTAAGAAGCGGAAAAGAATTACAAGAGGGGCCGATTGAGTCAAAGGACAAAAGAGTAGAACAGGAAGCTGAGAAAGAGATAAAATAATCCATAGATGAGAAGTCCAAGGCAGCAAAAACAGAATAGGGAATTATCTCTTTGAGTAAATATAAGACCCCTATCCCTTTCCCTAGTCATCTTTTACAAGCAAATATAGAAAAACAATTTGAAATGCTTTTAGAAGTCTTTAAGAAACTGCATATTAACATTCCTCTTTTGGATGCAATTAGAGAGATGCCAAAATATGGGAAGTTCCTGAAAGACGTGATCTCGAACAAGAGGAAGTTAGATGAAGTCTCGATAGTTAAACTCACAGAGGAGTGTTTTGCAATCTTACAAAGGAAGTTGCCCCAAAACTAAAGGATCTAGGCAGTTTTTCTATCCTGTGTACTATTGGCTCTACTGTGTTTTCTAATGTTTTGTGTAATTTAGGTGCTGGAGTTAATCTTGTGCTGCATTATGTGTTTTTAAAGTTAGGGTTAAGAGAATGTCGACCTACTAACATTTCATTGCAATTAGCTGATAGAAGTGTTAAGTATCCGAGAGGCATAGTTCAGGATATGTTTGTTAAAGTTGATAAATTTATTTTTCCTGTTGACTTTGTCGTATTGGATATGGATTCTGATGATGAGGGTACTTCACTGATATTAGGTCGACCTTTCATTGCTACTGCCCGTGCTTTGATTGATATGCATGCTAGAAAAATGATGTTGAGAATCAATGATGAAAACATTGAGTTTGATGTTTTCAATCACATGTGAGTTTTGATAAGTATGATGCTTTTAGAGTTGATTGCATCAATAGGATTATTGAGCATGATTTTAATGTCTTTTATTATAGTAATCCTATTGAAAATTGTATTTCTAACTCTTTGCATAAGAATGATGAGTTTCTAGATGATGAGCACGTTGATGCTTGTGTTCTTTTGGATGGAGGTTTAGGCAATGCTTTGACACAATTTGAGAAGTTGTTGAGTGTCGAAGAAAGAATTGACAGATCGCAGCAAGCTATTCAACCATCCTCTGCACCCAAACTCAAACCTCTTCCTTCTCATTTAAAATATATCATTTTAGATGATTCTTCAATGTTTTCAATAATTATATCTTCTAATTTGATAGGTTTTGAGAAAGAGAAGCTGCTACGAGTGCTGCAAGAACATAAGAAAGCAATAGGGTGGACCATCGCCGACATCCATGGCATAGACTCTATGATCTGCAAGCATAAAATTTTGTTGGAAGAAGGGTTCAAGGCCACAGTTTAATCACAAAGGAGGCTGAACTAGCATCTTAAAGAGGTAGTAAAGAACGAGATCATTAAATAGCTTGATGCAGATATTATCTTTCCTATCTCTGACTCTGTTTAGGTGAGTCCTCTACAAGTTGTACCTAAAAAGGGTAGAACTACTGTGGTTGAAAATGATAAAAATGAGTTGATCCCTACAAGTATAATCACGAGTTGGAGGGTTTGTGTAGATTATAAGAAATTAAATGATTCAACTAGAAAAGATCATTTCCCCCTCCCCTTTATTGATCAACTTGTTGAGAAATTGGCTGGTCATGCATTTTATTGTTTTCTAGATGGTTTTTCTGGTTATCTACAAATTGCTATTGATCCTACTAACCAAGAAAAAACCACATTCACATGTCCATATGGTACCTTTGTATTTAAATGCATGCCTTTTGGTCTTTGTAACGCTCCTACTACTTTTTAGAGATGCATGATGTCTATTTTTGTTGATTTTATTGATGATTTCATAGAGGTCTTTATGGATGATTTTTCTGTATTTGGTTCCTCATTTGATAATTGTTTGAACAATTTGGATAGAGTTTTAAAGAGATGTGAGGAAACCAATTTGGTGCTCAATTGGGAAAAATGTCACTTTATGATTAAAAAAGGCATAGTTTTGGGACATAAGGTATCTTCTAGGGGAATAGAGGTCGATAGGGCAAAAATTGAACTAATTAAAAAATTTTCTCCCCCTAAATTATTAAAAGATGTTAGACGATTTCTAGGGCATGCAAGTTTTTTTCGTAGAATCATCAAGGATTTTTTGAAAATTGCTAGATCTCTGACTAATTTTTTAGTGAAAGATACACCTTTCCTGATTGATGATTCATGCTTGAATGCCTTTAATTACCTGAAGTAGAAATTGATTGAAGCTCTTATTGTGTAGCCACCTAAATGAGATTTGCATTTTGATATTTATTGTGATGCTAGTGATGACACTGTAGGTGCAATTTTAGCATAAATAGTAGACAAGAAATTTCATGCTATATATTATGTGAGTAGAACTATGAATGATGCACAGAAATTATATACCTCTACCGAGAAAGAACTACTTATTGTTATCTTTTCACTTGAGAAATTTCGGTCTTACTTGTTGTTATCCAAGATTGTGATCTATACTGACCATTCTGCACTTAAATATCTGATTTCAAAGAAAGATGTAAAATGCAGATTGTTGCGTTGGATTCTTCTGTTACAGGAATTAGATATCGAGATAGTGGACAAAAAGGGAATAGAGAATTTAGCCACTGATCATTTATCTCGATTGGAGGGAGACTTTGTTGAAACAATGCTTGAACACCCTTTAAATGATTCGTTTCTTGGTGAACATTTATTCTCTGTTAATCTCATTCCCAACCCCTGGTATGCTGGCTTTGTTAATTATCTTGCTTGCAGAGCTACACTAGAGGGAATCAAAGGGTAGCAGAAAAAGAAATTTCTGTCTGATGTATGCCACTCTCTTTGGGATGAGCCTTACTTGTATAAGATTTATGGTGACGGTATCATTAGGAGATGTGTTCCCCAGCAAGAGGTAAGTAGCACTCTTAGTTTTTGTCATGATAAAGAGGATGGTGGTCATCATGGTCCTTCTTGTACAACAACTAAGGTACTTTAATTTGGTTTTTATTGGCCCGCTTTATTTAGAGCTGCTGATTCTTATGTCCGTGCATGGGATCAATGTCAATGAACTGGAAATATTTCTAATCATTATGAGATGCCCTTGAACAATATTTTAATTGTAGATATTTATGATGTTTGGGGTATTGATTTTATGGGTTCATTTCCAAAATCTTTTCAAAATGAATTTATTCTTGTTGCTGTGGATTATGTGAGTAAGTGGATAGAAACAATTGCATATGTGAAAAATGACTTTAAAACGATGTGCAAGTTTTTAATGAAAAATATCTTTTCCCGTTTTGGTGTTCTTAGAGCCATATTTGGTGATGGAGGTTCACATTTTTGTAAAGATTTTGATAAACTCTTAGTTAAATATGGTATTACTCATAAGGTTGCTACCCCTTACCATCCCCAAACTAGTGGACAAGTTGAGGTTTCAAATCGTGAGTTGAAAAGCATTTTGAAAAAAAACTATAAGTTTTTCTCGTAAAGATTGGTCCATTAAGTTAGATGATGCACTTTGGGCATATAGGACTACATATAAGTCTCCGATTCGTATGTCACCTTATCGTTTGGTTTTTGGTAAGGCATGTCATTCACTTGTTGAGATAGAGCATAAGGCAAATTGGGTGATGAAGTATCTAAACTTTGATTTGTCTTTTGTAGGTAAAGAGCAGGAATTGCAATGAGCTAGATGAGTGGCAGAATGAAGCGTACGAGAATGCTAGAATTTATAAGGAAAGAGCAAAAGCATGGCATGATGTGAGGATCAAAAAGCGAGAATTTGAGGTTGGTGATAAAGTTTTAGTTTATAACTCTCGTTTGAGACTTTTTCCAAAAAAGTTGAGATCAAGATCATATGGACCATTTATCGTCACACAAGTTTTTCCATATGGAGTTGTGGAGCTTTCAAACGAGCAAGGTAAGAAATTCAAGGTTAATGGGCAGCGTCTGAAGATTTATGAGGAGGGGACCAATCCAAAGGATGGTTCCGCCATTTTTCTCAACAATGCATGAGTATGATAAACCCTCACACGAGAGGATAGAAGTCGAAGAGATGGATGTATTTTAAAGGAGTTCTCTATTCTTTTTACTTTTATTTTATTTATTTTTCATATTGAGAACAATACTTAATTTAAGTGTGAGGGGATATGTATACATAGGTTGCTGATTTTTTTTTCTAAGAATTTGAGTGTTGAATTTTTGTTAAATTCTTCTCTGTCAGTGAAAATTTTTCTTAAATTTTCTAGTTCTTGCATGTTACTTATTTTGAATTGGGTTGCATAAAAAATAATTGGTATTAGTAGTTATTTGGTATATGATTAGCTATTCATGTTCTTGTAGTTGATTTGAAAGATAGAACACGTAAAATTTAACACCAAATTTACCTTAGTGAGGATTTGAACCTTAAAGAGCAATTTTTTTTGCTCTCATCATTTTTCTTGTTGTGCGCATATCATACATGATTTGGTCATTCTAAAACTTGCTCTGTTTTGCATTTTGAGAGATACACATAGCCTTACATACATTGAGTTCTTTGATTATTTAAATATTATCTCTTTTCATTCTATTAAGTAAATCGGTTATGAGGGTATTTAAATTTTGCATTGTTCTTGATTTCGAGTAGACTATAGGAGATATAATGGCTTTTCTAGTATTAAATACTACGAAATATTGATTGTATTGATTATAATTCCGATGTAAGCTTGTCATACGTATGGTTAGGGACTTGATAAAAATTGAATTGGTTTTGGAAGGAAATTGGTTTTTTGCTTGAGGAAAAGCAAACATTCAAGTGTGAGGGTATTTGATAACAATATTTTTTTGAACTTGAATTACATATTTTTTTAGCATTTATTTATGTGTTTTAGGATTGATTTGAATCATATTTTATAAATTTTTATTAATTTATTTTCGTGGTCATTGACTTAGGAGAAATGGAACAAACTTGTTATTTTCAGACTTAACAGATAGTATTTAGTATTTTAAGCATAACCTTTTGTTCTGATATCTGATTGAGGGGATTCTTATGGCATTGGAAAGAAAACTTCAAGCCCTACAACTCTTGTGAAGACCTTAGAGGCCGGGTCAGAACAAAAGACATCTAAAAGTTGAGTCAAATTTACTACAGTGCTGGAAAATAAAAACTAGGAATGAAAATGGAAACAAGGTGCTATAATTTCATATTTTTGTTGCTAATAATTTCAGAAATTATCCAAATTGAAGAAAAGAGAGTTTTCAAGTGTTTAGAAAGTTAAAGATCATCACCAAACAAGAAGAAAAAGTTTCCAAATCAAAATCAAAGACCAAACTTCCAAAAAATTCTAAATATCCAAATTCGTTTTAGGGTTTTCACTCCTATATATATGTTGTACTAGGACAGCAGCCTTATGCACATTTTTCCTTTGTTTTCTATCATTCTCCTCCACCAATTACAAACCCTAATAGCTGCCTTTATCCCAAGAGATTTTGACCTCCATGTTCGTGCATTCAAGGGTTGTAATATTACTTTTTATCTTCTTATTTTTATTTTCAATGTCTAGCTAATTTTCTTTATCCTTGGACTCGATGAATTCTATTTTTAATTAGTTAAATGAGTTGGTTTATTTCTTTTCTTTAAGTTTCATTGACATGGTTATTGATTGATGAGTTTTTATTGTTAAACTTAATGTTTCGAAACGTTTGTATCCGCGTTTTGCATAATTTGAGATCGAGTACATACATGACCCATATAATTGCATAAGATTAGTCCAACAATAAAATTCATATGAAATTATGAGCACAACCATTGGATTAATTTCATATGTGGGGATTTAGGGGAAACTCCAAATTTCAAATTATCCATAGAGCTTAATACAATTTGGTTAATCAAAATTACATGACCATTAAGTTTTGGTTAGTCGAATTAGGGATTCATTGCATGACCACTGGGTGAATCAAATTTAGGAAAATCTGTCAACATCATCAATAATTTATAGCCAATGAATTTAGGGATTGAAAAATTCAACTATGTAAAAAATTAAAATAGATGAAATCGATATCTTAGGGTTTTCATCACATTAGGCTTTTGTATCTTAGATCTTATTTTTAGTAGTTTCTAAAATTTTCACAATTTGTTTTGATTTGTCCAACTTAGATTAGATTTATTCATAATTGGTAGTACAAAATATTCTCGTAGGATCGATACTTATTCTGCACTGTACATAATATTAAATTAGGGTATACTTGCCCAAAGTCATAATATGTCAAAATTGCATAAAAGGAATTAAAGCCCATAGAGATTGTTCTAAGAGATTATTGAGAGTATCTTAACAGTCTTACATTATAAATATTCTGAAACGATGCAAAGTTAAAAACTGCAAACCTAATGATATTCCTGTGACTAAAGGTGATAGTTCAAATGATGACATATGCTCTAAAAACTCCTAATAAATAGATGAAATGTTCATTATACCGTTTTCTAGTACAGTTGGGAACTTGAAGTACACTATGATGCGTACTCATTCTAACATTTGTCAAGTTATGAGTTTGATCAATAGGTATCAATCCAATTCAGGAAAAAAGTGATTAGATTGCCATGAAAAGGATATTGAAATAGCTAAAAGAAACCGTAGATTATTTTCTTTGTTATCAAAGAAATGATCTAATATTAAAAAGAAACATAGATAATGATTGGGGAGGTAACTTAAATGAGAGAAAATTTACATTTGGTGATGTTTCTTGATCAATTATATCGTTATCTCATGGAGAAGTAAGAAACAAACATGTATATCATTTTCTACAATAGAAACAAAATTTGTGGTCTGTGCTTCTGCAGTTCAAGAAAGAGTTTGGTTAAAAAGAATTTTGTAACATTTGGGAGTAGTAAACAATTCAGTGGGAGTAGTGACTATTTATTGTGACAATTAGTCTGTTATTGCTTACACGAGAGACTCCAAATACCATGCCAAAACTAAACATAGACAAAGATCAATCTTGTTAGACTCCTAATTGAAAATAGGGAAACCACATTGAAGTATGTTTTTACGCATTTAATGGTAGCTGGTCCATTTACGAATCCAGTACCTAAAGACATGTTTATGAGGCATGTTAGATTACTTGCATTGCATAGATCATGACAATATTTGTAACTGTGATTGTGATTGTAATCATATACAAAGTATATATGATGCAATGCTCATATTTATTAACATTTGAATTTTGTTTTTATATCCAAAATTTTTGTATATACACTTGAAGCTATGTCGGACAAGTTTTTGAAGATTTGTTCTCTCACACGAGCAATCGTCTTTAATGTCTGTGTGATAGGTCGAGATAAGCCAATAATAATTTATAGTGGATTAACATACATGCCGCCTTATTAGAATACTAAGATGATATTACCAGTTGCGTATATATATGTGGTAATCAAAATGGATTCCCCACAATTCATTGAACTTTTCTAAAAGCCGAGTGTTTTCCTTGATGTTGTGAGTTTTTTTAAGGACTTGTAAGAAGGAAAACTCAGGTCAAGTATTATGTACACTTGGACTAAGACCTATACAATGCATTAATTATTAGAAAAGAAGACATACACTTTCAAATGGGCAGAAAGAGTATCATAGCATGTGTTTCATGCCATGTGTGCTTATGTGACCATATGGATAATGAAATGGTGCATCCCTTTTCACCTTATTGTGTGAGACCTGGAGGTTCATATTCAACCTCAATTTATACTCTTAGAACTTTCGTCTATCTCTTGAGATTTTATTTTAGTGTTACTACTTTAACATGTCACAAAAAAACTATGGTTGATTCGGTTTGTTAGTGCATGTCTAGAAAAGTAGTTAAGATAAAGTTAAAAGTTAATAGTATGAAAGGAAGACTATTTTTTACCAACACATTGCTTTGTATTCATAGGCTGACCAATTATGTCTATGATATAATGTTTAGAAATATAATTGTGAATACATAACTGGAGTTGAGTCAAATATGCTTTTACATTATTTTTGTTGGATGAGAGATACGTTGACTGTGCCTAGTAAAAGAAATCTAGGGTATAGCGAGATATGACATCCTCATCACCATATTGGAAGTGAACTATTATATATCCTTAAACGATGTATAGCTCTAGAACTCTTGGTATTTTCGTGGGTCACACGATCCACTTGTCAATATGAAATTAGTGTTTGATTGAAATGATCATGCTGTGTGCAGTTCTAGACCTCATGTGCGAGAGGGAGATGTTGAAAAATGGGTGCGAGTTTGCCCACGAGGGTAGACCTAACCCAAACAAATTTGATTTGAATTCAAAGTTTGAATTTGAAATTGAGGGGGAATAAGGAGGTAATTTTTAGGAAACTAACCCCAACTCCCTTAACTCTCTCTCTCTCTCTCTCTCTCTCCCCTCAACTCCCTTTTTGGATATCAACTTCTCATTTTTTAGGAAACATGAGTGAAGCATGGGAATGAACAACAATGAGAATGATTGTGTTCGAAAAATTAGAGAGAGAGAAAAGTCAAAATTGAGAAGAATGCTAGAAAGGGCTTGTTGATCATTTTCTCTACCATGGCATTTGGATTGTGAACAATAAAAGATGATCTGATTTTATGACATCTTCTTAACATAAAATACCAAATTATCAAAAAAGGTAAGTGATTCTAATTCTACTTGAATCTTGAAATTTTTTGCATGCAAAAAATATGTTTGTTGTTTTGTTAAAACCTTCACATACTAAAGAGGTATCAAAGAAATACGTTTCGGTTTCTTTGAGTTTGCCACCTCAAACTAGAATAAGCAAACAAAAGGTATTTAAAGTTAAATTTAAGTATTTACACCAAATTTGTCATATAAAAAGCAAGCATACAAATAAAAACAAATAAAATACAGATCATGTTTGTCAATATGATTCTAAAATATATTCAAAGAGACACTTCAACGACTTGTCATTAACAATATAATGAAAGCATGAAAGCAATTAAATCAAATGAACTAGAATGTTCCTAAATGTTGCTAAATGATAAACTAGAAATGATGTGTACTAATGTGTGAATGACTAGGGTATTGACCTATCGTCTAGTAGTATGTATTCGGCCACAAAAATAGGGTTTACAAGCTTATGTTAGGGGTATCGTTTCAAGATTTTTTTTAAAAAAAAAAAAATTGGTAATACGAGATTTGAATCATGTATTACAGGTTTGGAGGAGAGAGTTATAACTATTAAACTATCTTTTTGGGAACATATCGATTTTAAGTTTTGACTACCTTTGAATGCAACCTAAGTATAAAATATAAATGAAATAACAAAATCTAGCTAGATTAGTATAAATCATATATTATATGTCATGATCTATCACAATCGACATATATTCATTGACATATATAATTTTCTAAAATCTCATCTATGTCATCTTTACATATCACCCTTCCCAATAGTGAGATTTGTGGTACATATAGAAAATTGGTGTAGAGAGAGAAAGTACTAATTAAGAGTAAGAGTAACTTAGTAAAATTAAGATATATTTTTATATAATTAAGATTATTTAATTACTTCCTTATTTTTTGTGGAAGAACTTTAAATAACAGATAAAAAAGAATGAAGGGAGTAATTTACAAAATAACAATTGTATGCTATATGGTAAAAAATAGAAACAATTAGGAATCAAAGAAAGAATTTTAAATAATTTTTTAGTCAAAAAATAAGAAATATAATTTATTTTTTACCAAAATTAAATATAAAATATTAGTAAATTTCAACAAAAAAATCTAAATTAAGTTGAGGCATTTTTTTCTCTTAAAAAAAAAAGAATTAAGGTGAGGTATAAAAAAAAATTGATCTAATAATAAAATTTTTATTACAAAATTTGATTATTATAACAATAACAATAACATTCTGAATCTAAATATCAAATTATTGTGGTCGATCATGAGAGATAAATATCAGGGAGATTTAAAAAAATGAATTGATTTAATTGGTACAAATTCTCCTACACAACTTATTCCTATTGAAAATCATCTTCTCAACTAAACTCTTAACTATTATGTTCTTACGAATAATTTATATCCAAATTTTTAATATTTTATCTTTATATTTTGTTAAATTTCCTATATTTAACTTCTTAGTCCTCCTTGTTGGTGTGTCTTTGGATTTTCGTTATATATGTCCAAATCATTTTACACGATATTCTCGCATTTTATTCACAATTGAACTAACTCTCAACTTATTATGTATTTTTTTATTTTTAATCCTATTATTTATAGTTTTGCAACACATTAACTTAAGTATCATCATTTCAGTTATATCTATTTTAAGCTCTTACTATTGCTTAATGGCCAAACACTTGGTACTATAGAATAGTGTAGGTCTTACTATGGCCATATAAAACTTCCCCTTCAAATGCAATGATATCATGCAATCACAAAAAACTCCAGATATCTTTCTCTATTTCATCCAACTCGCTTGAATCCTGTGATTCACATTTCTATCTATACTATCATTATTCTGAATGATGAAACCAAAATATTTAAAACGTTCACTTTTTGGTATCTCTTTTCCTTTTAAGCTAATCGTTTTTTCACTATTTTGATGATTGTCACTAAACCCACATATCATATATTCAGTTTTTGAACTACTTAATCTAAATTCTCTGGATTTTAGTATGTCTTTCCATAATTCTAATTTAACGTTGATATCTTTTCTAATTTCATCGACCAATGGTATATTGTTTGCAAACAGCATATACCATGATATTTTATCTTGAATGTTTTTTATGATTTTATCAATCACTATTATAAAGAGGATTGGATTTAGGGGTAGTTTGGTTGGAGTGAAAAGTGGAAGGAAAAAGGGAGGGAAACTAAAAGTAGAAGAAAATGATACATTTCACTCGTTTGATAAAGAAGAAAATGTGGAAGGAAAGTAAAGTGGAGTGTAATCTCTTTTCCTCTCTCTTAAGAAATCATTTCCATTTTAAAGTGGACAGAAATGGAAAGAAATAAGATTTTAAGACAAATTTGCTCTTATCATTTTTTGACATTTATGAAATTATCCATTTTTTTCTTTTTTAATTTTATTTAATATAAACTAATAAAATTTAATTTCTTTTATCAATTTTATTAAAAATATTATTTTTTCTAATTTTACATTTTTTTACTTCTTTTTACATTAATATTCTAATTTTATTTAATATAAAATAATAATAAAAATAATTTATAAAAATAAGAAAAATATATTAAATAACTATTTTTTAGGAAAAAAATTATATTTGTAGAAAAATATTTTAAATTAAAAAATAAAAAAATGTGGTGAGAAATATTAAAAATATTATTTTACAATGATATAATAGTAAAATTAGTGGTATTTTCTTTCACTTTTTATTCCAATCAAATAAAAAAAAAATACCATCAATTTTCTTCCCTTCCATCTCTGTGAAACAAAAATGAAGGAAATCTATTTATTTCCATTAAGTGAAGTAAATCTTCTCATTCCCCTCCCTCTCCCTCTCCCCCTCTCCTTCCGCAAACCAAACTTACCCTTAATGTTGAATCTTGATGAAACCTAATGTTAATAAGAAAGCTATTACTTAAACTCCCACAAACTCTTACATTGGTTACAGCTTGTTCATACATATCTCTAATAAAATTAATGTATTTAAATGAGATCTCTTTTTTCAATAACATCCACCACACTACATTTCTAGAAACCTTATCATATACTTTTTCTAGATCAATGAATACCATATATAAGTCTCACTTCTTTATTCTAAATATTTCCATCGATTGTTTTAACAAGTGAATTATTTTTGTGGTGGATTATACTGACATAAATCTAAATTGATTCTGAGATACACTTATTTCCAATCTCAATCTATATTTTATCACTCTCTTTCATAACTTCATAGCGTGGTTCATAAGTTTAATTTCTCTATAATTGAAACAATTTTCTATGTCTCATTTATTCTTATATAGTGGTATAAGTGTACTCTTTCTCCATGCTTATGGCATTTTCTTGGTTTGCAAAATTTTATTAAAAAGATCCGTTAACATTATTATACTAAATTCATCAAAATATCTCCACACCTCAATAGGAATGCTATTTGATCTTATGGTTTCATTATTTTTCATTCTCTTCAAGACTTTCTTTATTTTATGAGAACGAATTTTATGTTTAAAATCTCTGTTAATTTTTTTTACAGGTATCGCGATATTTTTTATGCCTCTTCTACTCTCCACGTTATACAAATTATTAAAATATGTTCTTCAACGCTTTTTTATATCTTTATTCCTTACAAGTATCTTATTGGTTTCACTCTTAATACACCTAACACTATTTAGATCTTTTCCCTTCCTTTCCCTTAGTTTGACAATCTATAAATCTCTATTTTTCCCTTTTTAGTTTTTATCTCTTATATAATTCGATATACACCTTGCTCTTTGATTCGTAAATAATTCTTTTCACTTTATTTTTTACATTTTTGTATTTTTCACATGCATTGCTATTTTTATTACTTTTAAGATCTCTATAACACTCTTGTTTAGTATGAATAACAGTTTCTACTTCTTCATTCCACCGCCAGGACTTCTTGCCTATTGGGGCCTAACCTTTGGATATGCCTAGAACCTCCTTACCTATTCTCTTAATGTTATTAGACATCTTTTTCCACATTATTTCTAAATCATCATTTGCCAATCAATTTGCTACTAGAATTAATTTGTCTCTAAAAGTCTTCACATTTTCTCCTTTCAGATTCCATCACTTAATTCTTGTCTCCGTAAATGGATGATATTTCTTTTGCCTTTTGTGGACATATACATCTAAAACTAAGAGTTTATGCTAAGTTACTACATTCTCTTCCGGTATAACTTTGTAATCTTACAAGTTATTCTATCACCCTTCCTGGTAAGGAAGAAATCTATTTGACTTGCATTCGTTCCACTTCTATAAGTAGTATGTGATTCTTTTTTCTTAAACAAGGTGCTTATGAGTATTATATCGAATGTCATGACAAATTCTAAAATAATATCTCCCGCTTCATTCTTACTACTAAAGAAAAAGTTTCCATGTACGGCTTTGAATCTCTTAATATTCTCTCCTACAAGTCCATTTAAATTTTTTTCACTAGGTATGACTTGTATAAACTCATTTAAATTCTTCCAAAATTGTTTTTTATTAGTTGCATCTATACCTATTTGGAGAGCATACATATTGACTATATTAATTATGTTTTCACTATTGACTAACTTGATAAGTATGATTTTATCTCCCTTCCTCCTGATCTATACTGCATCCTCTTGCAGGTCCTTATGTACAATTATTCTTACCTCATTCTTATTTCTATCCTTACCTGTATATTAAAGTTTATGACTATAAAGATTTACTATTTTAACCTTCTCGCCTATCTACTTAGTTTCTTGGAGACGCATGATATTAATCGTTCATCTATTTATTGTTTCTCTTATCTCTCATAACTTGTTGGTTAGAGATCCTATATTTCAAATAGTTAGACGAATTCTATTTTTATGGACTAACTTATTTACTCGCACCCTAAGATCTCTTGTTAACTTGTCACTATACTTGAAATCCGATGTAGCGCATTGTTGAGTGGAAAACGCTCTAAAAGTTTTTCTATATTTATCTCTCATTTTTTTTATTCTAACAAAAGATTTTGTGTTGGTTGTTGATCTACCGCAACCCAACTCCTCTACCTAGACTTGTGACTAGTCGTGATTGAGTTTTTTAAATAATAATATATAAAACGAATTAAAAAAATAAAAAATAGAAATAGAAATAAAAACAATAAAATAGTAGATTCTATTACAACTATATCGCTATGAATTTGAAATATTTGAAATTTTAATAATTTTAAATTCATAGAAATATATATTTTATAATAATAATAATAATAATAATAATAATAACAATAATAATAATAATCCTAATAATTATAGTAATAGTAATAATAAAAATAATAGTGGTAATGGTGGTAATAGTGAAACTAGTAATAATAGTAATAATGGCAATAACGATGATAACGATGATGATAACGATGGTGATGATACCAATAACAATAACAACAATGAAGGCAAAAAGGGAGTAGATGGAGAGAGCATCGAAGGCTTTGGATGAAGGCAAATAGAAGATGGAAGAGGGAGGCTGGGGGAGGCTGAGGGCTTCAGCTCTAGTGGATTATAGTGTTTAGGTGGCGGAGGTGGTGGGGCGAGATTGTAAATCTGGCCCGAAGAGAGGTTGCGGTCGTAGATCTGGGCAGAAGAAAGGTTTATGTTGGGTCAGAAAGGGATGAGAGAGCATTGATCTTGGCCAAAGGGAGGTAGATTTGAGGGTAGAGAGTAGATCTGAGGATAACTCTGGACGTCTGTGGTTGTGGGGAGATGGGTTTTCTTAATTGAAGGAGATAGCCAGGGAGCGAGAGAGAGAAAAAGGGAGGTTTGAGGGTAGATCTGAGATGTCTGAGGCCGTAGGAGGGTGGGTTTCCTTGAATGGTACAAGAGATAGAGAGAGAGAGAGAGATAAAGAGAGAGAGAGCGAGGGAGGGAGAGAGAGAGAGAGAAAGAGCGAGAGAGAGAGATGAGTGGAGAGAGACTACTTACTTGATCGAGTAGCATAGGAAATATGTTCGAGCGATCGTAGTAGGGCGGAGGTGGTAGTTGCGAGCGAGATAGAGGTAGGGGCGGAGCCACCTATAGACTTGGGGGAGGATGGCCCCCCAAGACTTTTAATTTTTTTTTTGGGGATAAAATTCTAAATTTTTAATTTTATGGCTCGAAAAAAGTTGCGACCCCTCTAAATATTTAAAAAAAATAAAACTTTTGTATTTTAAAAGTTTAAAATAATATTATATTTGATAATTAGTTTTTGTAGGGTTTGATTAGGGTATCTTGAAATTTAAAATATATATGTGTGTGTATATATATAAATATACGTATTTACACAATTTGAAAGAATATATTATTATTGTTTTTATTATTTTTGCATTTCTAAAAATGATATTTTTTGCCTATCCATCCATCATCCCCAGGAATGAAAAAAAGGTTGGTTGCTATAATAACTATTTTGTCTATATAATATAAGTATGTCAAATATTTTATCAGTTATATTAGATAAATCCAATAGTCAGATAATACTGTTTATCATTAGAGTTAGGATTTAAAATCTGTATATAGTGAAAAGTTTAATATTTATTTAATAAAAATTTAGAGTTTTTCTTTCACTTAAATTTTTCTATTGACCTTTTTTCTTTGATAGTTTTTAGTTTTCTTTATTTTTTGTTCAAAAATCCAAAGAGATACATAAAAATCAGTTATGAAAAAGACAATCGATTCTTTTTTCAAGAAAAGAGCTACCGATGATTCAAATAATGACACAACTTCAAAAAATCATAATTTTTCTTTTAGTCAAGAATATTTTTCTTAAAAGCGTTCAAGAATTACTGTAGAATAAATGTCTTCTATTTCTTTGGAACGTGATCTAGGTTTTTGTCCATCAATATCAGAATTTTCTATTAATCAACATGATAGATTGATTCATCTTATTTTGACTTTTCTAATCTCAAGAGCAATTAGTGAACGAGTTTTCTCAGTAATGAAGATTTTGAAAATAAGATTGCGGGATAAAATGAAAGATGAGTATTTTATAGATAATTTAATTATTTATATTGAAAAAGAAATTATTAATATTTTTAATTCTATAGATGAATTTGAATAAATAATAAAACGTAGAGTATAATTTTTATAAATTATTTATATTGTTTAATATTTTTATATTTTTAATTAAAATTATATATATTTTAATAAATTTTTATTTTATAATTTTTATTAATTATTACTATGGGCTGTAAAAAATTTTTTTGGCTCCACGCTTGTGTAGAGGGATTCGCGTTGAGAGACAGAGAGAGAGATTGGGGAATTATTACATGCTGTCCTCGACGGCTGGGGTATCATCAAAAACCTTTTTAACATTTTTATTTTAATTAAAAATAAAGTAAAAGCATTTTTATTTGTATTTTTCTGTAAAAACAATTTTAGTTTAATTAAAAATAAAGTAAAAGCATTTTTATTTGTATTTTTCTTTAAAAAAATTTTTATTTTAATTAAAAATAAAGTAATATAAAAGTTAACTGCGGAAAATCAAAACAACTTGGGTTTCATCAAAGAATTTTATTTCTCTCATAAAAAAAAAAAAAGAATTTTATTTTTGAATCTTCTTCATTCAGTTCGTTGACAAAAATTCTTGTTTTCAAAGCACTGTTTGAAGTCCCCAAAAAGTCATAGCCTTAACACACACACAAATCAATAGCCGGCCAAACAAGGAATATCACTCAAAAGACAAGTCTATCATTCAAACGCTCTCAAGCTCAGCAGCCAAAATTGGTATCTAAATTTTTATTTATTTATTTTTTCCCCCTTTGCTTTGATTCATCTCAAGCCCCCACAAAACAACAGAGGATCGTCAAAAACAAAGAAGACCTATATCCTATTTTGAGTGGTATCTAGACTGATTCAGTGTTCATAAATAGACAGGAAATTTGAGGTACCCACTTGTTAATTCCTAATTTTATTCATAAATTAATCTATTTTTTGGATGTTTAAGCATAATCTTTCAATTATATTTTGCGGGTTTGCTTGAATTTGAGGTTTTTTTTTTGGTTACTTACATGGAAATTGAGAAATGGGTTTTCATGTTTTTTGAGGGTTCTTATTGGAATCTCTTGTTACACGATGTTTAGGGTGAAATCAAGGATTGGATGCTGTGGGCTTTGTCTTCGGACTCATGGCTAAAATTTGTTGCTTTAGGCCTTCAATTTCTGAGGTTGTAATTGCCTCTTTCTTTTTCTGTACTCAATTTTGTGGTTGATTTACACATATATTGCTTTTTTGTTGTTACATATCGTAGTTCAATAGTTAAAACCTGGTGAAAAAAGGAAAACCTTGTTATACTAAGGGGTATCTTCATATGAATTAGTATTGATAGGTGTTAGCAGTGGGCTTCTCTTCTGTTGAGGTAATTAAATTTACTACCCAATTGGGCTTTCTCAGAAAATTTATTTCTAATTTAGTCTGCCTTCCTAGTTGGGTTTCGGAGAGGGATACATGTTTTTGATTTAAATATCTCTGAATGTATGAAAGTTTATGTGTTTCGATTTGATGGTTCGCTAAAGTGTCGGTGTTGTGCTTGGTCTAATACCTGATCAATGATCATATGTTTGTGGCTATGATGTTTTCTGGTTTATTTGAGTTTATGATAATTCTGATTATTCTTCTGTTGCACACTGTTTCTGAAGTGTGGCTGTGCTAGAACTTTTGACTGTAATGATTTAGTATGTTTTCTATTTATGTTGTGGTGAGTAATCAGAAGTCCCCAAGAATTTTTTGTCTATTCGTACTGTAACTTGTCAGAATTATCTTTTCTTGAACCTTCAGAAGAGTGAGGCTTTTCTGATAGGTAGAATATGAGGTTAAACTGAAATTGGCATAGGATTTTTGCTTTTAGCTTTGTATCTTTCTCATAAGGGATTTCTGTTGCATTGTGGTCCAACAGATTCAAAGCAAGAAACTAAAAATTGATCATTTCTCTCTCTTGCAAACTTGAGTTTCATAATTGTTCTATGAGATTTATTTTTCATTTGATTGCTATCTCTATTGCCTATATAAAATGCTCAGTTATCTAAGGTCATGCTTTCTTTAAATTTAGACTACAGGGTCACGCCCTTTGTGTAGCTCTGGTAATGGTAGAAACTTAGAGGGTCATATAAAGTATGGTTTTAGTCTTGTAAAAGGGAGAGCAAATCATCCCATGGAAGATTACCATGTTGCCAAGTTTCTCTACACCAAAGGACATGAGCTTGGATTGTTTGCTATATATGATGGCCACATGGGAGTTAATGTAGCAGCTTATCTGCAGAAGCATCTGTTTTCCAATATTTTAAATGAGGTGCGTCATTGACATGTGATTATTCTTGCAAACTTTTATCAGAGTATTTACTTGGCGAGTCAGTATTCTCACAAAATGCTGTGAAACTGTTTTAGGATGAGTTTTGGACTGATCCTAAAATTTCAATTTCAAGAGCCTATGAGAGAACCGACAAGGCTATTCTTGCGCATAGTCATGATTTAGGATATGGGGGTTCTACTGCTGTGACAGCAATTCTTGTGAATGGTCAAAAGTTATGGGTTGCAAATGTTGGAGATTCAAGGGCAGTTCTTTCAAGAGAAGGCAAAGCAGTACAGATGACTACAGATCATGAGCCTCATGCAGAGAGGTGTAGCATTGAAAATAAGGGTGGCTTTGTCACTAATATACCAGGTACTCCACGGCTAATAACTTTTTTTATTGAGAACTCTTACATTATTTTCTTGGCAAATGATGTTATTTTTCAATGGACCTTGGAGGGCAGAAGTGGATTGCCATCATCCACCAAAAATTCAAATGCTTTTTTAGGGAAAAACTTTATACTTAATCATGGAACCTTGGATCCAATTTTAATATTTATGGGAAAATTTTATATTTTATATTTTTCGATTCATATTGTTTGTTTCGCTTATTAACCTCAGTTCTTTTTGAAACTTTTCCTTTTCTTTTGAGAATGCCATTATTTCCCCAATTTATTTACTTGGCAAGGGACAAATAGGCTTTGGCATGCTTCATAGTCTCCATGTAAGGGAACCATTTCTTTGGAATGTGAACTTTGTTACAAAGGCAAATGATTGGGATTTTGAAAGTTTTTTCAACTTTGTTGAAACTTTGGAAAAGGTGAAGTTGGATATGCCTCAGCATGATAAAGTGGCATAGTGAGGTTCATCAATTAGGAACTTTTAGGTTTTCAATCGAAAAAAAAAAAAAGGAACTTCTGAGACAAGGGTATTGCAGCGTGCTCAGATGACACAATAGAGAAAGGTATCCTTTTCCATAGAAGTTTGTTTGGAAGTGTTTCACTCCCCCGAGTATCTTTATTATGTGGTATGCTGCTTGGTGAAGGATATGTACTCAAGCTAACCTTCAAGAAGGTATTGTTTTGGTTAATATATGGGCCTTTTGTAAAAGAGAGCTCTGCATCACCTACTTCTTCCTTGCCCTTGGACTCGTTCTTTCTGGGGAAGATCCTCCCAGTTATGTACATTCAATGAGTGGCTGCAAGCTATGTATATGATGTGTGGAGAGGGATCAGGGCTTGTACAGCAAGAATGAGAGTTTTTAGGACGTTTCATGTACAGTTCTTTGGTTGAAGAAGGATCATATTTAGAAGGTTTGGTTAGATACATATTTTTGGAATCAATTTTTGGAAGCAATTACCTTTTGGTAGTGGTTTAAAAATTATGGGAACATAGTAGGAGGACCTTTTGGAATCAATTCACTGGACAACTTTCTCAAAAGGCTTGCATCTTGTGGTCAAACTCTTCTGAATCTTTTGTAGAGGCTGCTGATTTTGTAGATTTCCTGTCTTTGTTGGTCTACAAGGTAACACCCTCTTGGAGCCCCCTTTTTGCATAGTCAAATAAGGGGAAAAAATCACCGATGTACAGGTGAAGAGGCAAAATGAATATAGTTTGAGGGAACAATAAATATTGTTACTTCTCTCAAAAGCATTCAGATGTAGACATTCTGATTAATTGTCTTCTAATATGATTCAAGATGAGTCAAAAATAAAAATTCTTATATAAATACCGAGTAGAAAGGGTTGGAGCACATTCATTCAAAAACATAAATTTGATGATATTAGTATTCAAAAATAAATTTAATGTAATAAATTTTAAATTATAAGATCAAAGTTAAATTACTAGATTTAACCTAGCTTTACAATATGTTTTTAAGTTAATAACTTTAAGTCTTTTTCTTTGCTAATTCAATAAACATTAAAATGTGAGAAGCTTTACTTACATGGTAATACACAATTAATTGTCTCCACTGGAACAAAATTCTGGCTACTGTTAGCAATATTATTAATACTACAATAAGACACCATGTTTTAGAAGTCTTTTAGCTATTTTGGTTCCACATTTGTTTACAAAAAATTAGGAGGCTTCATTAATTTCCTTTTGTTATTAAGGAAGTCACTTAAGAATATTAAAATATGAATCTTCATTTCAGTAAAAAATTCACTTTTTTGGGAAGGGTTAGTTGTTTATATAATTGTTTTTGGTATTGTAGTTGGCTGGTGAATAAGTTTTAGTAATCCTGGCAATTGGCTTTTAAGTTTCTCTCAAGTCTTAACAAAGTGTGCACCAATAAGCATACTAGTGTTTTGTTTCTGTGGATGTGTCATAGGAGTTGGAGTCATAGTGGCATCTTTATTGAACTTGTGGGAGCTTCCTCTCATGTGGGCATGAGAAATGGCTATAAATGGTAAAGATGCCTTCCTTGCTGATGGAATAGTTGGAACCTAGGTTCTCTACTGAGGAAATCTAGTTGATGGCCTTGTCACTCCCAAATAATATAGTGGTACTAGGGTGAAGTTTGTTTCTACAAGCCACTACCTTGAACACAACAAAGATAAGAATTTAATATTTTAGTAAAATATGTTAATACATGCATGCTTAGCATAACTAAATAAATTTTCATTAAAAGCCATGAGCATTGATTTTCATTGAATAAAGACATCTATAAGATTTCTATGAACTTAGCTTTTTTCTTAAATTATTGCGTGCTACAGTGAGGATACCAAATTTTAACAACAAAACAAATCATGTATTTATTTTAGTTTTATGATATGAGAGAGAGAGAGAGAGAGAGAAAGAGAGAGAGAGACCGTTGCTCAAACTGACTACGAGACTAACCACTTTATAGTTGGTTAGATTGAAGCAACTGAATCATTTGAGGTTTCATACAAACATTTTTTATTTTTAAGAAATTTCTGTATATGTTAAGAAGGAAGGAGAAGAATTACAATGAAATGAAAGAGAGGATATAGTATCCTCCAAAACAAGTCCGTAAAAAGAAATGCAAAACACTACAATGCCTCAAGACAGCTCTTTAATCATGTTGAATGCCTTGCAAAGAATGTCTTCTAAATGTCCTGTTGGCCAAGGACCACAGAAATGTTAAAAAGACAATCTTCTCTAATAAAACCTTAAGGGAAAGATTGTTCTTTTGAAATCTTTGCATTCCTCCCAATCAAATGCATGCAGTAATTTAGAGGGAAAGATTGTTTTTTTGAAATCTTCCTCTCATGTGGGCTCAAATCCTTTGAATTGTAAGAGGAGAAAATTCTTTGTTGTTTCCTTCTTATTTGTAGGACTTATTGCGTACAAATAATGTAATATTTGCTTTTGTGGTTGCTACAGTTGAAAAAGTGTATTCAAGAAATACATGTATACAATAACAACAAATTAAGTCTTAATTTCAAATTTTGAAGTCAACTATTTGAAAGACTAATATAGGAGAGTGGAGAGAAAAAATAAAATAAAATAACATAAAATTAGAGTTTGAAAATAAAATAGATAAGATAAAATTAAAAATTGAAAACAATGAAAAGAAAAAAATAAAAATAAACTATGCATAGAAATAATAATAAAAGGCTCACCCGTTACACAAAGTACTCACCGTCACAGCAGTAGGAAGAGGGTGGGCGGATATGTACGCAGCCTTCCCCTTGCATTTTTGCAAAGAGATTGTTTTCAATTTTTGAACCTGTGACCTCGAGGTTATCAAAGGAGCAACTCCATTATTGCACCAAGACTCACCCCTTAATAATAATAATAATAATAACAATAATAATAAGTGTATTAATTCAATTGGTTTCGGATTCTCCTACGTCATTGATTCTTATATAAAGTCATTTTTTAATTCCTATATAAAATTATTTTCTCAACTAAACTCTTGACAATTATATTTTTACCGATAATTTGCATTCAGATTTTCAACGGTTTATCTCGACCTTTCACTAAATCTCCTATTTAAAGGTCTCTTTTCTCATAATTGGTGTGTCTTTGGGTCTTCATTGCACATATCAAAACTACCTTAGGTGATATTATCTAATCTTATCCACAATTAAACAAGAAATATATGTATAAATGGCGTATCTAGTGCCGAAACTCCCACATTGTGGGCTCTGGAGAAGGGAATACCTAGATAGCCTTTCCCTTGCTTTTTTGCAAGGAGACTGATTCGAACCCCGGACGTCCAAGACATAACGACGATACTCCATCATTGCGCCAAATCCGCCCTTCAAACTGCATGTATACTTTTTGTAATTTAACTTTTGAGAGGTTGATTCTTTGCAACCTTTTTGCTGTTCAACCTTGCCACATGGGGCAACTTTAGCTTCCAACTCCAAGCCTATAACCATAAAATCACGTCTTAAGACACGGGGTGAAACTGCATGTTCTGTAACTAGAGGCAATCCATCTTTGTCAAGTATGTAGCCTAGTGAAATTGCAAAAATCCATGTATGGCTAAACCTTCAAAAATCTTAGCAAAGGAAGAAGTTTTGCCGGCTCCATGCCCTAAATTGATGCAACAAGTTCACCCCAATGAGTGTGTTTTGCAATGTCATATGATCAATGCTATTGATAGTCTTATGAAATTATTGTACTTAAAGTTTTGCTATTACTGCATTAGGAGATGTCCCCAGAGTGAATGGCCAGTTGGCAGTTTCTCGAGCCTTCGGCGATAAGAACCTGAAATCACACTTGCGGTCTGATCCAGATATCTGCAATATTGATATTGGTCCAACTGATGATATTCTCATTCTTGCAAGTGATGGTCTTTGGAAGGTAACTCGCTTTTTAATGAAATGCTACACACTTATGGCATGCAGTGGGCAATGTATTTAAAGTTTGACACATGAAGACTACACGATTGTTTTTCAGTAAGAAGATATATTTTGTAGGCATAATATTTAGATATGTAACTTGACCTATTAATGTGATTGGTATTATCATTGAATATAACATGATAGATCATAATTAGTTCTCTCATGTTTCTAGCCAAATTTAAATAGCCGCACGGTGGTATTTACCATAAAGTCACATTACTTTTGCATGACACTAAAAATTCTAGCAATGGTGGAGGCATCCTCCATATTTATTGAAGTTTTTATTTGTCAATCTTCTCTTGTCGTACTGGGAAAAATTCTATTTTCTGCTTAATGTTAAACAAATATTTCAGAAAATTTTCTTACCTCATTTAGAAAATTCTGATGCAAGCTCCAAGCAAATCTTTTGCACTTGGTCACATACTAAAGTTGGAATTTTAAATCATGTCGAATCACTGTACCAAATGCAATTGTCTCCCTGATGCTCTTGCCATTGGTCTGACAACCTCACCCTAAATTTTGTGAAAGTATGCATGTCATATAGATAGAACCATATACTGAGGGCTATAACTGCCTGATGGAGACATTGGGAAACAAAATGGGAAGGTTGACAAATGTAAATTTCTGTAGTAATTGATGTTTTTCTTGGCTATAGAAAAGAAAAAATCAATGGTCCGTGATATTTAGGGATTTTATGCTATAATGATTAGAAAGTGCTGGGTGCTTCGTGGGTAGAATTCAGAGAGATTTGATTTTTTTTTTTTGGTTGCTGATGGAGTACATATTAACCAATCATAATGTAAAATCACTTTGTAGGTCCAATGTACTGTAATTGATCTCTTCTCTTAATGCACTATCATAACTTCTGATTGGCAAGATGCGGGACATGGAACATTTATGGTACACAAATTTTCACTCTGATTTGTTGTTTTTCAACTAGGTGTGACTGGAAACAGCATACTGATTTGCATGATTGAACTTCTAGTTTTTCCTTGGAGAAGCAGTCCTGTTTCTGTCCTCCTGTCCCTGCCTGCATCCCCTCCCCTCCGGTTTGCCCTTTTAAAGGAAAGGAGGATGGCTGAGTTGAACCTTGGCCATGCCACAGGCCAAGGTTTGAAGAATTCACCTTAAGTCATTGCTGGACTAGCACACTGTCAAAGAATGACATTATATGTTGGGTATATCCAACCATCAAAACTCTTAAGGAATTTGCATCCTTTTGTCTAAATTTCAGATTTTCTTGTAGCCTGACCCCTGCATCCAGGTTTGAATGTAGGATTAGTGATTGTGTTTACATACACGAGCCTATATTCAGAATGGAACACATTATGTGCCTTCGGGTGTGCATGTCTTTAATTCCAATGAGACCTTTTATGACAATGGAAATTTTCCTTTATACTTTTCCTTATCCACAATGACACACAGTGCAAGAGGGTATCATTAAACATAAACTTCTCTAAGGTTTATTGAGTTGAATGAGTTCAAGTGAAATCATGTCATGTAGTTGTTTGTGGTCTCATCATATTACTTGCATAGTAGCAATAGCCTTCAATTCACGAAGACAAACATAGCACAGAAAGATGATAAATGCAACTAAGAGTGTTTCTCCATATGATCGAAGCATCAAATTTCTTGCATTCCATGGGTAAAATACAGGTCATGAATAATCAGGAGGCAGTTGATTATGCGGGAAAGATCAAGGACCCAAGAAAGGCAGTAAAGCATCTAACTATTGAGGCACTGAATAGAGGAAGCAAGGACGATATCTCTTGTGTTGTTGTGAGGCTTAAAGGATAATACAGTTGATCAGCCAAAATCACGATGACAATCTGGTGTGCTCAAAAGCTTCTTTGCATCTGCTGACTGTAACGTAAAGGGATGCCAAGAGAACTGTGAAGGGAATTCTGATCGAATTCAGCAGAAATACCAAGTGAATGCCAGAAGCAGGTCGCAGTTAGTGCATTCTTTTGCTCTCTATATTTGTTTTCTTCTCTCTCTCTCTGTTTTTTTTTTTTTTGTTACTTTTTTTCTTTGCTTTAAGCAGATGTGTTTTTCAATTCACATCTAACATAATGATCAGTTTATACTATTGATTTTTAGCATCCCCACTTGAGATGCTAATAATATGTCTGAGAACATATTTAGTGATTGGCATGAGCATATAAATATAAAGTGTGTATGGCTTTTGTCCTAGAAAGGAACAAGTTCCTGCATTGGTAGATTGTCTAAATAAGCACAGAGCTTGCATCTTTCTTTTCTTTTCTGGAAAATTATAATTATGGGGATGATATTAAGATTGATGAAGACAAAAAGATGATTGGTGGAACACAAGCTGTTGTGGTAGTATAGTTTATGTAAGTCCTGTTGTGATAGTATAGTTTATGTAAGTCTAGGCTTCGGTGCATTTTAGAAATGATATGCATATTTAAGGTTTTCAATACTTTATGTTCCAAAGAATTACAGGCGGCAATAGCTGACCTCAACCCTAAATGACTCGAAGTTGAGTGCTCCGAAAAGCTTTTGCTCAAAGTAGTGAGTCAAAAGATCAAAATGACATAATCTTTTTTTTTTCCAATTTTATTAAAATTTTTTTGCATATCCTTTTGATCAAAATGGCTCTCTCTCTCTCTCTTTCTCTCTCGATCTCACTCGCTCCTATCGCCCCCATTCCACTTTGATCGCTCGAGCAGAGTTCATATGTTGCTCGATCAAGTAAGTAATCTCTCTCCCTCTCTCTCTCCCCCTTCGTTCTCTCTCTCTCGCTTCATCTCTCTAGTTTCATCTCTTGCTTCATACGCAGAACCACGATCAAACACAAACGCACGACCAGACGACCCTCTTGCTTCATTTGCTTCATCTCCTTCATCTCTCTTGCTTTTTACGTTGCTCGATCTAAGCCAGAGCCACGATCAGATGGCCCTCTCTCAAAAATCTCTCTTGCATCATATGTTGCTTCATCTCTTGCTTCTATCTGCCTTTTCTCAAAAACCCAAACTGTCTTATATCTCTCTTTCTTTTTCTCTCGCGGTCGAAGAGTTTGCATCTTCCTCACTTTCCAGATAGTAACCTCAGACAATAGCCTCCATCACACTTAAACCTCTCGGATCTACCAAGATCACCCCAGATCTAACCTCATATAGTGATGGTACATGGCTCGAATCATGTGAAGCCCACAGCCAATTAAGCCCAAAAGCCTATACACGGATTGTTCCAGTGCACGCCAACCACCACCTTTTCTTGATAGGTATCCGTTCAGTACCTCAACTGATCGGTTCTCGACGATCGTTACTTAATCTATTGATGTGATGTTCATTATCCTTGAATCATGGAGGCAATCTTACAAAAACAAAAAGAGAATATACAATCATAGTCGATAAAGGAAAGAATCTCCATGGTGATCTAGACTTTCCATATCGATAAGATTTTACAATTCTTGAGTATCTTACACCAAACGAATCAAAAAATAAAATGTATAATGAATTATACAAGAGACTAGAAAACTAAAGATAGGGAAAAATAGATTTATAGAATTGCCAAGTTAAGGGAGAGGAAATGAAAAGATTTAAATAGTGTTCGATATATTAAGAATGAGACCAATAGTATACTTATAAGGAATGCAAATATAAGAAAACATTGAAGAGATTATTTTGATAATCTCTTCAATGTGGAATGTACAAGAGATATCGGCAATGCCATGATACCTATAGAAAAAATCAATCGAGACTTAAACGTAAAATTCGCCCTCATAAAGTAAAAGAAACCTTAAAAAGAATGAAAATTAAGAAAGTCATAGGATCCGATGACATTCCTATTGAGGTGTGAAAATATTTATGTGAAGTTAGAATAACAATATTAATAGATCTCTTTAACAAAATATGGCAAACCAAGAAAATACTCTAAGCGTGGAGGGAGAACACACTTGTACCACTATATAAGAATAAATGTGACATACAAGATTATTCAAATTATAGAAAATTAAACTTATAAGTTATACTATGAAATTGTGGGAGATGGTAATTAAGCATAGATTGAGACCGGAGATAACTGTGACTCAAAATCAATTTGGATTTACGACAGATCGATCTATCACCGAAACAATTCACCTATGAGGCATTTGATGGAGATATTTAGAGTACAAAAGAGAGATTTACATATTGTATTCACTGGCCTGGAAAAAGTATATGATAAAGTTCCTAAAGACATATTGTGGTGGGCATTGATAAAGAAGGAAATTTTCGTTAGACACATTGATTTTATCAAAGATATGTATGAGAGAGTTGTTACCAATGTCAAAACTTGCAGGGATATAAGTGATGGTTTTTCAATTAATATTGGACTTCACCATGGATCAATATTGAGTCCTATCATTTTTATAATAGTAATAGATGAGATCACAAAAAGTATTCAAAATGAAATATCATGGTGTATACTCTTTGCGGATGATATAGTATTGATCAATGAAATTAGATAGCGCATTAGTGCGAAATTGGAGTAATGGAGAAAGACACTTGAATCTAGAGAATTTAGATTGAATTGGTTAAAAACTGAGTATATGACCTATATGTTTAGTAGCAAATACCAGAATGATAAAGAAATGATTAAATTAGAAGAGCGGAATATACCAAAAAGTGAACGTTTTAAATATGTAGGGTCCGTCATTCAAAAGGATGCCAACATAGATTGGGATGTGAATCATAGGATCTAAACAGGTTGGATGAAGTGAAGAATGGTATCTGGAGTTTTTTGCTATCGCATGATACTACTACATTTAAAATGAAAGTTTTATAAAATGGTAGTAAGAACTGCACTATTGTATGGTTCTGAATGTTGGGCCATTAAATAACAATAAGAACAAAAAATGACTATCACTGAGATGAGAATGTTAAGGTGGATGTGTGGTAAAATTAGAAAAAATAGAATTAGAAATAAAGAGATACAATCTAAATTGGGGGTGAATTCAAGTGTAGATAAGATGCGAGAGTATCGCTTGAGGTGGTTTGGATATATACAATGAAGACCCAAAGATGCACCGGTTAGGAAAACTAAGAGTTTGAATATATGAGATTTAGTCAAACAAGGAGATAGACTGTTTGAGGAAAAATTCTATAGTCGCAGTAAAATCTGTAATATTTTATGATACTAAGTGTTAGGCCAATAAATAATAATAAGAGTATAAAACGACTGTAACTGAAATGAAAATATTTAGGTGGATATGTGACAAAACTAGAAAAGAAAAAATTAAAAATGAAGATATACATAATAAGTTGAGAGTTAGTTCAATTATGGATAAAATACGAGAGTACCGTTTGAGGTAGTTTGGGCATGTGCAACGAAGATCCAAAGACACACTTGTTAGGAAGTCTGAGAATTTAAATATAGGAGATTTAGTAAAATGTAGAGGTAGGCTGTTGAAAATTTGGGTATAAGTTATCTGTAAAGACATGATAGTTATGAGTTTAGTTGAGGAGATAATTTTAAATAGAAATGAGTGATGTAAGAGAATCCGTACAAATTAAATTAACACTTTTGTATTCTTTTTATTTTTTTGATATTTTTTGATATTTATCTTTCAAATGACCAATCCCATTAATTTGGGATTTGAAAGCCTAGATTGTTGTTGTTCTATATCATTTTGATCATTATATTATTAATTTATGTTAAAATAATTAACATACAATCTTAATAGTTATAATTGTTTCCAATATTAAGGTATAATCTTTTGATATTTTCAAAACATTATTGACAAAATATTACAGTATTATATATTTGAATTAAAAGGAGTTTAGTGTCTTTAAATTGTATTAAACTATAGATAAACATTATTTTGATATTATATAACAAATATAGTTGATAGCACTGAGAAGTAGGGATGGCAATGGACAACTATGGTCTGGGTTTTGCTAATACCATATTTGTCCCAAAACTCTCACTTTGTTATCCATATTAGACCCTGACCCTATTTGGGTCAGTGAAATGGAAAATCATATCTGACCATATAGGTTTCAATAAAAAAAACGACTCGACTTGACTCGAGTTTAAATCAGTGTGACCATCAATTTGTGAGTGGAAAAGGGACAAAAGGGTGGCTCTCTCTCTTTCTCTCTCAGAGTGGTTGTAAGTGTGGGATTGGGGAAGGAGTGGGGTCATTGTGGATGTGTGGGTGGGAAAGAGATGAAGGGTGGTTAATGATTTAGCAAATTCTGACCGTCAATTTATAGGTAGGGAAGGGATACTCTCTCTTTCGGTGTGTTTGTATGTGTAGGGAAGGGATGAAGTGTGGAGTGGCCATGGCTACATGGATGGGGAAGGTACAAAGGGTGGCTAGTGATTTAGCAAAATCTTTGTCAATTTGTGGGTGAGGAAGGGATGAAGGGCATGGTTGTCTAACTCACTCACTCTCATGGTGTGGCCCCATGTGTGGGCTGATCATTGACGATCTGTTAACTACTGTCATTGTTGGCTATGTGGGTGGCAAAGCGAGGGATGAAGGTTCGGAGGAGGGAGGTAGAGGCTGCTTCTTCACTTTACAGTTGTAGTGTTTTGGGTGAACGCCAAAGGGTTTCAAAGTGAAATTTTGATTCATAATAAAATGAATATAAATACAATTTAATAGTATATGTTAAATTGCATAACTGATCGGATCGGATCGAAATTTTTATGGGTTTAATTAATATCTGAACCGACTTGGATTATTCAATTAAAAAGTTTGCCCCTACTCAATTTTTCCAAAAAAAAAAAAGAAAATTCGGTCTGTTGGATTGGATTAGTTAAATACCCATCAAATCAGTTTGGATTTTGTCATTCCTACTTTGAAATGATATTTAGTTTAATTCATGAAATAACAAATTAGGCAATATATGTAAATGATAAGATTTAAGCAATTTTATTATCTAAAATTACCCGCTTCATTGCCTTAGTCATCCTTTTAAATTAGCAAAAAAAAAGATAAAATGATCTTATTATAGTTAATCATCTACATTAAGATACTAAATAGGAATTACACTATTATAAGATATTAATTAATTGAAAAGAAAAATGCGATAAAAAAAGAACATTAAAGACCGATTTTGACTTGAAACTCCAAAAGTGAATACCACCAATTAGGGATTATGATTTGTAAAACATTCTATCTGAGTTGACCCGATTGATTCCTTTACAAAAGAATCAAGAGAATGCAAACCATAAATAGCTTTTGCTTCTATAATAAAATAGAAAAGTGGAAAGTAGTTTACATGATATCTAACTTGAACTTCATGTGGATGAAGATGTGATCCTATGGCCAATACTTATTAATGGGACATAGCTTGAAAGCCCATTATTGTAAGGTCTGAAGTCCTTCAAACCCATAATCCAATAAACGTATCATATCAAAGCGTGTCAACAATAAGGGATTTATCTCCTAGATGGATAGGCACGGCCCACCTTATCGGTACCTATCGACCAACTTCTCCTCGATAGCAGCCTAATCGACTTGTAGAATCCTTTGGTACTAGGTATTCGGTCAACTTGGAGTAATATTCTCCTCTCCACAAATCACATGAATAACACTTCGTGATAAGGAAGGAAAATTTTGAAATCTTATCGATAAGGAAGACAATCCCTCAACAGATGGGACTTCCCCAAGTGGGCGGATTTTGAATCTCCTAAGATTTCAGACTTTTCCTAGAGGAAACTAGGATTGCAACACCTCCAAGACATATAACTCATGGGACACATATCTATAAATATCCCTTGCATATTACCACCCAATTACACTCTTTTGACTAGACATTCTGTATACAAGGCAACATAGGGCTCTTATTCTAGGCCCTCTCTCTTGCTCATTCTATTCTTTTCCCTTTGAAAACTACTTTTTTTAATTTGAGTATCAGAATCTCCCCCATTAGAGCACCATTCGGTGGTCTTTGTAGGTCTCATCGATATAGTTGAATCAATAACCGCCCATCTTGCTTAAGCTAGGGAAGTTGGTATCTGTGGAGTCAAAACCTACCTCCAATAGATTGACATCGTCAGTAGGAACAAATTAGAGCAACTTCACGTAACATCTTATATTGTCACTAACCATGCCTCTAAAGAGATGAACTAGAACCACCTCAAGGGCTGTATCGGTGGTGGACGGATACACCGCCACCTCGACAGACGTTGTTCAGCTTGTAGTACCAGCCCATCCCACTGACATCTCTGCTATGCGGTCTAAGCTCTAGATACTTCTGCCTTTCCTAGTGGAGGCCTTCCCACCTGCACTGTAAGATTAGCTGGTCCCACCTCCTATGCCAGTGTCCTTAGAAAGGGCCAATCGTCTTCAACCAGAAAGGTTCGAATCCAAAATACAAAGCATGAGTAAGTAATTAGAAGAAGTTAGCCATACTCTCTGGTCAGATGGACAATCATCTTCGGGAGGATCGGAACACACACGCTCTCACTAGCTCGCATCTTAGCTATATTGAGAACCTTTGGTAACCTCTCATCATGATCCACATAACCTAAAAAGACTGGTTGAGCAATTTATTATTGATGAACTCAAATGAGCCAATGCGAAAAGGAGCGAAGTCCCTTATTACCCCTCTAGTTTGTCACCTTTTAACCCAAAGGTCTCCATGGATTCGATGCCCCATGATATACTCCGACCTCCCATGGAAAGTATAATGGTGCAACAGATCCCTGTGATCATTCTGCTCACTTTGTGACGTTTTAAGGGACATGACAGATGCGGTCATATGTAAACACTTCTTTACTATCTGTAAAGGCAATGCATTGACATGGTTTAACTTACTCCCACAGCTTAGTGTCAAAAGTTTCTCTCAGCCCAGACAATAGTTCAAAGCTCATTTGGTGATCAGTTGGGGAGCTAAGAGAATATCTACTTCTTTACTATCCTTGCAACAGAGAGATGATGAACTCTTAAGGGACTTCCTCAACAAGTTCAAAGTCGAGATGATGAAGGTCCCGGCCTTGGATCATTCCATCACGCTAGTTGCCTTGCTCACGAGATTACATCCCTCTAGCATGAAAACCTCTATAACGAAGAATCCTCCTTTTACTATCTAGGAGTTCTATGCTTATGCCGAGAAGTGTATCATGGTCGAAGATGTCAAAGTGTTCGATAGACGCCGAAGTTGATCATCCCAAAGGGAATGTAGTTGGTCATCTCGAAAGCTGTCACCAAAGTGGAGCCGATAAGAACCTCAGTCTTAGTGAAGGTTTAACACCTGTACACCTTTGAATGAGACTCCTAGTCAAGTCTTGTTGTAGATAAAAAATAAGTCTTACATCTGGTGGCCTCCTCGCTCCACAGAGAACGATGCCAAGAAAGATAAAACCAAATACTGCTACTTCTATTGAAACTATTGTCACACGACGGACAAGTGCAGAAAGCTCAAAGATGAACTCAAGTTCTTAGTCCAGAGTGGAAAGCTACAGAGATTTATCAGTACGGAAGGAAGAAACTTTCCCACTCCTAATCACTATGCCCTGGCATGAGAAAACAAGTCAAATGAGCAACCAACTGTAGCATTGACTCATAACTAACTGGATGGAGTGATATTGAAAATACATAATGAACACCCTCTTCATGAGCATTACATCCCTACCAACATCTTCATAGTACGAGATTCAGACTTTTAAAGCAATCCATGGAAGAATGAGGCAAAATGCACAGTTGCACCGATCTGTTGCAAGGCTGAGGTACCGCCCTATGCTTCTTAAGAAATGCTTACAACCCGTGTCGACAAGCAACCCAAGGGAAAAAGGCCAATCGTTGGTTTTACTGATGATAACTTACTAGGAATTGACCCCAACTATCATGGCCCTCTCATTGTCACTACTAAAATTGGCCAATATTAGGTGAGAAGAATTTTCATTAATCAGGGGGTAAGATGTAACCTCTTTTATTGGGATACCTTTTGATGGAGGTGAGTTATGGCTCCATAGATACTGGCTCCTTATTGACTCAAACAGTAGCCACCGATGGTGGATACACTTACAAAAACAGTCGGAGGGTATTCCGGCGGGGAGACTCTGACGTTCAAGTTAGTAAAGAGTGGTTTTCGTTTGAAAGAAACAGACTAAGAGTAGAGGGAAGTGGTTTCTTGTGCTCTGTGTGCCCCCTGTGTTAGGCCTAGAGAGCGTACCTAATGTCGAGGGTTTTGAGACCTCTTATACCCGTGAGAGTCGTACGCTGCTGAGGAACTTCTACTCTACCTTCCTTATCTAACCGATCCGGGAATCTCAGAAATCAATATAATGAATTGATCACGATCCTCATATATCGAGAAACTTTCCTCTTCGGGAAGAATGCTTTTCTTATCTAAAAGATCTTGAAATTGCTGTTACGAAATAAGATGTTGCAATCAAAGAAGTTCTAACCTTCCTTTATTAATCGATAGGGGTGCTGCCTCTTGTTCGGTTGCTCGACCGATAAAGGATCTTTCGAGACTCGCCCGATAAAGGATCTTTCGAGACTCGCCCGTATAGAGGATTGACATTTGCTTAATTGGAAGAGGAGACTGTCTCCGATCGGTTAACGAGGCAACTGAGGCCCTATCGTTCCATAGACTCGGGTGGCTATGACCCTTCGGTAGATCGATCGGGGCGGCTATGTCCCTTGGTGGATTGTTATTATAGATGTTAGATATTGCTCAATAGGCCCCTTTCGCGGGCCTTTGGAAAATTGGCTCTTTTGGTTAGGGTCTTGGGTCATGTCCCATCATTTGCCCCCAACTTATGGCTTTCTTGGAAAAGAAAAGCCATAAGTGAAGGTCTGTGAAGCGTGTTTCATACGTTATGAATGCATAGGGACACTTGGTACATCCTGATTCACCCTCCTGGTACATGTGAGCCTGTCTCATGACTTTCTTCATGGGGAACTGAAAACAATTTACTCCGGCATTTATGACTTGTGTTTGTGCTGATCCGTTTCGTCTTCCTTGAATTAATGGAGGCCTCCCCCTTTTTACCGTTATAAATAGCTATGATGCACGTTCACTTCTTTTTGTAAAGGGCTGATGTTCCACCTTCTTGGTTGCTTGGTGGAGGATGATTTTTTCTGAGAGTCGATTTTCGGGGTACTGCAATGTGCGACGCTTCTTAGCCGAGATGATTTCTTCTGGAATGAGATCTCATTAAAGAAGAAGACTGCCGGAATGGGACCTCATTATGTTGGCCTTTCGCTTTGGTCAGCATAATCTGATCCCTTGCCATCGAGGGGGTGTATCTTGTACCGCCTTGCATGATCTTCTCTGGTTGGTCCTTACCCTCTAGACGTGGTGGGGGTGTTTTTCACACCGTCTTTGGATGGGTAAGTTGAGCCTGGGCTGTGTTGGGGACGGCAAAACCCAGGCTCGTCTTCTCTTATCCATAGCGCTACATTTTTGCATTGTTTGTAGGGATCATGTTCTCTCTTGATTTTGGATCTTGGTCCATCACAATTGTTGAGAACTGCTTGTGGAAGGTCATCACTGTGTATTTCTCGTAGTGTAACTAGCCCATCTTAGCGGCTTATGTATGTTACCTTGTAACCGAATATATTATTTCGCACAAGTGTAAATGAAAAAGTTATGCTTTACTTACTTGAGTTCCACTTCTTTTCTTTTCTATTCCTCGTCCAGTTGCACGCCTTTCTTCAATCTTTGTCAAAGTGGATGGGTAGGTGATGGGCGACTAAGACCCTCTAGGTGATAGAGAAAATTTTAAATTGTGGGCCGCGTCTACCCGTCCGGGGAGTCACATCCCCTATTGACTACTCGTACGATCGGTAGAAGCTGGGCGACTGAGGCCTCCCAATAGGAAAACTTTTTTAAGTTGTGGGTCGCATCCACCCGTTCAGGGAGTTACATCCCCTATTAACAACGCATATGATCGGTAGAAGCTGGGGGACTAAGGCCTCCAAATAGGAAAACTTTTTTAAGTTGTGGGCTGCGTCCACCCGTCCGGGGAGTTACATCCCCTATTGACGATGCGTACGATCGGTAGAAGTTAGGCGACTGAGGCCCTCTAATGGGAAACTTTTTTAAGTTGTGGGCCGCGTCCACCTGTCTGGGGAGTTACATCCCCTATTGACGACACGTACGATCGGTAGAAGCTGGGAGACTGAGACCGTCCAATAGGAAAACTTTTTTAAGTTGTGGGCTGCGTCCACCCCGTCCGGGGAGTTACATCTCCTATGGACGACGTGTACAATCGGTAGAAGCTGGGCGACTGAGGCCTTCTGACTGGAGATCTCGAGTCGTGTTTAAGAAAGACCTCCCGACTATCGAATAGCGCTGAGGCTTATTGATAGTGTATGATCAAGTTTTCCGAGTTCCAAGTCCTACCTATCGCCGATCCATCTAGGTTGTCGAGTCGATATGTTCCTGGTCGGACTATGGAACGTACTCGATACGGACCTTCCCAATTGGGGGCGAGTTTACCCCTGGGCTGCTGTTGACTGGTAGCCTCCACTTTCCATAGCACTAATTCTCCAGGTTTAAACGTTTGGCTTCTAACCCTTCGGTTATGATAATGGGTCATTTGTTACAAATAGGCCGCCATCCATGTTGATACAGATTCTCGTAATTCCGGAAGTAAGTCCAATCTTTCACGTAGGGTACGTTCATTTTGCCCGACATCATAATGAGCTACTCCGAGCGAGTGAATGCCTATTTTCACAGGTATGACTGCCTCACTTCCGTAAGTCAGACTGAAGGGTGTTTCTCCTGTTGCCCTTCGAGGGGTAGTTCGATATGACCAGAGGATGCCATAAAGTTCTTCAACCCATTGTCCCTTGGCGTCATCCAGCGTTGTCTTTAATCCTTGCAGGATTGTTCGGTTGGTTACTTTGGCTAAACCATTGGTTTGTGGATGAGCGACCGATGAGAATCTATGTTGGATCTCCAGTTTCTGGAAAAACTCTCGAAAACACTGATTGTTGAATTGTTTCCCGTTATCTGTGATAAAGACGCGTGGTATACCGAACCGAGTGATAATATGAGTCCATATGAAGGATTGGGCTTTTGCGGCCGTGATCTGGGCTAAAGGCTTAGTTTCCACCCATTTCGTGAAGTAATCGATCGTCACAATCAAGAATTTTCGTTGTCCCGTGGCTGGAGGAAATGGTCCGAGAATGTCCATCCCCCACTGAGCGAACTGCCAAGGACTGGATATTGGGTTAAGCTCGGTGGAGGGTAACCGAGGAACCAATGAGAAGCGCTGACATCTGTCGCACCTTTTGACGTAGCTGTTAGAATCGACCCTCATGGTTGGCCAGTATTATCCCTGTCGAAGGGCCTTATAGACTAGGTTTCTGGCACCCAGATGATTGTCGCAAATTCCTTTATGAATTTCTCGAAGGAAGTAGTTTCCTTCTTCGGGAGTCAGGCATCGCAGATACGGGTGAGTGAATGACTTGCGGTAGAGAACCCCATCGATTATGGCGTAGTACGCAGTTTTTCTTTTCAGTTTTATCACTTTTGCTGGGGATTCTGGCAGGCGGTTGTGTCTCAGGTAATCTTCTATAGGGTCTTTCCAGCTAGGCGACTGATCGGCTGGGAGGATCTCCTGAGGCTCGTCAATACTGGGATATGACAAGCTTTTAATATACACTGTTCGGCTAGAAGCGACTGAATCGGAACTAGCCAGCTTCGACAGGGTGTCTGCTCGCGTATTCTCCGAACGAGGGATCTATTAAATGTCTACTTTGCCTAATCGATCCATCGTCTCGCGCAACTTATTTAGATATTTCGCCATGACCGGGTCTCTGGTCTCGTAAACCCCCTCGATTTGCTTCATGACCAACTGGCTATCTGTAAACACCTTGACATTTCGCACTCCCATATTGGTGGCAATTCTGAGGCCCGTTAACAGAGCTTCGTACTCGGCTTGGTTGTTGGTAGCTTGGAAATCAAAGCGGAGGACGTACTCTACCTTAAAATCATTTGGCCCTACCAATATGAGTCTAGCGCCGCTTCCTGAAGAATTTGACGATCAGTCCACGTGGATGGTCCATTCAGGGTCTGTCTATTCTTCTTGATAGCTAGGAAGTTGCCCTTCAGACACTGTGGATAAAGTGCATTCAAGGATAAAATCTACTAGCTCTTGGCCCTTTATAGCGGGTCGTGGTCGGTATTGGATATCGATTTCGCCTAGCTTCACACTCCACTTGATGAGTCGCCCTAATGTATCCCTCTTCTGGAGGATTTGTTTCAGCGGTTGATCGGTGAGTACCACGATAGTATGGGCTTAAAAATATGGTCGAAGGCGCATTGCTGAGACAATTAGAGCATAGGCTATCTTCTCGATTGGTCGGTAGTTAACTTCAAAATCTTTCAGTATCCTGCTGATATAATAAACTGGCTTCTGGGTGGCGGACTCCTATCTCACCATTTCGGAACAGAGTACTCGTTTGGAGACAGCTAAATACAGGTAAAGTTCTTCCCCGGGAATGGGCCGTGAGAGCAGCGGTGGTTGCATCAGATATTCTTTCAGCCGTTCGAAGGCTGTTTGACATTCGAGCGTCCATTTGAATTGTCGGGACCTCTTTAACGCGTCAAATATGGGCTTATACTTTTCGCCAACCCTAGACATGAATCGGCTTAAGGTCGCTATTCGACCGGTCAAGTGTTGTACTTCCTTGAGTGTCTGGGGGGGAGTCATGTCTAGTATTGCTTGTATTTTTTCGGGATTGGCTTCTATCCCTCGATCAGTAATTATGAAGCCCAAGAACTTCCTTGAAGCGATCCCAAATGTGCATTTTTCTGGGTTTAGCCGCATATTGCACCGCTCCAAAGTCTGGAAGGTTTCTTCAAGATCTGCAACATGAGTTTCTGCTGTAACACTCTTTACGAGCATGTCGTCAACATAAGTTTCAACGTTCCTGCCTAATTGGTCTTTGAAGACCGCATTGACTAGCTGTTGGAAAGGTATGAGTCAACGCTAAAGAAGAGAGATATAGTATTGTGAAACAAATGGATTAAAAACCTCTTGATGGGCTTCCACCCGGGTTCGTCCAAATCTTGGGCATAAGTGATTTTTTAGGGAAACCCCATGATCTTTGAAATACCTGAAAGTACGGATGCATTTTCTTTTAAATTACTATAATTGCTAGAACTATTTTATATTCAATAAATCGTTTGTAATATATGTTTTGACTCCCCGACATTCACGCTTCATTTATTGTATAATCATGCCATTGCACAATACTTACTGAGTATTTTTATACTCACCCTTCTCTCTTTCGTTTTTTTTTTCAAAGGAAGCTTAAATTGGGAGATTCTAGTCAACTCTAGTGTCGGATTTTTGCTGAGCCCTAGTTTTGTGGAGCGTCCTACTTCCGGTACTAGATCTTACTTGGTTAAGGTAGTTAGGAAATTAGATGGATACATATGGAAGCCGTATATATGTTTTTGGAATTGTAATTAAAACTTTATTTTGTCAATTCATTTGGATTCTCAACTTTAATTTGTTCTCGAATCTTTTTACGATTTCTTTGGTTGGACTTTCTAATGAACTTATAGAAATTTTATTGAGAATTATTTTATCGGCCGAGTTGGCCTTATGCATGCATTAGATTTAGAATGGCCGAGTGGGCTTCATGCATGTCTTTTGAGATAGGATGAAGTGGGTTGGTCCTTTGAATGTTGTTGAGTTCTTTTTGAAACAGGTTGAATGAGTTGGATGCTTTGAGCTATTCTAGTATATGGGGAGGACATGCCTGTATGTCAAGATAACGCGACGGTCGTCGCGTTCTTGACTCGAGGGTCAGAGCGTGACACCTCATGAATGATTAATACAAGTAGCAACTAAATTATTTATGTTTATGGTTCAATAGGCAATATACATGTTTAACCCATGAGAATCAATGAAACAATATTGAATAATTATAGCTATCTCAATTATTTAGATATTAGTTTAACTATTTTCATAAAGTGTATTGCTATCAATATATTGATATAGAATGTTATCATACTCATTCGATTAATAACAAGGATCTGATCAATTAATTTAGGAAAATACATTGTTTATTATGGCTATCTTAGTGAATTTAAGATAAATATTTTTTTAACTTGTGATCAATGAAACAATTGGCTAATTGAACCCTTTGATTAGAGTTTGGTAAGATTGAATTTTTCTTTGATTTTTATTATTTATTGTTAATTTTTTCGTGTTGAAGAGTTTATTGAATTTGATTTAGAAATTTAATTATTTGGAAACCCCCATTGATTTTTAATTATTTTGGCTAAGGAATTATCTGATTAGTTCTCTTGGAATTCGACCTAGTACCACTAGTGCAACAAATTTATTTGTAAAGGGGAATTAGTTTGTATTTTGAAGATTTCGACAACCCTATCAAAATTTTGGTACCGTTGTTGGGGAGCTATATTAATTTCTTTGTTTTTTTTGTCTTTCATTTGTGTTACTAACCTCTTTTATTTTATCATCTGTAATTCTCAAAAAAATGAATTGGAATATATCCCTGAGATTGAGAAAACTACTCGTTGTTTAAAAATACAGGTTAGGTAGAGGAAAAGTAGGTTACGTCGGAAGGTGAATTTAAAATTTGATTTGACAATTTGTAGTAGGTTTATTTTTTTAAGAAGAAAAGATGACAAATCAAGAAAGAACTCTAATAAAGTTAGCTACAAAAAATTCGAGTCAACAACCCTTATACATCGAGTACCCAACTCTTGACATAGCATTTAAATTTAAGTTAGGTTTGATTCACTTACTTCCTATTTTTCATGGTCTTTGATGTTAGGATCCGCGTAACTATTTGAAAGAATTTCATGTTGTCTACTTGAGCATGAAACCACTGGGTGTGACTGAAGGGCAAATAAAATTGAGAGCTTTTCCTTTCTCTCTAGGAGATAAGGCAAAAGATTAGTTATACTATCTTCCCTCTAGTTCAGTAAATACGTGTAATGAGATAAAGAGGTTATTTTTAGAGAAATTCTTTCCTGTATCAAAGGCTGCCAACATTAGGAAGGAAATATGTAGAATTAGGTAGATTAGTGGTGAGACACTATATGATTATTGAGAGATGTTTAAGCAAATCTATGCTAACTACCCACACCATCAAATACCGAATCAGCTCTTAATTCAATATTTATATGAAGGACTTCTACCCATGGATAAAAGTATGGTAGATGCAGCTAGTGGAAGAGTTTTAGTCAACAAAATATCTAAAGCAGCCAGGTAGTTGATTTCCAATATGACAAAAAATTCTCAACAATTTGGGATGAGAGTGGATAGAGCTATCAAATGGGTTAATGAGGTTTATCACTCAACTCTTGATAATCAAAATTTTGATCTAATTGCTTTGATTCATCAATTAGCTTAGGACAATTATAGGTAGCTAAGATTAGTGGTATATGCTCAATTTTTAAACATCCTACGGATATGTGTCCAATATTATAAGAAGACCCTTTTTAACAACTAAATATCATATGAGGATTTCCTGTTCAACCTCAATGTCGTATGAGGATTTCCTGTTCAACCTCAATGTAAGAATGATCTTTACTCTAATAATTACAATCCTGGATGAAGTGATCATCCAAATTTGAGTTATGGAAATCAAGACAGCCAAGATATCCGCCACAATCTTTTAACAGACCACCACCACCGCCAGCACCTTCATAGTCCTCCAATTTAGGTATATCTTTGGAAGATATAATGAAAATTCTCACCACTAACACTCAACAATTTCAATGGGAAACAAGGGCCAGTATACAAAATTTGTGAAACCAGATATCCAACTAGCAACCTCAATTACAACCTGGAGGCACAAAATTCTAGAAAGCTATCCTCACAAATGGTGGTAAATCCCAAAGAGAATGCTAGCGCAATAGTGTTGAGAAGTGGGAAGAAACTTCATTCGAGTCTTACTTTATCTAAGAAGGTGGATGAAGGGAAGGATGTAGAGAAGGAAGATGAAACTATACGTGAAAATCTAGTTGAGATAACATCCGATCTCCCTTTACCTAACACTTTTAATGTAATCAAGCCATCGTTTCCTAGTAGGTTGGGGAAATCTAAAATAGAAGAGTATGAGAAAGAAGTTTTGGAGACATTTAGAAAGGTGGAAATAAACATACCACTATTGGATGCTATTAAAAAAATTCCAAAAGTGCTAAGCTTTTAAAAGAATTATACATAAATAAAAAGAAGTTGAGAAGTGATGAGAAAATAAGGGTGGAGGAGAATGTGTCAGCTATCATCAAAAGAATGTTATCAAAAAATACATAGATTCAGGTATGTTTACTCTACCTTGTGTTGTTGGTAAGAAGAAAATTGAGTGAGCCATGCTAGACTTAGGAGCATCCATCAATGTCATGCTATATGCAATTTATAGTGCTCTGAATTGGGATCCCTTAAAAGAAACTGAAATTATTATTTAGTTAGTTGAACATTCTTATGTTTACCCAGAAGGGGTTGTTAAAAATGTTTTGGTGTAGGTTAACGAACTGATATTTCGAGTAGATTTTTACATTTTAAAAATAGAGAAAGACACTATTATGGATTCAGCTCCACTTCCATTAGAAAGGCCATTCATGAGAACAACCAAAAGTAAAATAGATATGGATGAGGGTACTTTCTCCATCAAGTTCGACGGCGAGATTTTTAAATTTAATATTTTTGATGTGATGAAGTATCCAAATCAGTGTCATTCAATTTATTCTATTAATATTATTGATTGAATTGTGTAGGAATTTTTTGAACAAGAAGATGATATTAACCATGAATTGAATACACAATAATATATTGTAGGAGGTGAGTTTGACTCCACAGATGATGACTCTTCTAACTCGAACAGAATGATTCAGCCATCTGGAAGTCGCGATTGATGGGACTTAAAAAGACTATCGAAGGATGCTCCGGTGGGGGAGGCTCACACGCTTAAGTAAGAGGGTGGTATTCGAGAGAAAAAAACAGAGTGAGAGAAGTCTCCATTAATGTGTTTGTAAATTTTGAGGAAAAGAGCTGTACACCTGGTTGATAGACCTCATATGAATATATATAGATACCTGGCATAAGAGCTATGCATTAGTAGGGTATTAAAACCCTAGTTTCCTTTTGGAGGTGTTCCGAGATCTTGGGGATCCTAGTGAAAAGATTCCAAAAGATCTTAACGATATTGGATTAAAAGACCTTCAATGGTCGTTAGGACTTATTTCTGCAAGTTTGAGGTTTCCTGGTGGTTCATGAGGGATTCTTTCCTCATTCATAGGGGAAGCAAATATTTTCCTTAGTAAATGAGTGGTGATTACCAATCGCTATGGGAATACCTTGATTAGACAACAGTCTACCGACCAGCTAGTGGTCGGTAGTAGAAAGAGAGAAAGTGTGTGTGGGGTCGTGTCCACTCATTCGGGGAAATAGATCTCATCGATAGATTAAGGCGACATTGGCCCATTCGGGGAGATGGATCCCAATGGTAAGTCAGGGTAACATTGGCCCGTTCGGGGAGACAGATCCCCAAAATGGGTCATGGCGTAATCAAGAAGATATCAACTGCTCAAGTGATTAGGTTATTAAGTGCTGTTAGTTGAATGAGGGGCTCATTCTGGGCCTTTTGAGCTATGTACCATCACTTGCCCCCACTCCTGGGGTTGTTTCGAAGAGGGAACGTCAATAGTTTATTTTGGATGAGACCCTTTGGATCTTACAAATCAAGGCATTAAATGCAGCACGTGCTGCTTCAGTTAGCACAAACTGTTCCTAACATGCTTTTTATTCTGCACGTTTGTGAGTTGGCTTTCCATTACCCTTTTGAGTAATTAAACTTTTTGACGATCTTGCTTCTTCTAGAGATTTACTTGCGAAAAATGGCCAAGGGTTCATTATCTTACTCATCTCTGAGCATCAAAGATATTAAAAGCACCATGTCAGAAAAGGAACTACACGAAGTTGATAGCACGATGCGATTGGGTAATAAGTTTGAGATTGTATTGGCGATGATGCCGATTAAGCTAATACAGCTTCGGGGAGTCGAGTCCCAATGTATAAGCAAGCGGTGAAGTATGGTCTGAAGGTGCCTTATATAGGTCCTATTACGAGAGCTTTATTACGTTGGAACATATTTCCAACTCGATTGATTCCCAATGCTTGGCGCTTGTTGGTGGCGCTGATTCTCTGATGAGCTTCTGCTGACTATGCTTTGATTTCGAAGTTCTAATGTCTATGTTTACCCTAAAGAAGTGTGGGAAGAAGGGTTCCACCCGAGGTTGGTTTTATCTGCACTCTCGACAGGAGTCGAATTAGAAATTTGTCTATAGCGAGACCATAGACAAGAGTTGGATGTACAAATACTTCTTTGTTGAGTTCTCAGAGAAAGGTTCCATGCCGAGGCTTCCCGCGCAATGTGCTGACCCATTTACCAGGTTATGGCCCTGTAAGGATTTTCGTAATTTGGGCTTTGTTCGTTTTATTGGTGAGTACTGTGAATCCTCGAGGAGGAGCATTTGGATCGATCACCACCTAGATGTTGAGATGTTATCACTAGCAGGTCTCTTGCTTGACGAGTGGAGGGGAATCGAGTGACCCCTATTGCTTAACAAGGCAAAGAGGAGGCCCACTGACTGTATGCGTTTCCTCATGGAGAAGGATTTGAGGGAAATCACTGTTGACCGTTGGATAAGGGAGAAGCTAGTGGGGGCCCTAAAAGGGACCACGAGTGCTTCGAGGACTCGTTCACCCGGTTTGACCCTACTTGCCTCATTAAAGGTTAAGAGACGGTGGGTGAAATTGCAAGAGTCCTCTAAAGAAGAGTCTGATGAGAGTTCAGGAGAGAATCATTTGTCTGCTCAATAGGTAGCCGACGAGCTAGAGGAAGCCAGTGAAAGTGAACGTCCTAGTGAGGGGACTGACGAAGGTGTACCAGACAGAGAGGATGATCACTTCTCTGAGACCTTAGTAGGAGCGAGGGAGGCTTCTCCATATCATTCCAAAAGCGTTGGTCCAGATTCAAAGGGGGGCTCGATACTTCTACAGCTACACCATCGCCATTGAACAAGGGCAAACAGAAGGTTCTTGAGGAGGATACGCTCCCTTATCCCATTCCCATTTGATCTTTTGATGGGTGCCAAGGTTCGAAGGAGCGTGGATAGTAACCATCAGCGCTAGTGTTCATTAACACTGCTATGTGGATATCGTAGAGGGAGAGAGGTTTGCTGACCGGTTGTACTTTCATTATTCAGAGTTGGTTCTGAATAAGTTTCGATAGAGCAGGGTAAAGCGGCCCTATTTTTAGTGGCTATGATGGTATTTCTTTATCTTTTGTGTTCCTTCAACCTTTTTCTTTGCTAGCCCATTGACTTGTATTCAATTATTCAAAGCCTAGCCTTGATAGAGTTCCAGAAGTGGTATAAGGACCATATAATAGACAACTTGAGATGCCAGTTTGATCAGACCGTAAACGACACTTCTCAGTTGGAGAAGGCTCTTTAAGAGAAAGAGAAGGAACTTGAGAAAGTGAAGTCCTCGGTAATTACTATGAGTGCCTTACTCGAAAAGATGGAAAGGCTGCGGGATGAATGGGATGCGGCCCTTTGGGGGTTTGAACAGTTACAAGCAGGAGTTAGGGTACGCAAGGCATCCCTCTAAGTTGCTAGAAGGCTGGTTGATATGCGGGGTCAATCCCTTCAGTCTATTGAATAGGAGTTAACTGGGATGAGGGTAGCTATAATGGAGAATTTGCAAGCACAACATGAGCTATTTGAGAGACTTTAGTGCACCCTGGAGATCATCCAGCGAAAGAGGCTATCAGAGGCTATGCCCCAGTCATTAAGGATCTTGAGGTTGAGCCTGAGCCTATTACAGCTCCTATTGTTGGATCTAATGCTGTCGTTGCTCCGATGGAGCCTGGTGATCATCATGTCCCCTAATTAGGGCTTATGTTTATCTCTTGCTATTTCTTTTGTATTTCTTGTTTAATGAGTGAAATATTCCTTCTTTCTTATCTTTGTTTCTGGTATCAGGCTGACTTTTTGGCGGATGGAATGTTGTCTATGAGTCATGTCCCCACTGTAACCGATCTTACTCGATGGGTCCGACGTATCAGGTAGATTAAGTGTTGTTTGTTTATTCGGGGAGTCATGTCCCTATAAACTCATCATAGGAAGATCAAACGACAATGTTCCATTTCGGATCAAGAGGTTCTTAATGACGGGATGGGCCAATGTTGGCCCGTTCGGGGAGATTAATCCCAATGATAGGTTAAGGCGACGTTAGCTCGTTTGGGGAGATAGATCCCTTTGATAGGATAGGGCAACGTTGGCCCTTCGGGGAGATTGAACCCAACAATAGGATAGGGCGATATTGGCCCATTCAGGGAGATTGATTCCAATGATAGGATAGGACAATATTGGTCCGTTCGGGGAGATTGATTCTAATAATAGGTCAGGGCGACATAGGCCCGTTTGGGAAGACTAATCTCAATGATAGGCCCATTCGGGAAGATTGATCCTAACGATAGGAGAAGGAGACGTTGGCCCTTTCGATGAGATAAATCCCATATATGGGACAGGGTGACATTGGCCCGTTTAGGGAGATTGATCCCAGCGATAAGACAAGGCAACATTAGCCCATTCGAGGAGATTGATCACAATGATAGATCAGGGCGATGTTGGCCAATTATGAGGATTAATCCCAATGATAGGATAGGGTGACATTAGCCCATTTAGGGAGATTGATCCTAACAATAAGATAGGGCAACGTTGGCCCGTTCGAGAAGATTGATCCCAACAATAAGTCAGGGCGACGTTGGCCCATTCGGGAGATTAACCCCAATAATAGGTCAGGGTGACATTAGCCCTTTCCATAGTCCAACTTAACTTGATTAGTTCATGAAGAGGGACAATTAGTGTCATTTAAAGGATCAATAATAAATTAACTAAATGCCAAAGCTAAATGCTTGGGGTCGCCCTTTGAGGGGTACCGTGGAGGAAATTATGAGAGGAAAAGTTCAACGCTTACTTGGAAGGAGGCACTGGGGGCTCTGAATCGCAACGTAAGGTTCCAATACCATCTGGGGTCCTGAACTTGACCTTCACATGCTTTGTGCTCGGTAATGCTTCTAGAGCATTCAAGCCCGAACATCCAAAAATAGCGTTTCAGAGAGGGGAGTTTAACCACGTTGAATATGGTTGTGGCGATCGTATGACCGGGTGGGGTCCCAAGAGTCATGCGCAAGGAGGTGATGGCCTCCGAGTATATCCACTTGCCTGAAAGTCCCTTGATGGGCCCAGCATGGGGTTGTAAGTGTCCTAGGGTATAACCCATCTGTTGAAAGGTGTTTAAGTATAAGAGGTTGCATCCGGTTCCCTGGTTGACAAAGATCCTTTTGACTTTGTATCATCCTATCTTGGCAGTAATGATGAGAGAATCATGGTAATCTGGGTCGACTCTATTTAAGTCATCATCATTGAAGCTGATCATTGGCCTCTTTCTTTTGGGCGGTTTTCCGATATAGGTGGCTAGGACCTCTTTGGATGGAGAGTTGGGTGTTTGAGTCTTCTGAATAATCGGGGCCACTAGGTGTCCCTCCTTGCTCGATCGAGCATCTGCTCAGTCGCATCAGTATAGTGCTTATAGAATATGGGTCAGAAGGAAAGGTCAAGAGGGGTCGTATCCACCCTATACTTGGAGGATTACTCCATCGGGTCAATTAAGGGTATATATCATAGCGGCTGGCTAGTTCGCTCCTTTTCCTGCTTTGGATTGTGTGAGCCCTGAGGGGTAACGCCCTCTCTATCTACGCTAATAAACCTTTGGAGTCGACCACTCCAAACAAAAAACTCAAGTTCGTCCCTTAGTTTCTTGTATTCTATGGTAGGATGTCCATAGTCCCGATGGAAGTGGTAGTACCGGGTTTTGTCCTTTTTAGGGTCATCCTCCATGGGATAAGGGGGCCACCTAATGTATTGTTTGTTCTGAATCTATAGTAGTACTTGGTTGGGCGCCTCATTCAGAGGGGTCTAGTGAACTTTCATGGTTGTGGTGGCCATTGACTGGCCCTTTTATGGGAAGATTGATGAGAAGAAGGCCCGCACTCTTTCGGGGGCTGTTGGTTACGACTTTTGTCAAAGGCCTCAGCATGTTATACCATGATATAATGTTCTGCACAAGTATAGAATTTCTGGATGGAGGCAGGGGGTTCTTTGTGATGGATGTCTTCATCTCGGATGGTCGTAGCCCGTAAGTAATATGGCTAGGGCAATCGAATGATCCAAACCAGAGACTTTCATCATCTCGGCCTTAAACTACTCGAGGAAGTCTCTTAATGGCTCGTCGTCTCTCTGTTGTAATGAGAGGAGAGATGTAGATTTTTTCTTAGCTCCTCGGCTAATGACAAAGTGTTTTTTGAATTGTTGTCATAACTAGGAAAAACTTTTAATGCTGAATAGGGGGATTGAGTTGAACCATGTCAGCGCATTACCTTTTAGGTTCATCAAGAAGTGTTAACACATTGCGGCATCTAACATATCTCTCAAGACCATCACAGTAATAAAGTGAGTGACATGGTCTCTAGGGTCGTTGGTGCCGTCGTACCTCTCTAGAGGGGGTAGAAGCACATCCGAGAAATTGGTTCTGAAGAAATCTTAGGGTCGAAAGGCGAGAGACCCATAGGGTATCGGATAGGCTCATTTCTTCTTACATTTTCTCGTTTTAACTCATCAACTATGAGTTCCTAGACTTGTTTTCTTAGGTTGTCTAGATCAAGCCCGGAAGTTATCAAGAGCTCTAGGTGGTCTCTAGGTTTGAACCTCTGGGTGCGGATATGACCTGATCCATTAGAGGAGGACTGAGCTCTAGGCTATAAAGTACGGCTGAGTTCTTTAAGCTGCTTACTCATGTTTTGTAGTCTAGACTCTAATCTCTCTACTTGGGGCTAAGCAGCTTCTTCTGGGAAAGTAGGAGCGACCGATGGTGTTGGGCGGTTATGGTAGCCAATCGGAGGCTATAGCTCTAGTAGATTGGCGATAATAGGATATTGTACAGAGTTTATCGGGGAAGTAGAGTGCCTTTCCCTTAAGGTTGCTACACTGGAAGCAGCCCTTGTCACTCTCCGAGGAGGCATTTTGAGGGATGGAAGATCGGTGAGACGGATTGCATTCCAGTCTATTCCCATAGATGGTGCCAATCTATTAGAAGAGGATCTAACTCCATAGATGATGGCTTTGCTAACTCGAATGGAATGATTCAGCCATCAGGAAGCCACGACTGATAGAACCTACAAAAGACAGCCGAAGGGTCCTGCAATGGGAGAGGCTCCGACGCTCAAGTTAAAGAGTAATTTTTGAGAGAAAATAACAAACTGAGAAAAGTCTTCGTCAATGTGGAGTGTAAATTTTGAGGAAAAGAGTTACCTGGTTGATGGACCTCATATGAATATATATAGATGCCTGGTGTAAGAGTTGTGCATTAGTGGGGTGTTGAAACCCTAGTTTCTTTTTGGAGATGTCCCAAGATCTCGGGGATCTTTGTGAAAAGATTCCAAAAGATCTTAATGATATTAGATTAGAAGACCTTCAATGGTCATTGGGATTTCTTTGTGTATGTTTGAGGTTTCCTAGTGGTTCACGGGGGATTCTTCCCCATTTATAAGGGAAGCGAATATTTTCCTTAGTGAATGGGTGGTGATCACCAATCGCTATGGGAATACCTTGATCAGACAATGGTCTACCGACTAGCTAGTGGTCGGTAGTAGAGAGAGAGTGTGTGCGGGCTGCGGCTGCGTCTACTCGTTTGGGGAGATAGATCCTATCGGAAGGTCAGAACGACGTTGACCCGTTCAGGGAGATGGATCCCAATGGTAGGTCAGGGCAAGATTGGCCTGTTTGGGAAATGGATCCTAATGATAGGTCAGGACGCAATCAGGCAGATATCAACTGCTCGAGTGATTGGGTTGTTAAGTGTCGTCAGTTGAATGGGAGGCTCGTTCTTGGCCCAACATGACTTGGGCCTTTTTGGCCATGTACCATCAAATACAAAGGAGGAGTTATCTAAGACTTGTGAAATTTCAGGGCCAATATTGGAATCACAAATAAGGTCTACAAATTTTGGTGTACAAATGCCCTTATCTCACAAGAAATTATTACCTTCTGTTTTGCAAGTTCCCGAGTTAGAGTTGAAGACCATGCTCAATCTCCTTAAATATGTTTATTTAGGTGATGAAGAAATATTGCTAGTGATCATTGCAAAAGGATTGACTGATGACTAACAAGAATAGCTAATCAAAGTCCTAAAAGAACATAAAACACAATTGGTTGGACTTTAGCTGATGTAAAAGGCATTAGTCCATCAATCTGTATGTATAGATTTCTCTTGGAGGATGATGAAAGAAGTGGTAATGAAGGAGATTCTTAAACTTTTGGATAAAGGGATAATTTATCCAATATCGGACAGTAAGTGGTTGAGTCCAATCCATATGGTACCAAAGAAAATAGGGATCACAATGGTGAGAAATAATAAAATTGAGTTAGTACCCATGAGCGTGCAAAAAGGATGGCATATGGTTATTAATTTCCAAAAATTCAATTTAGCTACTAGAAAGGACCACTTCCTCTTGCCCTTTATTGATCAAATGGAAAGACTAGTTGGAAAAGCATTATTTTGTTTTCTTAATGGTTTTTTAGGTTACTACCAAATAGTAATGCACAAGAGGATCAAGAGAAGACAACCTTCATGTCTCCATTTAAAACATGCACTTATAGACGGATGCCTTTTGGTCTATGCAATGCTACAGGTACATTTCAAAGGTGCATGTTAAGTATCTTTTTTTAATACATCAAGAAGTATATTGAAGTGTTCATGGAAGATTTCATTGTTTATAGAGATTCTTTTGATGATTACTTAGATCATTTGACTAAAATCTTGAAAAGATGTATGGAAACTAATTTGGTCTTGAATTATGAAAAGTTTCATTTCATGGTGAAGGAAGGCATTGTATTAAGACGTGTAATTTTCTCTAAGGGTATAGAAGTTGACAAGGCAAAAGTTGATTTGATCATGAGCTTACCTTACCCCACGAATGTTAAGAAAGTACATGTTTTTCTTGGACAAGTACGTTTTTATCGCTGGTTTATTAAAGATTTTTCAAAAATTGTTTGCCATTGTCCAACTTGCTTAAAAAAGATGTGCCATTTGAATTTGGGGTAGAATGCAAGGGAGCATTTGATAAGCTCAAAAATTTATTGATCGCTGCACCAATCATTCAACCATCTGACCGGAATTTGCCATTCAAAATCATGTGCAATACAAGTCATTATGCTATAGGAGTTGTTCTTGGCCAGCGGGTTAATAAGAAGAGCCATGTCATTTACTGTGCTTCAAGGACATTGAATTTTGTACAATGCAACTACACCACCATTAAAAAGGAGTTTTTAGCAATTGTTTTTGCTTTAGATAAATTCATATCATATTTGTTTGGTTTTAAAGTGATTGCGCATTTTGACCATGCAGCTTTAAAGTATCTATTGTCAAAAAAGGAGTCAAAATCGAAGTTGATAAAATGGGTACTCTTGCTCTAAGAGTTTGATTTGGAAATCAATGATCGGAAGGGAGCTGAAAATTTGGTGGCAAATCATTTAAGCACGTTAGTAAAGGAAGAAGAGTTATTGCCTATTTCAGAAGTTTTTTCTGAGAAATTGTTCCAATTAAAAGGTACAATCTCCTTGGTATGCAGATATTATGAATTTTTTAATTATTTATATTTTTCTTAGTTATCTTAGTAAGTCAAGAAAGGAAAAAATTTGATGTGAGACAAATATTATGTGCAAGATAAACCTTATTTGTGAAAGTTTTGCTCTGATTTAGTGATTAGGAGATGTGTCCTTGAAAATGAACATAAATCTCTTTTAGCATTTTGTCATAATTATACTTGTAGTGGACACTTTGCACCAAAAAGAACTACAAGGAAGATTTTGGATTGTGGCTTGTATTGGGAAACTTTATTCAATGATGCATATTTATTTTGTAAAAATTGTGAACAATGTCAAAGAACAGTTACATTGTCTTATAGAAATGAGATACCCCAAACTCCCATTCTCATTTATAAAATATTTGATATATGGGGTATTTATTTTATATGGTCATTTCCTTTATCTTGTGGTTTTTTTTACATACTTTTGGCCGTTAATTATCTGCCAAAATGGATAGAAGCAAAAGCCACCAAGACTGATGATTCTAAATCTATTGTAGGTTTTTTCAAGTTTAACATTTTTAATAAGTGATCAAGGAAGACATTTTTGTAATAAAGTAGTTAAAGCTTTGATGAAGAAATATGGGGTACATCATCAGATCGCCATGGCTTATTATCCTCAAATAAATAGACAAGCTAAAATTTCCAATCGAGAGGTAAAATCCATTTTAGAGAAAATGGTCATTTCAGGTAGCAAATATTGGAGTTTACGCCTGGATGATGCATTATGGGCTTATTGGACTGCATACAAAATGCCAATAGGGATGTCTCCGTATAGGTTAGTTTTAGCAAATCTTGTCACTTACTAGTTGAAATTGAGCACGAGACATATTAGGTAGTAAAGCGTTGCAAAATAGATATAGAAGAGGCTGGCAAGTCAAAGAAGTTATAATTGCAAGAATATAAGAACTGAGATTGCAAGCCTATGAGAATTCAAGAATTTACAAAGAGAAAACCAAGTTGTTTCATGATAGTTTGCTTCTAAAGAAACAATTTGTAATTAGGTAAAAAGTCTCATCATAAAATTCTTGACTTAAGTTCATGCCAGATAAGTTACGTTCTCATTGGATTGGTCCATTTGTTATTACTAATGTATTTCCTTATGGTGTAGCGGAAATTAGGACTTTAAACAAAAGTGAATGGACATAGATTGAAGTTATTTCGTGATGATGCAAATTTTTCTACAATGCTAAACATTGTGTTGAAGCCTTCTCATTATCCATCAAGTTGAAGACAAATAAATGAAGAATGCTAAGCATAATGATATTAAACAATTGCACTAATTGGGAGGCAACCTAAAAAAAAATTGACATTTGTGTGATTAAATTAGTGCTTTGTTTCTAGTTGAGATTGGTAGCTTTTTTTTGGTAACTGAGTATTAAGTTCATTTTTTACCATAAGTTTTTTATTCCTTAAGTGAGATTATGCTTTAAAAAATGAAGTTTTCTGGTGTAAAAAGTGAATCAATAGATTTTTCTTACAAAACTCATGTCTGTTAGGCATAATCATGCCTATGGATAAGGAATCTTCTAGTTATTGAGCCAGAAGAACTTTTACTTAATAGGCATGATCACGCCTAAAGGGAAAATGGCTTCAAATTTATTAGGTAGTTTAAATGAAATATTGGTGAGAAAACTTATGTTTTTTTAAATATGATCATGCCTAATATGACAAAAAAAAGGGGGAGTAAAAAAGAAAAAAAGAATAAAAGGTAGAAAAAAAAAAAGAAAGAGACAAAGAAAGAAAAAATTGCCCTTCCATCTGATAGCCACACCTTGTTAAATCCTAGCAACCAACAGTGACAGCACGAATGCTATCTTCCAATCATCTCCTCGTTCAACCGCTATCTTGGGTCCACCATCAACCCCAGCATTGTTTCCTTCGATCACCATCACTTGTTGTCTGCCATCACCTACCAAATTCCAGCGACCATCATCACTACTGTCCTCCTTTGCCATTCTTTAGTCGACCAATAAGGCAAAAGCAAGTGCTCAAGGATGAACAACATCCTGCGACTTCTTCCTCCATTGTTCCTGTAACGTTGACTCTGCGGTGCCATACTTTTGTACTCTCGTTCCTGAATTTAATGAAATATTCCTCAGTTTATCTATATAGAGAGAAATTTTTTTTATTTATATTGATTTTCAATTTTGGGGTTTTGTAATTCAAATTTTTAGTATATTCAAAAGTGTCCGTATTTCCGATTCGAAATATGAATCAAGTATAAAAATAAATTTCATTTATTAAATTTTTTTTATTCCCTCTTTTATTTATTTATAAATCTATTCTTATAAAAAAAAATACATATATATATGTTAATAATAATAATAATAATAATAATAATAATAATAATAATAAAAGGGAGAGTTAGGGTTAGGAAACCCTAACCCTTTTTACATTTCATCTCTCTCTCTCTCCCTTTTCCACTCTCCGTCTCCTCCTCTCCCTCACCGAAACCTTTATTCACCGTCGCCTCCGCCCTGCCGCCGCTGCCCTCCTCCGCCACAGATGACCGTCAACCACCCTCTTCCTTCGGTTCTCTCTCTCTCTCTCTCTCTCTCTCTATCCCTCGTGGGTTCTCTCTCGCGATTCACCTTCTCCCGATCTCTTCCTCCGCAGTCCTCCGCCGCTGAGCGCCACCGCCTTCAACCACCAACCGCCGCACAACCACCATTCTCTTTCTCACTCTCCCCTTCGATTCTCTCTCTACTCCCTTTCTATCTCTACATCTCACTATCGTTCTCTCTCTTTCTCTCGATCTCTCACTTTCTCCGCCATCGCCGCTGCCTTCCTCACCGTCACCGTCTCACTTTCTCTCACTCTCCCCTCTCGGTTCTTCTCTCTACTCTCTATCTCTCTGTCTTTCTCCATCTCACTCTCTGTCTCGCGAACTCTCTCTCTCACTCTAAGTCGGACTGTCCCCCTCTCCGTCTCTAGCATCTCTCTCTATCTCCCACAGCCAACATCTCCTACCGACAGCCAACCCCCAGTGCGCGGCCACCTGTTCTCCCTCTCGCACGCGCGATGGCCCACGGTCTTTCCCCTGTTCGCCCAACCGTGCACCGCTCACTGTTGGGAGCCTGTTTCGATCATTGCAGAGCCCAAGCCTGTAGTGCAGACCTTTGAAGAACCTAGGCTGCCTACAAACTCCATTCTCTGCGTTAGGTAAGATGAGTTAATTCTAGGGTTTCGATATTCTCTTGGTGATTAATCTAAATTTCTGAACCTTGCTTCGAATTTGAAGCATTGCAGGTCCTGGGCTGAGTAGAATGAAATTTGGACCATAGGATTGTGAACTACGAAGACTCTACGTGAGGATTTCTAACTCACTCGATTTATTTGGACGAATTTAAGATAAATTAGAGTAAGAGTGTATTGCATATGTTAGGATGCAAGTTAGAATAGATTTAAAATGCGTTGTTTGACATTATATGTAATTAATTAGGTTAAATATAGGATTTTATACAAATTGGCCTGTTCTGGATGATAGAATCGTATTGACATGATTAGAATAGTTTCTTTTAGAGTTTAATTTGACATATGCATGAAAATAGTCGGAAATTGGATCTAAGTTTTGGGATTGGTACAATCTTTTTAATTTGAAGTTGTCTTGCATACAGGAAATCGAAATACAATTTCCGTAATATGAAAATAGGTTTCAATACCTTTAAAATAAGATATGGTTTTAAGAAATCGGATGAGAATTGAAAAGTGTATGAATTTTCAAAGATTTTTCTAACTTGTAGGAAATTTATATATTTAAGACTTGTTTTCGATTTTGAACGGTTTTAGGTTTGAATTTAGCTTGATTTTGATTTGGCTATTTACTTATAATGGAATGAAATTGATGCCATTGGAGTATATTTATAAATTAAGGAATTAAGATTTATACAAACTTAGGGAAGATGATATACCCTAAGAATAATTAGAAATTTGATGACAATTGTGATAATTTGATTAGGTTGATCTTGTTGGAGACTCGAGGAGTCAATTCAGATTTATTTTGAAAATAGGGAGTGATTACCATGCCTAGAATGTGAATGAGACCCTAATCTCTTGCATGAAATAGTGAAAATCTGATTTTACCATATTTTTAAACAAAACATGTTTTGATATGCATTGATTCGATGTCACGCCCCGAACCGGGAATCGTGAACAGCCGCCCGTTGCCTTGGATGCCAGCTGTATTTCTACAGAAAATCGGACAGAATCTCCCCATAATCGGAGGTCTCCCATGTACAAATAAACCTGTATAATTCAAAATCATTCTAAAAATAAATCAAATGGCCATCCTGGCCTCTCCAAAACCATCCACCAATCTCACAACCGACATCCAGACAATACAAGGCTAACAAATCAACAACAGTCCTAGCCACAGACCTCTACTGTCATGCCCAATTAGAGCATGAGCAGCCGCTACACCGAGCGGGCCTAAATTTATACAATTATATTACAAATTCCCAAGTTAACACTTTAAACATTTACAAATGCCTCAATGCAAGTGAAATATGAGAGTTTTGCAAACAAAAGTCTAAAAATTATACAATCATCCCATAATGCGAACACGGTCAACTACGGACCTCAATATCAAGACCACGCAGGGTTGACATAAAGTACGAAATTTATATTCTCAATTAAAACTTCAATCTCACCGTCACGAATCACCCAAATCCACCATCAAGCTATCATACCTCTAGCGCTAAATGCGTCGCCCTAGCATCATAATCCTGTCTGGGGAGGGAAAGAGGAGGGGTGAGTACTCAGGAAAGAATACTCAGTGAGTGAGTGGGTCAATGTAATCGTGTAATATGGGGTGTGAAACTAGAGTGTCAAAGCATAAGTATACAAATCATATTTCAAATCATCATGCTTTTCATTTCAACAATATATCATTAACACGCATCAGCAAATTAAATATGCATCCAAAACACTGTCATTAAAATCATAGAGCTGCTAGCTGAAAATGTCCCAGCAGAGGTCTACCACGACCTATGACAGGCACATCGGGGGTGTTATATGCTATTTTATTTAAAGTGCTCTCTACTCCGGCGTTGGCGACGGACCTCGTCCAGGTGCTAGACTTGGATAGCATCCAAATCCTCCCCCTTTCGGGTTCAACCAGCCAAGTACCATGTCGTAAATATAATCTCGACCACTCGTGGGACACCCCAGGCCTAGGCATATCCGGACGCCACCCAAGCGCCTCTCACGGTGTCCTTCATAGCGATGGAACAATACATATCACAGCCCTTAAGGCCAATATCAATATTATATCAAACATGTGCCGTAAATCAGGTTCACAAACCAAATGCAACATATATCATAAAATGGCACATTTTACATTTCAACCACATGGATGCATATTTCATAATTCAACCACATTTTTGGACACTCCATCGGTTCACAAAAATCATTTCCAAAACCAGTCAAAACATTTTAAGCACACGATAAATCATGCTCATTTATCAAACTGTTGTAAAGCAGATTTACATATTAAACGAAAACATTGAAATAAAACCCACTCACAGTTTTGGGGAGGATAGCGCACTCCCCAATAAAACCACAATACGTAGAACAAAGCTCCCCTCAATCGAATCACCAAACAAGTATGAAGGCAAACCGTCCACAGATTTCACACCTGCGCAGTCATGGGAAATAAGCTATAACTTCTGCTATACAAGTCCAAATCAGATGGTTCTTATCTCAAATTAAACATAAGACCTAGACCTAAAACTTTCGTGTTTTTGTCTAATAGTGAGTCAGATCAGAAGAGGTCGCTAAATGAGTCACAAGGTCACTGCTAAAAACAGGACAGAACAGAAATTTTTTTGTAAATGATCTAACTTTGAAAATCCACTAAAAATTCAACTATCTCCAAATCAAACGGGCCATATCTCAGGATGTTTAGAATCCAATGCAGAAAACCTCATATCATTTGGAGTTATGTTAAGGAAGTTATGATAAAAAGAGTACATGCTGTCCCAATGTCTCAAAAGCATGTATTTTCCTTCCTTTACAAGCATGAAATGACATCCCTTTGATACACACAATTGTGCAGAAATTTCTGCACATTTACACACACTTCTCAAGTCTCTAAATGTACAAACAAATACTCAAACGCTATTACTAATTCAAGCCAAATTCTGCACATGTTTGCTTCCCATTTCCATGCCATAATGCATACATTTGCACACCACTTACATACCAAAAGTCTGCACATTTTTTTGCATCTCATTCATATGCCAAAACACACATAATTTCACACCATTTTCATACTAAAAATCTGCACATACATAGGTTCAATTAAGGACATATTTTTGTACTCAAACCAAAGCTAAAAACAAATCCAAACTTCCTGCACATAAGACCATGCCTCCAGCTCACTCAAAATGCCTCAATTTCACATACACATAGTCAATAACACACCGCACTTCAATGCCAAAAACACAAGTACATCAAATCCACATTTTAACACTCAAAATCACATTAAAATCCATCAAATTTCATACCCAAAGTTCTAAATTTTCCTGTACATGTTTCCTTAGGGTTTCTCCCCTCAATATGTGATCACTTAAGACTTAAATCAAACATTTACACAATCACCTTTCTAGATTCTCATTTCATCAATTTCATTCCATTTGTAAACAATTAATCAAATCAAAATCATGCCTGATTCAATCCTAAAACCAATCAAAATTAGAAATACACTTAAAATAAATAAGTTTCCTACGAACTGGAAAATCTTTGAAAAACCATACACTTTTCAATTCTCATCCGATTTCTTCAAACCATATGTCACTTTCAAGGTATTTAAGTCTATTTTCATCATACGGAAATAGTATTTTGATTTCCTATATGCAGGACAACCTATAATTAAAAAGACTGCATAAATTCTTAAACTTAAATCCCAAATTCTAACTATCTTCATGCATATGTCAAATTAAACTCTAAGAGCAATCATTCTAATCAAGTCAACATGATTTTATCATCCGGAATATTCTCTTTCCATATCAGACACTAGATTCAACCTTAATATTCAAACATAGAATTTCATAAATTCATTCAGATCAAATCTAAATACATCCCAAATATATAAAGATCTCTCCATCCTAGATTCACTTAATTTATCGAAAAAAATTACATTTTACCTCACTAAGGGTTTTCGGGTCGCAGACCTAAGTTCCTTGCTCCGTTCAAGTAACTCCAAAACCTGTATCACTTCCAACTAAAACAATGTCAATAATTAACTTAGCTACTGAGAACATTCAAACCCTAAAGTATTTAACTCGGAGCTGTTATCCTCACCTTCGCAGTAGGTGAGTGCAGACCCGGCCTTTACCTATGCAGTGAAAGGTCACAGTGGGCTCTTGAAGGAGTGCAGAAGGCACACGAGCGTGCGAGCAAGGAGCGCTGCAGCCGCGTGCACAGGAGCTGTCGCACTCACAGGGCTAGCGCGCGCTGGAGGCATCGCGTGCTGCACGGGCGCGCAAGGCAGTCGCGTGATGGCGCGCGCGCAGGAGGGGGCTATGGCCGTCACGCGTGCAGTTGCACGCTGTCGCGCGAGCAATCACGCTCTGTTGCGCGCGAGAGGGAGCAGAGCGAGAGAGAGACCGAGCGAGACTGAGAGACAGTGAGATGCAGAGCGAAATAGAGAGAGGCAGAGATGGTGTGGGACAGACAGGTGGCTCGCGGTGGCTGCGGTGGTGGAGAATCCGTGAGAGGGAGAGAGACTCGCGGGTAAGAGAGAGAAGCCGAGAGAGAGAAGGAGAGAGATAGACCGATGGTTGGGTCTTGCTGGCCGTCTGCGGCGGCTGCGATCAGCAGCGGCGGAGGAGGAAGCAATCGTTCGCGGTGGAGGCGGCGGCGCGGGAAGGAAGATGGAGAGGCGGTGAGAGAGTGAAAGGGGAAAGGGGAGAAAAAGAGAAATTAGGGCTTTAAGCCCTAATTTCGATTTTTGTTGTTTTTTTTATATATATTTAAATAATTAAACAATTTTATATATATACAAATTCACCCCCCCTTTCTTCCTAAATTTAAATTTTTTCCATCAAACGGGATTTATTACTATTCGTGAACACATTGATTTAAAATATACCAAAAATTTTTGATTTAATACCCCAAAAATCGAAAATAAATTTAAAGGTTAAAATTTTTCTATATCTATATATATATATAAACGAAGGAAATATTTTTATTAATTTCAAATACATGAGCAAAATACGGACACCGTAGTGTCGGTGTTACATTTTCTAACCCCCTAAAAATAAGTTTCGTCCTCGAAACTTAAAAGAAAGCTAAACGGTGAACAAATGGGGGTACTGTATGAAACGATTGACATTGGCATCCCATGAAGTCTGATAATCGTGTAAATATAGAGGCTTACTAATACCTCTAAGGAATAATCAACACGAATCGGTATGTAATGTGCGGACTTGGTGAGCCTACCTATGATCACCCAAATTAGCATCGTGCCATGCTAAAGTCCACGGAAATCCCTGTCATAAAATCCATTGTGACGTGTTTTTACTTCCACTCGGGAATGGGAAAAGGCTGCAAAGCGCCTGTGGGTCACTGGTGCTTGGCCATCAGCTACTGACAAACCAGGCATTAAGCAACGAACTCTCTCTTTATACCAAACTACTAATAACTATCTCGGATAGTTAGGTACATTTTTGTACCTCTCAAATGTATAACGTAAATGGAGGAATGAACTTTCTCTAGAATATCTTTACGAAGATTCACTATCGACGGGAATGCAAACCCGCTATCGACATACTACTAGTCCGTTATCACGGACTCAGAACCCTCTGTCATCATCTCTACAGATCTATCAAGAATACCTTGGAGCTCCTCATTTGCTCCCTAAATCTCTCTAATGCGGTCGAGCAAGGTCGGCCTCATTTCAAATCAAGCTAGTAATGCTGCTCGATCATTACTAGTCAAACTGACTCCCAATACGCGGAGTCCCATCAATAAGAGAGATAAGCACTCTCTATATACTGAATTTCTGACCAATTGCTCATCAAGAGGAGTGATAACTAGTAGCTCCTCATCTAGCGACGATAACAGTCTACTCAACTGTCAAGCAAAATAATATTCTCACGTAAGAAAATCTGAACCAGTGTCAATAAGAACACGGGTGTCGACTCTAAGTATTTTCATGGTACTCATGATGCGAGAAATTGAAAAAGGAACCAATATAGGATACGCAAAAGATATACGTACATATATATATCAAGTAGTCAAGCCTCTAAGGCTTTAACCAGTCATAACCGTACATATCATCAAGAGATGCATGGTTTCAAAAGAGGATCACAATAGTTAAGCTTCTAGAGCTTTAACTAGTCAAAACGGTACATAGGTATCATGATATACATGATTTCAAAAGGGAGAGTATCTATAAACTCCTAAACAAAAGAATCTACTGGAGGATTACCCATGGTCGTATCTGGGTTCGCCTAAGCGTCCTCCTGTGTCATAACATACACGTGGGCCTGTGCCCTCGGCTCCTATAGTGAAGAGCCTAATGCAGTGTTGCTCCCGACTGCAGTCCATGGAGCGGTGTGTACTGAGTGTGCAGGTACCCGCTGCTGACCTGTCCATGGTCCACCCATGTGTGTCTGTGACACCTGACCTCTGAAACCTAGGTCAGGACAAAAGCTACAAATATGTCCTTGCTTCCCATATTAGAAGCATCTAAAGGAAGCTCCGCAAGCTCCAAAATGACATCAGCCGTAGTCGCAGCAAATAGAATGGTGCTGTGCTATGGACTAACTGGAGGCACTAGGGGCCTGTACTCTAAACACCTAGGGACATGGTCCCTGTCCAAACTGTGTTGATGTAAAGTGAGAGGGGCTTCCCTAAAAGTTAGAAGTCCTATCCCACTTCGAGCTCTGACTCGTCTGGGTCTCAACCCTCTATGGTCCTACTAGGACTCCGTAAAATATCTGCGGTCGAACTCCCTCAAGAAGTCCTCCTACCGCAGTGAGTCAATAGCCTCGTCACAATTAGCCTCCCACCAAGTGAGGGCATTACCGTTGAGGAGTCTCTCAACAACTCTCAATATGAATTCCTCTGACAATCCCACATCAATAAGGATCTTGCGAATCCTATAGATCCAGTGCTTCGCCGCTACGGCATCACTAGATCCTGAAAAGTCTGTGTATCTGAGCTGTCGTAACTCTGTCACCAACTGAGTAAGCTCATGGATGCGCCTCAAAATAACCGAAATCTTATCGGTCGAAGCAAAAACATAAGGACCGGCCACCGGAGGAGTAACCGGTGTCGTAGGAGCAAGTATGGTCGCAGGTGCGGTCGCTGGAATCTATGGTAGAGGTGGTGGCATCTGCACCCCATATCTACTGTATCACTCCTGCCACTACCTCAAGGTGTCGAGTGGTGGTAGAGGAATCTCAGCTGTAATAGCCGGTGGAGGTGCTGAGGGTGGCACTAGTGAAGGTGCGTGAGTAGAGAAAGCATCCTCTAGTACTCGTGAAGTCTCGAGTGCCACAAGTGCATCATACACTGAGAGACTCTAGTGGTGCACCGCACCTACTACATCTAGGCAGCATAGTTATGCAAACAGAGCACTCTTTCATTAAGTGAAAATCAAGGATTAGGGTTAGTTACGGAGTAACTAACCCCCTAAAAAGAATTTGAGTTATGAATCAAGGCATTCGAATCCAATGGAAGGTGTACCACTCATACACCTGCATAAATGCATCGAATGATGGTGATAGAACCGTGGCTATAATAGCCGGCTGAGAACATGCTAAAAGGGTACATATGACGAGGAAACATCCTCGAGTATTCTAGACGTCTCAGGTACAAATCTAGTACATCGCCTAGTAATCATAATCTTACAAACGAAGAACTCAAATCAGATATGATTCAAAGATTAGGGTTAGTTGCGAAATAACTAACCCCCTAAAAATGAATAGAGTTACCGGTTTAAAAACCAATGGAAATGATATGCTAGGTTAGATACGCACCGTATCTAACCCCCTAAAAAGAATAACTCATATGCTTAAAACCGTTGTACTGGGATCTCATGACTGTATGAAACTCTCATGCATTGAGGACTTTAAGCACAACACACTTGGGAATGTTTTCAAGACTCTCTTTCCACATAGCTCTCAACCTAGAGCTCTGATACCAACCGAAATGTCACGCCCCGAACCTGGAATCGTGAACAGCCGCCCGTTGCCCTGGATGCCAGCTGTATTTCTACAGAAAATCGGACAGAACCTCCCCATAAATCGGAGGTCTCCCATGTACAAATAAACCTGTATAAACCTGTATAATTCAAAATCATTCTAAAAAAAAATCAAATGGCAATCCCGGCCTCTCCAAAACCATCCACCAATCTCACAACCGACATCCAGACAACGCAAGGCTAACAAATCAACAACAGTCCTAGCCACAGACCTCTACTGTCATGCCCAACTAGAGCATGAGCAGCCACTACACCGAGCGGGCCTAAATTTATACAATTATATTACAAATTCCCAAGTTAACACTTTAAACATTTTCAAATGCCTCAATGCAAGTGAAATATGAGAGTTTCGCAAACAAAAGTCTAAAATTTATACAATCATCCCATAATGCGTACACGGTCAACTACGGACCTCAATATCAAGACCACGCAGGGTCGACATAAAGTACGAAATTTATATTCTCAATTAAAACTTCAATCTCACCGTCACGAATCACCCAAATCCACCATCAAGCTATCATACCTCTAGCGCTAAATGCGTCGCCCTAGTATCATAATCCTGTCTGGGGAGGGAAAGAGGAGGGGTGAGTACTCAGGGAAGAATACTCAGTGAGTGAGTGGGTCAATGTAATCGTGTAATATGGGGTGTGAAACTGGAGTGTCAAAGCATAAGTATACAAATCATATTTCAAATCATCATGCTTTTGATTTCAACAATATATCATTAACACGCATTAGCAAATCAAATATGCATCCAAAACACTGTCATTAAAATCATAGAGCTGCCAGCCGAAAATGTCCCGGCAGAGGTCTACCACGACCTATGACAGGCGCACCGGGGGTGTTATATGCGATTTTATTTAAAGTGCTCTCTACCCCGGCGTTGGCGACGGACCTCGTCCAGGTGCTAGACTTGGATAGCATCCAAATCCTCCCCCTTTCGGGTTCAACCTGCCTACTACCGTGTTGTAAATATAATCTCGACCACTCGTGGGATACCCCAGGCCTAGGCATATCCGGACTCCAACCAAGCGCCACTCACGGTGTCCTTCGTAGCTACGGAACAATACATATCACAGCCCTCAAGGCCAATATCAATATCATATCAAACATGTGCCGTAAATCAGGTTCACAAACCAAATGCAACATATATCATAAAATGGCACATTTTACATTTCAACCACATGGATGCATATTTCATAATTCAACCACATTTTTGGACACTCCATCGGTTCACAAAAATCATTTCCAAAATCAGTCAAAACATTTTAAGCACACGATAAATCATGCTCATTTATCAAACAGTTGTAAAGCAGAGTTTACATATTAAACGAAAACATTGAAATAAAACCCACTCACAGTTTTGGGGAGGATAGCGCACTCCCCAATAAAACCACAATACGTAGAACAAAGCTCCCCTCAATCGAATCACCAAACAAGTATGAAGGCAAACCGTCCACAGATTTCACACCTGCGCAGTCATGGGAAATAAGCTATAACTTCTGCTATACAAGTCCAAATCAGATGGTTCTTATCTCAAATTAAACATAAGACCTAGACCTAAAACTTTCGTGTTTTGGTCTAATAGTGAGTCAGATCAGAATAGGTCGCTAAATGAGTCACAAGGTCACTGCTAAAAACAGGACAGAACAGAAATATTTTTGTAAATGATCTAACTTTGAAAATCCACTAAAAATTCAACTATCTCCAAATCAAACGGGGCATATCTCAGGATGTTTAGAATCCAATGCAGAAAACCTCATATCATTTGGAGTTATGTTAAGGAGGTTATGATAAAAAGAGTACATGCTGTCCCAATGTCTCAAAAGCATGTATTTTCCTTCCTTTACAAGCATGAAATGACATCCCTTTGATACACATAATTGTGCAAAAATTTCTGCATATTTACACACACTTCTCAAGTCTCTAAATGTACAAACAAACACTCAAACGCTATTACTAATTCAAGCCAAATTCTGCACATGTTTGCTTCTCATTTCTATGCCATAATGCATACATTTTCACACCACTTACATACCAAAAGTCTGCACATTTTTTTGCATCTCATTCATATGCCAAAACACACATAATTTCACACCATTTTCATACTAAAAATCTGCACATACATAGGTTCAATTAAGGACATATTTTTGTACTCAAACCAAAGCTAAAAACAAATCCAAACTTCCTGCACATAAGACCATGCCTCCAGCTCACTCAAAATGCCTCAATTTCACATACACATAGTCAATAACACACCGCACTTCAATGCCAAAAACACAAGTACATCAAATCCACATTTTAACACTCAAAATCACATTAAAACCCATCAAATTTCATACCCAAAGTTCTAAATTTTCCTGTACATGTTTCCTTAGGGTTTCTCCCCTCAATATGTGTTCATTTAAGACTTAAATCAAACATTTACACAATCACCTTTCTAGATTCTCATTTCATCAATTTCATTCCATTTGTAAACAATTAATCAAATCAAAATCATGCCTGATTCAATCCTAAAACAAATCAAAATTAGAAATACGCTTAAAATAAATAAGTTTCCTACGAACTGGAAAATCTTTGAAAAACCATACACTTTTCAATTCTCATCCGATTTCTTCAAACCATATGTCACTTTCAAGGTATTTAAGTCTATTTTCATCATACGAAAATAGTATTTTGATTTCCTATATGCAGGACAACCTATAATTAAAAAGACTGCATAAATTCTTAAACTTAAATCCCAAATTCTAACTATCTTTATGCATATGTCAAATTAAACTCTAAGAGCAGTCATTCTAATCAAGTCAACATGATTTTATCATCCGGAATATTCTCTTTCCATATCAGACACTAGATTCAACCTTAATATTCAAACATAGAATTTCATAAATTGATTCAGATCAAATCTAAATACATCCCAAATATATAAAGATCTCTCCATCCTAGATTCACTTAATTTATCGAAAAAAATTGCATTTTACCTCACTAAGGGTTTTCGGGTCGCAGACCTAAGTTCCTTGCTCCGTTCAAGTCACTCCAAAACCTGTAACACTTCCAACTAAAACAATGTCAATAATTAACTTAGCTACTGAGAACATTCAAACCCTAAAGTATTTAACTCGGAGCTGTTATCCTCACCTTCGCAGTAGGTGAGTGCAGACCCGGCCTTTACCTATGCAGTGAAAGGTCACAGTGGGCTGTTGAAGGAGTGCAGAAGGCACACGAGCGTGCGAGCAAGGGGCGCTGCATCCGCGTGCGCAGGAGCTGTCGTACTCACAGGGCTAGCGCGCGCTGGAGGCATCGCGCGCTACACGGGCGCGCAAGGCAGTCGCGTGCTGGCGCGCATGCAGGAGGGGGCTGTGGCCCGTCACGCGTGCAGTCGCACGCTGTCGCGTGAGTAATCGCGCTCTGTTGCACGCGAAAATTAGCAGAGCGAGAGAGAGACCGAGGTAGACTGAGAGACAGTGAGATGGAGAGCGAAATAGAGAGAGGCAGAGATGGTGTGGGACAGACAGGTGGTTTGCGGTGGCCGCGGTGGTGGAGAATCCGCGAGAGGGAGAGAGACTCGCGGGTAAGAGAGAGAAGCCGAGAGAGAGAAGGAGAGAGATAGACCGATGGTTGGGTCTTGCTGGCCGTCTGCGGCGGCCGCGATCAGCAGCGGCGGAGGAGGAAGCAACCGTTCGCGGTGGAGGCGGCGGCGCGGGAGGGGAGATGGAGAGGCGGTGAGAGAGTGAAAGGGGAAAGGGGAGAAAAAGAGAAATTAGGGCTTTAAGCCCTAATTTTGATTTTTGTTGTTGTTTTTTTTTTTATATATATATTTAAATAATTAAACAATTTTATATATATACAAATTCACCCCCCTTTCTTCCTAAATTTAAAATTTTTCCATCAAACGGGATTTATTACTATTCGCGAACACAATGATTTAAAATATACCAAAAATTTTTGATTTAATACCCCAAAAATCAAAAATAAATTTAAAGGTTAAAATTTTTCTATATCTATATATATATATAAACGAAGGAAATATTTTTATTAATTTCAAATACATGAGTACAATACGGACACCGTAGTGTCGGTGTTACATTCGACGTGTGATATGAAATCTCAAATCTGTTTTGTGATTATTGGAGTGTCTTAAACTGATGTTTTCCATGACTATGCATCCATGTTTAAAATGAAACGAAATTGTGCCATTACTTGAAAATTTAATGAGTTTTCTATTCTACCATTGCATTGGTTTGTTGAATTGAAACGATTTCGATGAAATGTATTGGCACACGGATTTGAATTTGTTTTGACGGTATGATGAGATGATTTGGCTATGCGGGTTGGATGCCTGCTAGCTTGAGATGATATGATGATATGGCATTATTTGATTGATTCCGTAGCTACGAAGGGCATTTGTAGTGGCATAAGTTGCCCGGATACGCTTCTGCAGGAGGTATCCACAAACGTCATGTGTATATGTTCATAGGCACGAACGGTTGAACCCACATCGGGGGAGGACGTGTGTGATGCCACCGTCTAGCACCGGGCGGTAACCTATTGACGAGCCTGTTTATATATTTCATAGGCACGAACGGTTGAACCCACATTTGGGGGAGGACGTGTGTAATGCCACCGTCTAGCACCAGGCGGTAACCTATGTCGAGTCTGGGTAAGCAAGGGCTAAGCCCACGGCTAACGTCGGGGTAGAGAGCTACTTTTGAAACACTTTGCATAATAAAACCCCCGATGCGTCTGTCCTTGGTCATGGTTGATCTTTGCCAGGATCCTTTCGGCTTGCTTTATGATCTACTCGATTTTAAATGGATGCATATATGTATGATATCGTGTGAATGATTAAATGAGTTCATTTTATTCGAAAATATCATGATTTACTGTAAAATTTGAATCATTGGTTACGAATGATATTATTTGACACTCCAATGTTCACCTGCACTATTAGTACTTGAGATTAATCCCCTCATTGAGTATCTGCCTTGATACTCACCCCTCTTCTTTCCCTCCCTTAGACAGGATTGTTGTGCTGGAGCGACACTTCAGATTATAGAGTTCGGATGTACTTGGTGTTTAGAAAGGTGAGATCTTTAGTTTAATTTGAAAGATAAATTACGTATTTTATTTTCGACCCTACGAGATCTTGTTGAGGTCCGTAGTTGGATGTGTACTTAATTTGGGATGACTATATAATTTATGTATATTTATTTGTGAAATTCTCATATTTCATTTGCATTGAGGCAATTGTACGTATTTGAATGATACTTGAGAAAATTATTATAAATTGTATAACAACTTAGACCCACTCGGTGTGGCGACTGCTCATGCTCTAGTTGGGCATAACAGTAGAGGTCTGTGGCTAGAATTGCTGATAGTTTATTTAGCCTGGCGTTGTCCTGGATGTCTACTGTGGTTGGTGGGTTGTTGTGAGGCCGGGATGACCCTTTTATTTTAATTACAGGATGATTTTGAATTTTACAGGATTAAACAAGTTTATTTGTACATGGGAGACTTCCGATTTATGGGGAAGTTCTGCCCGATTTTCTGTAAAAATACAGCTGGCATTCAGGGCAACGAGCGGCTATTCACAATCCCGTTTCGGGGTGTGACAGTTCGATTGGTATCAGAGCTCTAGGTTAAGAGCTATGTTTGATAAAATAGTTTAAAAGTATTCCCAAGTTTGATTTAAAAGTCTTCAATGCATATGAGAGTTTCATTACAGTCATGAGATCCCAGTACATGGTCTTAGGCATCTGAGTTATTCTTTTTAGGGGGTTAGATACGTTGCATATCTAACCTAGCATATTAGTTCTATCAGTTCTTAAACTTATAATTTTATTCATTTTTAGGGGGTTAGTTACTTTGTAACTAACCATAATCTTTGAATCGTATCTAATTTAAGTTCTTTCTTTGTAAGATTATGATTACTAGACGAGGTACTAGATTTGTACTTGGGACATATAGAATACTCGAGGATGTTTCCTCGTCAGGTGTACCCTTCTAGCACTCTTTCAGCCAGCTATTATAGCTACGGTTCCATCACCATCATTTGATGCATTTATGCAGGTGTATGAGTGGTACACCTCCCATTGAATTCGAATGCCTTGATTCATAACTCAAATTTTTTTTAGGAGGTTAGTTACTCCATAACTAACCCTAATCCTTGATTTTCACTTAATGAAAAGGTGCTCTGTTTGCAGAACTATGCCGCCTAGACGTAGTAGGCGCGGTGCACCATTAGAGAGTCCCTCAATGATTGATGCACTTGTGGCACCTGAGACTTCACGAGTACCGAAGGATGCTTCCTCTTCTCACGCACCTTCACCAGTGCCACCCCCTGCACCTCTACTGGCTACTACGGCCAAGATTCCTCCACCACCACTCGACGCCTTGAGGAAATGGCACCAGTGGTACAGTAGATATGGGGTGCAGATGCTATCACCTCGACCACAGAGTTTTGGGGCACCAGCCCCTAGTGTCACTACATAGTTTACGACACAGAGACAGCCTTTATGCCGCAAATGCCGCAACCACCATGCATACGGGGCATGTAGAATACGGGTTACTTGCTTCTAGTGTGGGAAGCAAGGTCACATTATGAGTGCCTGCCTAGATTTAGGTCGAGGAGGACCGACTTTACAAAGTCGTACTAGTACTTCTGGCACAGGCCAGCAGGGAGTACCTACGCACTCAGCTCTTACCACTCCTCGGACTGCAGCCGAGAGTAATACAGTGCCAGGACCGTCACAACAGCAGCCTAGGGCCCAGGCTCGTGTGTTCGCATTGACGCAGGAGGATGCACAGGCAAACCCGAATGTTATTATAGGTAATCCTCCCGCAGACCCCTCAGTGTAGTACTTTTGTTATGCTTTCTCTATGAGATTTTGTATATCATGACGTCGATGTACAGTTTTGACTAGTTAAAGCTTCAGAAGCTTAACTAGTTTGATATATATATATTTTTATGTCTATTTTTCTACGCATTTTAAATATCTTTAATCTCTTTTTATTCCCCAAATTCAGGGATCATGAGAATATTTGGAGTCGACGCCCATGTCCTTATTGACACCGGGTCGAATTACTCTTATGTGAGAGTGTCCTTTGCCCACCAGATGGGTAAACCTTTATTGTCACTTGATGAGGAGATATTGGTTATCACTCCTCTCGATGAGCAGCTTCTTAGAGACTCAGTCTATTGCGGATGTGAGGTCATGATAGGGGATGCGGTACTCGAGGCAGACTTAATTCCCCTTGAGATGACAGATATTGATACCATCCTCGTGATGGATTGGCTGAGCAGACATAGAGATTCAGTAGATTGTTTCACCAAAGAGGTTGAGTTCCGGAGATCAGAGGGATCCCCTTTGAGATTCTCTGACGAAATGAGAGTACTACCTCGCTGTGTCATATCAATAATGGAAGCCAGGAGGTTGATACGCCGAGGCTGCATGGCGTACCTGGCTCATGTTGTTGACACCACCGTTGAGGGACTGAGACTTGAGGATGTCCCTGTGGTGCAGGATTTTCCAGACGTGTTCCCCGAGGAACTTCCCGGATCACCACCAGTTCGGGAGTTCGATTTCGAGATTGATCTAGTGTCGGGAACCAATCCTATTTCTATTCCGCCATATAGAATGGCGCCTGCTCAATCGAGAGAGCTTAAAATTCAGTTGCAGAAACTTCTGGATAAGGGGTTTATTCGCCCGAGCACTTCACCTTGGGGTGCTCCGGTGTTGTTTGTAAAGAAGAAGGATGGTACATTTCGGCTTTGTGTGGACTACAGGTAGTTGAACAAAGCCACCATCAAAAACCGATATCCCCTGCCACGTATCGATGATTTGTTTGATCAGCTGCAGGGAGCCAGGGTTTTCTCTAAGATTGATCTCCGTTCGAGTTATCATTAGTTGAGGATTCGGGCCGATGACGTGCCCAAGACAGCCTTTCATACCCGATACGGTCACTATGAGTTCTTAGTCATGCCGTTTGGGCTGACTAATACCCCAGCTGCTTTATGGATCTGATGAATCGAGTTTTCCACGACTACTTGGATCGGTTCGTCATCGTATTCATCGATGACATCTTGGTGTATTTACGGAGTGATAAAGATCATGTTCAGCACCTTCGGGTGGTATTGCAGATACTCCGTAAGAAGCAGTTATATGCCAAATTCTCGAAATGTGAGTTTTGGCTGAGACAGATTGGATTTTTGGGGCACATTGTCTCCACGGAGGGTATTTATGTTGACCCGCGGAAGGTTGAGGCTATAGTGAAGTGGGAGCAGCCGCAGACAGTTACCGAGATTCGTAGTTTTCTCAGTTTGGCCAGGTATTATCGCAAATTTGTAGAGGGATTCTCTCGGATAGTTGCTCCGTTATCTAGATTGACCTAGAAAGGAGTCAAGTTTGTTCGGGATGACCGTTGTGAGGCAAGCTTTCAGGAGCTCAAACGACAGTTGACATCCGCTCCTATTTTAGCCCTTCCCACTAGCAGTCGGGAATATACAGTGTACAGTGATACTAGCCGACAGGGATTGGGTTGTGTTCTGATGCAGGATGGTCGGGATATTACGTTTGCCTCGCGACAGCTGAAGAAACACAAGGTTAACTACCTGACACATAATTTAGAGCTGGCAGCCATAGTCTTCGCATTGAAGATATGGCGGCATTATCTTTATGGGGTGACCTGCAGAGTATTCACAGATCATGGAAGTTTAACGTATCTCTTCACCCAGAAAGAGCTGAATTTGAGACAAATGAGATGGTTAGAGCTCCTCAAAGATTATGATCTCATTATTGACTAGCATCCGGGTAAGGCAAATGTTGTAGCAGATGTCTTGAATCGGAAGTCAGCATCATCCTCACAGTCGACAGAGAAAGCATATCTCTCTTGTCTGGTAGGACTTCGAGCCTTAGGAGTCAGTTTGACTAGTGATGATCATGGAGGCTTACTAGCCAGATTTGAGGTCAGTTCGACTTTGTTCGACCGTATCAGAGAGTTCCAGGGTACAGATGAGGAACTTCAGGGTATTGCGGATAGAGTCCGCAGAGCTGAGGGCGGAGATTTTGGGATCCGAGATGATGGTTTATTGGTATTCAGGGATCGAGTTTGTATTCCCACTGATACAGATCTCCGCAAGGCCATACTTGAGGAGGTACACTCCTCTGCTTATGCTTTGCATCCGGGTGGTACCAAAATATATCAGACCATTCGGGATAGTTACTGGTAGCCTGGCATGAAATGGGAAATCGCGAATTTTGTGGCTAGGTGTCTAGTCTGCCAACAGGTTAAGGCCGAGCATCAGTGGTCGGCTGGTACATTGCATCCCTTACCCATTCCTGAGTGGAAGTGGGATTACATTACTATGGACTTTGTGACAGGGCTACTGCGAACTTCATTACGGCATGATGCCATATGGGTGATTGTAGATCGACTCACCAAGTCCGCACATTTCCTTCCTATTCGCAGCGACTATCCTTTAGAGACCTTGGCACGTCTTTACATTGATACGATAGTCCAACTGCATGGTGTTCCTGTGTCGATAATATCAGACAAGGACCCGAGATTCACTTCTAGATTTTGGCCCAAGTTGCAAGAGGCAATGGGCATGAGGCTGAGTTTTAGAACAGCCTATCATCCGCAGACTGACGGTAAGTCAGAGAGGACCATTCAGATACTTGAGGACATGTTGAGAGCATGCATAATGGATTTCAAGGGTAGTTGGGATCGGCACCTTCCTCTGGTCGAATTTGCATATAATAACAGTTATCAGGCCAGTATTGGGATGCCACCATATGAGGCTCTATATGGCAGGAAGTGCCGCACCCCGATATGCTGGGATGAGGTCGGAGAGCGACATCTCAACAACGTTGAGTTGATTGAGGAAACGAAGGATAAGGTTAAGGTCATCCGTGAGCGGATGAAAGCCGCACAGGACAAACAGAAGGCATATGCTGATCGTAGGCGGCGATCTCTTGAGTTTGCTACGGAAGATATGGTTTTCTTGAGGATATCTCCTTTGAAAGGAGTTATACGGTTCAGGCAATGGAGTAAGCTAAGCCCCAGGTATATTGGACCCTTCCGTGTTTTTGAGAGGGTCGGGAATGTGGCATACAGATTGGAGTTGCCATATGAACTCTCCCGTATTCACGACGTTTTCCATGTCTCAGTACTCAGGAAGTACCTAGCCGATCCTTCTCATATACTTGAGCCTCCACCTGTTGAGTTACGAGGGGACCTCAGTCTTCTAGTTTAGCCCGTGGCTATTCTAAATCGACAGGTCAGAAAACTGCGAAGCAAGGAAGTTTCTTTGAGGAAGAAACTGGGAGCCTGAGGAGGCTATTAAGAGACAGTACCACCCTTTGTTTGCTGTATAGTTTTCTTTTAGTTTCGAGGACGAAACTTGTTTTTAGGCGGTTAGAAAATATAACGCCGACTCTGCGGTGCCGTATTTTTGTACACCCGTTCTTGAATTTAATAAAATATTCCTCAGTTTATTTATATAAAGAGAAATTTTTTTTTACTTATATTAATTTTCGATTTTAGGGTTTTGTAATTCAAATTTTTAGTATATTCAAAAGTGTCCATATTTCCGATTCGAAATATGAATCAAGTATAAAAATAAATTTCATTTATTAAATTTTTTTTATTCCCTCTTTTATTTATTTATAAATCTATTCTTATAAAAAATAAATAAATATATAAATATATATATGTTAATAATAATAATAATAATAAAAAAGGGAAAGTTAGGGTTAGGAAACCCTAACCCTTTTCACATTTCATCTCTCTCTCTCCCTCTTCCACTCTCCGTCTCCTCCTCTCCCTCACCAAAACCCTCATTCATCGCCGCCTCTGCCCTTCCGCCGCTTCCCTCCTCCGCCACAGACTACCGTCGACCACCCTCTTCCTTCGGTTCTCTCTCTCTCTCTCTCTATCCCTCGCGGGTTCTCTCTCGCGAATCACCTTTTCCCTATCTCTTCCTCCGCAGTCCTCCGTCGCTGAGCGCCACCGCCTTCAACCACCAACCGTCATACAACTACCATTCTCTTTCTCACTCTCCCCTTCGATTCTCTCTCTACTCCATTTCTCTCTCTACATCTCACTGTCATTCTCTCTCTTTCTCCCGATCTCTCACTTTTTCCGCCATCGTCGCTGCCTTCCTCACCGCCACTACCTCACTTTCTCTCACTCTCCCCTCTCGGTTCTTCTCTCTACTCTCTATCTCTCTGTCTTTCTCCATCTCACTCTCTGTCTCGCGAACTCTCTCTCTCACTTTAAGTTGGACTGTTCTCCCTCTCGCGTGTGTGATGGCCCACGGTCTTTCCCCTGTTCGTCCAACCGTGCACCGCTCATTGTTGGGAGCCTGTTTTGATCATCGCAGAGCCCAAGCCTGTAGTGTAGACCTTTGAAGAACCCTAGGCTGCCTACAAACTCCATTCTCTGCGTTAGATAAGATGAGTTAATTCTAGGGTTTCGATATTCTCTTGGTGATTAATCTAAATTTCTGAACCTTGCTTCGAATTTGAAGCATTGCAGGTCCTGGGCTGAGTAGAACGAAATTTGGACCACAGGATTGTGAACTGTGAAGACCCTACGTGAGGATTTCTATCTCACTCGATTTATTTGGACGAATTTAGGGTAAATTAGAGTAAGAGTGTATTGCATATGTTAGGATGAATGTTAGAATAGATTTAAAATGCGTTGTTTGACGTTATATGTAATTAATTAGGTTAAATATAGGATTTTATACAAATTGGGCTGTTCTGGATGATAGAATCGTATTGACTTGATTAGAATAGTTTATTTTAGAGTTTAATTTGACGTATGCATGAAAATAGTCAGAAATTGGATCTAAGTTTTGGGATTAGTACAATCTTTTTCATTTTAAGTTGTCTTTCATATAGGAAATCGAAATACAATTTTCGTAATATGAAAATAGGTTTCAATAACTTTAAAATAAGATATGGTTTGAAAAAATCGAATAAGAATTGAAAAGTGTATGAATTTTCAAAGATTTTTCTAACTTGTAGGAAATTTATATATTTTAGACTTGTTTTCAATTTTGAACGGTTTTAGATTTGAATTTAGCTTGATTTTGATTTGGCTATTTACTTATAATGGAATGAAATTGATGACATTGGATTATATTTATAAAGTGAGGAATTAAGATTTATACAAACTTAGGGAAGATGATAAACCCTAAGAATAATTAGAAATTTGATGACAATTGTGATAATTTGATTAGGTTGATCTTGTTGGAGACTCGAGGAGTCAATTCGGATTTATTTTGGAAATAAGGAGTGATTACCCTCCCTAGAATGTGAGTGAGACCCTAATCTCTTGCATGAAATAGTGAAAATCTGATTTTACCGTGTTTTTAAACAAAACATGCTTTGATATACATTGATTCGACGTGTGATATTAAATCTCAAATCTGTTTTGTGATTATTGGAGTGTCTTAAACTTATGTTTTCCATGACTATGCATCCATGTTTGAAATGAAACGAAATTGTGCCATTACTTGAAAATTTGATGAGTTTTCTATTCTACCATTGCATTGGCTTGTTAAATTGAAACGATTTTGATGAAATGTATTGGCACACAGATTTGAATTTGTTTTGACGGTATGATGAGACGATTTGGCTATGCGGGTTGGATGCCTACTAGCTTGAGATAATATGATGATATGACATTATTTGATTGATTTCGTAGCTATGAAGGGCGTTTGTAGAGGCACGGGTTGCCCGGATACGTTTATGCACGAGGTATCCGCAAACGTCATGTGTATATGTTCATAGGCACGAACAATTGAACCCATATCGGGGGAGGACGTGTGTGACGCGACTATCTAGCACCGGGCGGTAACCTATTAACGAGCCTGTTCATATATTTCATAGGCACGAACGGTTGAACCCACATTTGGGGGAGGACGTGTGTGACGCCACCGTCTAGCACCGGGCGGTAACCTATGTCGAGTCTGGGTAAGCAAGGGCTAAGCCCACTGCCAACGTCGAGGTAGAGAGCTACTTTTGAAACACTTTCCATAATAAAACCCCCGATGCGCCTGTCCTTGGTCATGGTTGACCTTTGTCAGGATCCTTTTGGCTTGCTCTATGATCTACTCAATTTTAAATGTATGCATATATGTATGATATCGTGTGAATGATTAAATGAGTTCATTTTATTCAAAAATATCATGATTTACTGCGAAATTTGAATCATTGGTTACGAATGATATTGTTTGACACTCCAATGTTCACCTACACTTTTAATACTTGAGATTAATCCCCTCACTCATTGAGTATCTGCCTTGATACTCACCCATCTTCTTTCCCTCCCTCAGACAGGATTGTTGTGCTGGAGCGACACTTCAGATTATAGAGTTCGGGTGTACTTAGTGTTCAGGAAGATAAGATCTTAAGTTTAATTTGAAAGATGAATTATGTATTTTATTTTCGACCCTACGAGGTCTTGTTGAGGTCCGTAGTTAGACGTGTACTTAATTTGGGATGACTGTATAATTTATGTATATTTATTTGTGAAACTCTCACATTTCATTTGCATTGAGGCAATTGTACGTATTTGAATGATACTTGAGAAAATTATTATAAATTGTATAAAAACTTAGATCCGCTCGGTGTGACGACTGCTCGTGCTCTAGTTGGGCATGATAGTAGAGGTCTGTGGCTATGATTGTTGATAGTTTATTTAGCCTGGCGTTGTCCTGGATGTCTTGTAACACCGACACTGCGGTGTTCGTACGAGTGTAGTATTCATGGAATATATATAAAATATTCCTCCGTTTATATATATATAAAATTTTTAATCTTATTGATTTTTGATTTTGAGGTATATAATTTGAAGTTTTGGTGTATTAAAAGTTTCCGTATTTTCGATTTGTAAAGTAAAGTGAGTATAAAAATATATAGATGATTTTTTTTTATTCATTTATTAATTTATACATTACTCATTTAATTATTTATAAATTTATTTATAAAAGAAATATATAATAAGGAAAATAATAATAATAATAATAATAATAAAAACAGTAAAAAAAAAAAAAAAAAAAAAAAAAATTGAAAATCGAATTAGGGCTCAAAAGCCCTAATTCCTCTCTTCTCTCTCTACTCTCTCCCTCATCCGCCGTTTCCTCTTCCTCCCGCGCGGCTTTCCCCATCGCCGCCGCCTCCTCCGCCGCTGCCCTGCTTCGCTGCCCCAGCCGGCTCCGCCATCCGCCACGGTCGGCCACCCTCTCTCTCTTTCTCTCTCTCGGTCCTATCTCTCTTACCCGCTGTCTCTCCCTCTCTTCCACTCGCGAATCCTCTCTCCCTCCGCCGCGACCCGGTCGCTGTCCACCGGCGCAACCACCGCCACCCGCAGCCACCGCGACCCGCCGCTTATCCTTCCCTCCTTGCTCGCTCGACTGCGCGCGGCTTCTCGCGCGACTGCTCGCGCGGCTGCCCTGCTCCAGCGCGCGCCTCTGCACTCGACCGCCCTGCCCTGCGCGCGACTGCTCGCGCGCTGACAGCCTCCTGCGCGCGCTCCAGCGCGCGATAGCTCCTTCCTGCGCGCGCGGCTGCTGTGCTGCCTCCCTGCTCGCGGGCCTTCTGCCACCTGCGGAAGCCCCAAATCAGCAGTCACCAATAGGCCTCTGAGAACCCTAAGTCACAGCCTTGCATAGGTAAGCATAGGTTCTCCAATTTTGATGCTAGGGTTTGAATATTCTGAGTATTTAGGTTTAATTTCTAACGATTGCTGCAAATTGAAATCGTTATAGGTTCGAGCTTGAGTCTCCTGGCGACCGGAAGCTAGGTCTGCAAACCGAGAAACCCTAGGTGAGGGAAATGCAATTCTTTTGGACGTTCGAATTATTTTTATTGAATTTAGGATTGAAATTAGAATTGGAAACTATATGTATGCTTTGAAATAAGTTCGACTCAAAGGAAATGTACTTTCCTGCAGCAGTCTTTTCATTATAAGTTGTCCTACATATAGGCAATCAAAATACTATTTTCGTATGATGAAAATAGACTTAAATACCGTGAAAATGACATATGGGTTGAAGAAATCGGATGAGAATTGAAAAGTGTATGAATTTTCAAAGATTTTTCTAATTTATAAGGAATTTATGTATTTAGACATGTTTCGATTTTGAACGATTTTAGATTTGAATTTAACTTGATTTTGATTTGGTTATTTACTTATAAATGGAATGACAATTGATGACATTGGAGTTTATTCATAAATTGGAGAATTAAGGTTTGTGCAAACTTAGGGAAAATGATAAACCCTAAGAATAATTGGAAATTTGATGATTTATGTGATAATTGGATTAGGTTGATCTTGTTGGAGACTCGAGGAGTCGAGTTCGGTTTGATTGTGGAAATAGGGAGTGACCACCCTCCCTAGAATGTGAGTGGGACCCTAATCTCTTGCATGAAATGGTGAAAACCTGATTTTATCGTATTTTTAAATAAAACATGCTTTTGATATGCATGATCTCGACGTATGAAATTTGAAATTCAAACCTGTTTTGTGATTATTGGAGTGTCGTACTTATGTTTTCCATGATTATGCATCCATGTTTGAATAAAATAAAATTGTGCCATGATTTGAGAACTTGAATGTTTCCTATTCTACCATTGCATCGGTCGTTGATTTGAAATGATTTTGATGTAATTGTATTGGCACACGGATTTGAAATGTTTTGACCACTTGTGATATGGTTCTTATCTGCGGGACGTTGTGCCCTTGTGATACTGTGATGATGACATTGATGATTCCGTAGCTACGAAGGGGCTTTGTAGAGGCACGAGTTGCCCGGATACACTTCTACAGGAGGTATCCGCAAACGTCCATTGATTGATTCATAGGCGCGGCCGGTTGAACCCTCATCGGGGGAGGACGTGTGTCCATCACCGTCTAGCACCGCACGTGGTCCTATTGACGAGCATATATATATTCATAGGCGCGGCCGGTTGAACCCATATTTGGGGGAGGACGTGTGTCCATCACCGTCTAGCACCGCACGTGGTCCTATGTGATGAGTCTGGGTAAGCAAGGAGCTAAGCCCACGGCCAACGTCGGGGTAGAGAGCTACTTTTGAAACATTTGCATAATAAAACCCCCGATGCGCCTGTCCCAGGTCATGGTTGACCTTTGCCAGGATTCTTTTGGCTTGCTCTACGTTATACTTGATATACTTAATTTTAAATGGATGCATATGTGTGTGATATCGTGTGATCGAATAAATGAGTTCATTTTATTGAACATATCATGATTTATTGCGGAACTTGAACTTCTGTTTACGAATGATATTATTTGACACTCCAATTTTCACCTACACTATTAGTACTTGAGATTAATCCCCTCACTCACTGAGTATCCTCCCATAGATACTCACCCCTCATCTTTCCCTCCCCAGACAGGATTATTGTTGCGCCGGAGCGACGCTTCAGATTTTGGAGATTTTGGTGGATTTGGGTGATTCAGGAAGGTGAGAACGTAAGTTTAAATTAAAAGATGATTATGTATTATATTTTCGACCCTGCGAGGTCTTGTTGAGGTCCGTAGTTGGCCGTGTACTTATTTTGGGATGACTGTATAAATTTATGTATATTTATTTGCGAAACTCTCATATTTCATTTGCATTGAGGCGATTGTATGTGTTTGAATGTTACTTGGGAAATTTGTTATACATTTGTATAAATTTAGGCCCGCTCGGTGTGGCGGCTGCTCATGCTCTAGTTGGGCATGACAGTAGAGGTCTGTGGCTAGGCTTGTTGATAGTTTATTTAGCCTGGCGTTGTCCTGGATGTCTGCTGGGGTTGGTGGATTGTTGTGAGGCCGGGATGGCCCTTTTATTTTAATTTCAGGGTGATTTTGCATTTTTACAGGTATACAGGTTTCATTGTACATGGGAGACCTCCGATTTATGGGGAGGTTCTGTCCGATTTTTTGTAGAAATACAGCCGGCATCCAGGGCAACGGGCGGCTGTTCACGATTCCCGGTTCGGGGCGTGACATGTCTGTTGTGGTTAGTGGGTTGTTGTGAGGCCGGGATGACCCTTTTATTTTAATTACAGGATGATTTTGAATTTTACATGATTAAACAGCTTTATTTGTACATGGGAGACCTCCGATTTATGGGAAGGTTTTGCTCGATTTTCAGTAAAAATACAGTCGGCATCCAGGGCAATGGACGGCTGTTCACGATCCCGATTCGGGGCGTGACAGTTCCTATTTTAACCAACCTTTTTTAAACCTCCAAGCGTACTAGTGCTCACACTTCTAAGGAGAAACCTATTTTGCCTTCTTCAGAGTCTAGTCTTCAGGGTAATCTAACCTTCTCCACCAAGGCTAGGAAGTAAAGGTATTTTGAAATTTTTACATGCTTAATCATTCCCTATAAGTATGTTCATTATCTCACTTTGGAAGAATTGGGTATTAAGAATGCCTTTGATACTTTGATTGACAATATTAGATGGAGGAAATATATTGAAATCAATTATCTTACATTTATAAAATTGACTAGAGAGTTTTATACCAACTTTGCATTAATTAAACCAAATGATTTCACTTTAGATAGCCCTAATATTATACAGTATATATTAATGGGAAGGAGTTTAAACAGTCCATTACTAAATTCAATTTAGCCTTGGATTTCATCACTAAAGAATATGATCAAATTCACTTATATAGAACTTCCAGAGTCGATTATAATGATGAATTCATTCTTGAAAGTTTTTGGAAATACAAGTCTATGGATCATTTTATTTATAACCCAAGTTAGTCTAAGAGTATTTACCTACGTAAACCTGTATGGCAATATATGCAACATTTTCTAGCCTTTCGTTATTTAGGTTGGAAGGCTAGCTGCGTCACTTGTACTAAGGCTGAATTGTATTTCATATGGGTTAGGTTGATTAATGTTGAATTAAATTATGGTATTGGTTAGCATTTCAATTCCAGGCTGTTTTGAATAAAGAAAGGGTTTAGTTCTTGGTTCCTTTATTACTCATTTAGCTATTAACCTTGGTTTACTTAATCTTGAGACTACTTTTATGCACAAGGCCTGGGAGATGGAACTCTTGGATTTGAAGTGTTAACATAGGATTGAGATTGTGGAACAATGTGATGGTGCATACCATTTCTGCCCTCTTGGACACCCTCTTTAACCATGTAGTGTCAAGAAAGGCGAAATCAAGCTCAGTCGCATGATACTTTGCTGTAGAATGATAATGTTCTATCTTTTTCAATTAGTCCTCTTGATCTCTATTTACAATGGTTAAAGAGTAGTAACAAGTGCATGGAAACAAACTTGAATGCCTTCTTCCAATTTTTGAATTTCACTCATCCATGTCCTCCTTCACCCTAGTCCATACATTTTCAGGGAAGTTGTTTTCATTTCTTATAATCTTTTGTCTCTTTTCCAATTCATGTGTGCCTGTTTTGCTACATTGAAGACAATGTAGGATTTAGGTGTGGGGGAGGTTTTTCATGCTAAATTTAATGTTTTTGTGTTTTCTTCAAAACTTCTTACTCTTTGGATGTTTGTTTTAGAATAATTTTGAGTTAGTATGCATTGCTAGCTTGAGTTGGAATGCATGAAGAGACAAGTGTGATTAGTTGTTTTTGGGTAAAAATGTTTTTTGAGTGTCCCATTGATGTTGATGATTGAATTAAATGAAGATGTGTAAGATTTGATACAAATTAAACACTTATGTGATTTTTTGAGCCTAAAAGCATTTTATTATCTTTATTCTAATTTTCTTTTATGAATGTTTATTATGCGTTCATTCTAAAACTTTTTTTGTTATACATTTTGAGACCACATCTATGAGTTCATATATTAAAATAATGAGGGCACTTAGGTTAACCATTTTAGACTTTTTAAAAATACCCACCTTTATTATGTTATCACTTAGATAGCCATTTTGAGTCTAAATGCTTTTCTTTCCTTTAACCACATAATGTTAACCCTAACCCTTTGTTTTCAGCTAACTTGTTCAACCTTTGTCAAGAATATATGGGAATGAATTGCATGACGAGATTCATATTAGGGAAAAGAATTGGATGAATGGTGAAAAAGGAAAAAGGGATGAAAGCTGCATTGTTAGCAAAGGCAAAAAAAAAAAAAAAAAAAAGCTTGACGAGAAAAAAGCTGAAAAGTGAAATTCATTCTTGTGAAGTAAATTGAAAAAAACAAGTGCAAAAAAAGGAGAAAAAAAAGAGAGGAAAAAAAAAAAGAAAAAGGAAAAGATTTTGGCAAGTATGGTATAATCGATCATATAAAAAAAAAAAAAAAATCTCTTTCCTTTTAGGTATCTGAAACTATTGCACATGAAGAAAAAGGATGGTGTTCTCTTGAAGAGAAGATGGTTTGAGAAGTTATTTTGTTTTTAATAATTTTATATCATGCAAGACAATTCTCTCATATCTTGCTTTACACACCTATATTTCCCTTTTTATTATACCTTTACCCAAGCCATGTTACAACCCTTGTAAAAACTCTCTAGTTTTTGTTTTGAATTCATTTTATTAGTGATAGAGACTTGACATATAAGCAAGTTTATGATAATGACATGCTATGTTTTGATTTGAGAGCTATTGATATATCCCCGCTCAAACACTTGAGTGTATAGAGTGAATCCTATGTGAGAATATTAGATCTTGATACATTGAATTTTAATAAGATTGTTGAGGTTGATGGGATGTTTATGTTTCTTTTAAAGTTGTGGTACTATGATCACTTATTTTTTGAATTGTTGTTTTGGCTTAAATTTTTTAATATATATTGATTTAGGATTATTTGAAGATGAATTGAAGGAGTGGAAAGATGAAGAAGACAATAGTTTTTGTGGTCTTAGCTTTATGCGTGCTTGGGAACAAGCATGGATTTGGTGTGGGGGAATTTGATAGAGTGCATAAAGTTTGAATTTATCGTTTATATTATGATTTTATTTTGTGTTGTTATTGGTCTAATTGATGGATTTTATGATATGTATTGTTAGGGGATTGAAAATTAGAAGATTAGATCAAATTGAGCTTAATTGTTTAAGAAATCAATTTTGGACCTGATAAAGAGAAAAGAAAGAAGAAGCCTGACAAAAGTGGAAGACTTTTAGTTTTAGTTAATTACTTTATTTTATATTTAGTGGATATAGCCGCCCGTTACCCTGGATGCCAACTGTATTTTTATAAAAAATCGGACAAAACCTCCCCATAAATCGGAGGTCTCCCATATACAAATAAAACTGTTTAATCCTGTAAAATTCAAAATCATCATGTAATTAAAATAAAAGGGCATCCCGGCCTCACAACAACCCAGCAACCACAGCAGACATCCAGGACAACGCTAGGCTTTTTTTTTTTTGGGTTTAAGAGAACTAATTAATTAGGAGTGTAACTCTTTTCCTATTTTGGAGGGATTAGTCCTAGTTTTTAGGATGTGGGGAATTTTTTTAAATCTAGGGCATTAAAGAAAGCCCAAGGCACGTCAGTTTTCTCTAGGAAAGGAAGTGGCTGGTTGCTTGCTAGGTTTTTGCTTTTCTTTTAAGAACAAAACCCTATTTTCTCTATTTTTGCTAAAGAATTCAAGAGACTATATTTTTCATCATGGCTAAACTTTTTTTTTTTTTTTTAACTCAAGGGGAATTTTATTGCAATTGTTATCACTGTGAGGTTATATGTTTAATTTGAATTTCTTGCCTTTAATTCAAATATTCATTGATTCTTGATTTGATTTTACATGAAAGATTAAATTGGTTTATTTGACAATTTAATTTAATATTATTCTTTTTATTGTTATCCATGAGTTCAGTTATCCGTAATTGTCATGAATGATTGATACAAGTAGCAACTAGGTTACTTATATTTATGAGCCAATAGACAATATGCATATTTAACCTATGGGAATCAATGAAACAAAATTTAATAATTGCAGCTATCTCGATTGTTTGGTTTTCATTTAACTATTTTCATAGAGTATATTGCTATCATTACATTGATATGAAACATTATCATGACAGTCGATTATTGATAAGTTCTGACTCGATACTAGATTTGGTTAATTAATTTAAAAAAATACAAGGTTTATTATAGTTATCCTAATAAATCTAAAGTTAAATACTTGAATTGTAAGATAAATATTTTTTTAACTTGTGATCAATGAAACAATTAGATAATTGAACCCTTAGATCAGAATTTGGTAAGATTAATTTTTTTTTTTTGATTTTTATTGTTTATTGTTAATTTTGTTTCGTGTTTCAAAATTTGTTGAAATTAATTTAGGAATTTATTTATTTGAAAACCCCCATTGATTTTTAATTATTTTGGCTTAGAAATTAATTGATTAGTTTTTTTGGGATTTGATCTGATACCACTAGTGCTACAAATTAATCTATAGAGGAAAATTAGTATTAATTTTGAGTGGTTCAATAACTCTATCAAACCAACAAATTTTAGTGTAGTTAAAATCCACTTCTTTGGACAAATTGTCACAAAAAATTATTGAACTTTAATAAGGTGATAGGTCAAGACAAATGATCTGGAAAAAAAAAATTACTGTCCAATAAAATTGGCCAAGTATGACCCCTTAATGGTGAAAGCGTTTGTCCCCAAGAGGATAGCCCAGTGACAACTGTCCTCTTCCCTTGACCCTGTGATCTAGGATTCAAATCCTGTTATAATAAAAAAAAATGGTGAAAGCATTTGGCCTTTTTAGAAACATATTTGTTCCGTGAAAGTTTCTCATGGGATGCAAATTCTAACAAGACATGCTTGGTGTACAAGATCATCTTTCTCATTCACTCCATTGGTTTCAAGGTAGAAGAAAAAGTCCACAGCTACTACCATCACCTATGCCATGGTGTGTGCAAAAGAAAAGTTTCTTAATATGCCTATTTCATGCTATTATTGCTGCACACTTTCAACCTAAAATCTGCCCTCTTATATAATAAGAGTTCGCACATACTCATCAAAGTCATCATCATTCCAATTTTCCCCTATTCTCCTTGTTTGGCATACAACACATTTAAAGATTCTCCAGTTTCCAATTTCTGTGCATCATAAGCTAATTCTTGGAAAAATAACTCACCCTTATAGAAACTCATTATGGTAAAGGAATGACTATAAGCAAGCTCAAATGCTTGCAAATAGAAAATATCAATAATAGCTCTTATCCTACAAAAACCTAAATCCAAGTCCAATAAGTTCTCAGAAAAGGTGAGAAACAGTAGATTCCAAGATACCAAATTCATTGATTATGAAATGATATCAACTAGAACTCCGAACAATGTGTATTTAAATAATCAAACTCGAAAATCGAGAATCCCCGAAATGAAATCCCTATGACAAGTAATATATAAGCTATCTATGTTTTTCTCTCATTTCCTATTCTTGTGAGATAAGAATATCAACTATGTGGCTTGTCAACATAAGGTTAAAACACAGGAGATAATATTTGAAATTCTATGGCTTTTGAAACACAAACAACCTTAACTGCTATCTTAAACAATCTAGCTACTATTTTAAACAATCTAGACATCAGTAATCAACAAGATTAGGTAGTTTTATAGTTTTACATAAAGGGTATCCACAAAATTCTTCATTTCCACCATATATATCTAGCTAATAAGCAAAAAAAAAAAAAAAAAGAAAGAAAATGTTACCTATTACAAATCATGAAATAAATTAAAACAAGACCAATCAATTTTCAACAAATATAAAGCAGTTAGACCTTTCATGTACAATTTGAATTAATAAGAAAAAGGAGAAATAAAAGAGACTGAACTCAACTGGCCAGAGTTATCACTGTAATGCTTGGAAGATGGAACTACACCAATCAGGGATAAACTAAAAATTCTTATAGCCAGTCATTCACATCATCTTGCAACCCTAATTGATCTTTTCCCATCATTAATATTAATTTGTTAATCATAGAGAGAGAGAGAGAGAGAGAGAGAGAGAGATGGGGATTACTTTGTTGAACCAAATGTCTTTAGTAGATCCTAGATCATTTGGAAATCGAAGAAAAGAGAGGCAGCAAGCATGCATTAGTTTGGCAATTTGGTACTACCATAGGAAGCCAAGTTCTCTCCCTAAATCTAATTCTCTCTTCCATCTTTACTTCCCTAAATCCAATTCTCTCCTTTCGGCTAGCTTTTGGGCACTCTTTTAGGCCTTTACTTGAACTGATAGCACTCCATGTCTATGGAGCCTAACTTGTAAGGATGTCTTGAAGGTGACTAATCGTAGTTCTTTTAGTAAAGATATCAGCAAGCTGCTTATGGATCTTTATGTGCAGAGTGATTATGGTCTTATCTCTACTGGAGATGGTTTTGCTCCACAGATAAACTACTCTACTAACTAGAATGGGAACTGGTGCTGATACGTCTACCAAGTCTTCATAGATGAAAAGACCTACAAAATACCCACCGGAGGTGGTCCAGTAGAGAAACCTCCTACCCATAATTTAGAAAGAGTAGTTTTTGCCTTGTGTTGCCTATGCGTAATGTGTGTATGGAATATCCCTTAGCAGGTTTCCGTTGTTCAGTATATATATAGTATATATATGCATAACATGTCTCTTGCTTAGGGGTGTAACAACCCTAATTACCATATGGAGAGATCATTAGAGATCCTCCAAGATTATAGGAATTTATCACCTTATGGAGAGATCGTTAAAGATCTTACGAGGTTATAGAGATTGTCGTAAAAAATCTTTAGGAGATTTAGGATCTTATCAGATTAAAGGAAATTTGAGTTGTCATAGAGCTTTCCTTCCTTATGGGGTGAGTTTACTTCTGGATTAAGGGAGGTTCATATCTCATGTAATCATGATCTTGATTTGTTTGGTAGAAACGTTGCTCAGTGGAAGATCACTCGGTAGTAGTCGAGAGGTTAAACTAGGAGAGTTCAATCTAGCAGTAGCTAAGAGGTTTAACTGAGAGTGTTTGATCAAGCAATGGCCGAGAGGCTTAACTGAGAGTGTTCAACCGAGCACCTGCTTGGTCATCTTGGGTGCTTACCAAGTGGTCTGTAGGCTTTGTGGTTATAGTCTAATGGACTCGGTAGTCTCTAGATTTTATGGTTATGGGCTATTAAGGCATGTACCATCATTTGCCCTTAACTCCTAATGTGTTTCAAAAAAGTAGCATTAGGAGTAGATTTGAGGAGGTAGGAATTAGAAAATTGGAGCAGGCGCGAAAGTGGAGCATTAAATGCAAAACATGCCACTTCAATTTTTGCAAATCATATTCTATACATTTTTTATTATTTGTAATTGGTTATAGATAATGTGACGCCGGTATAGTTTCATTAGTTTGTTTGTTGAGAGAAAATTTGGGGATTTAGTGTTTGCAAAATTCATGAAAAAGCAAAGATGACAAATGGTTCTGAATCACAAGCTCATCTCGATATCGGTGAGATTAAGAGTACAATGACAAGAAAGGAATCACAAGAGATGGTTAATGAGATGGGTAAGGAATTACAAGAGATGGTTAATGAGATGGGGTTAGATGATGATTATTTGTTATGGTTACCGACGGAGAAAGAAAGGGCAAATGAAGCACCAAAGAGTTGTATCCCCATGTATAGGGAGTATGTGAGGTATAGGCTCCAAGTACACTATGCAGGTCCTCCAGCTAGGGTTTTGAAAGGTTGAAATATATTTTCCACCTTGTTGACTCCCAGCACTTGGTGTGTGGTCGTGGCAATGGCTAGCTTGCTAAATTACTGTTGTTTAAATTTTGATTTTGAGATTTTATCATTGAGAAGTGTGTTTCTAAAGATCTTACTGAGGGCTGGTTTTGTTTGGAGACAAGGCCGGAATCAAGGTGGAGGTTTTTTTTTTTTTTTTTGGTAATGAGAGTATTGATAAGATGTGGATTGAGAAGTTCTAGTTTGAGAACAAGGATTTGATGCTAGCATTGTCGAATGCTAGGATAGAGCCTTTTGTGAGGTTGAGACCTTCAAAATCTTCTTGATTTTCAAGTTTTGTGCATTCTATTGGGAATTTTTGTTCCATGAGGAACATGCCATATATGTGGAAGCCCTACTAGACAATGAAATATTGAAACTAGGGGGCTTGTTGGTGGGTGACAAGGTGTGAATCGAGAGGGCTCTTTTGGTGAAAAAGAGAGCAGTGGGTCCCTGTGATGTTATTACTTTTGCTGAGGGGGATGATCTTGTGGGAATAACCACAAATATGTTAATGAGGGCCAAGTCCAAGAGGAGCGCCAAGGAGGGGGATATTGTGTCAGAACAAGGTGCTCCATTGGTTGATGCTCTCTTCACTTTTATTCCAAGGAGAAAAAGGAAGAAGATGCAGACACTAAGTCCAAGTAGTAAGGGAGTGGAGGAGGATAGAGAAGGAGGCTTGATAGATGCATCTGTCACGCTTCTAGAGACGATCAAAGAGCCAAGGGAAAGAGAGGGTGAAGTTGAAGCAACCCTTCCTCAGACACCAAGTGGCTCTCGAGAACATGTCGAGAGGGAGGATACTGAGAGCGGGGCTCTCGATGAATGTGTATATGTGTGAGTTGGACTATCTTGTGCCTTTCCTGAAGATTTATATGTGTAGAAAGGAAAAAGGGTCATGCTGGAGCAAACGGCTCCTTCTCCTCCGGTTTTAGTAGGTCCTTTGATGCTAGGAAAAATCTAAGGGAGAAAGGTACTATTGCGATTAGTGAGGGAAATAATCACTTCAGTTATATGGATATTGTTGAAGCGACAAAGTTCACCGACTAGCTAGATTACCATCGCTCCGAGTTGGAGTTGAATGGTTTAACTATCGAGTAAGGCAACGAAGCCCTTATGATTGGTAGGATTCATGTGGGATTTTTTCCTAGAGGCACTCTTTGTTAAGTTCTCAATTGTAACGAGGAGATAAGGAGATTTCCTAGCTATGCTCTACTTTGGCTCAAAAGGAAAGGGAAGTTAAAGAAGGGAAGGCAGCATTAGAGTACCCAGGTGCTTCCTTAAATGGTAAAAATAAGAAGATAGAGGATCTGAGGTCTGACTTAGAGTCTGAGTTTTGGTAGTGCGACCCCGTCATCACGGAGTGTGAAAGGTTGGAAGACGAAGTGAGGGGGAATAAGGTGAGGCTACAGGCTACCGAGAGGCTGGTGTAGGAGCAAGAGCAATCAAGCCTTGCAATAGAGCAAAAGCTGGTCAATCTGGGGAACAAATTCATAAAAGCTATTGAGAGCCACAAATGGAGTCAGCATGAGCTCTCCAAGAAGTTACGGCATGTTGAGGAAGCTCTCAACCAAGCAAGGCTAGAGGAGAGCATGGTTGTAAGTGCCAGCGGTGTTGACTTCGAGGTGCTAGGTTCGAGCCTAATTGGTGCTCTTGGTAGTTATTCTTCTCATGAAGCAGCTGACACAAGCTCTCGTGTCACTGCTTTTCAAGCCAACTTCAACTTGTGACAGAAAACTCTTCCTCCTTTTTTGCCTCCTTATGTATTCCTCTCAAGCACTATGTTCCCTCTTCATCTTATGTGCCTTGACTACCGAATATGTATGAATCTTGTCTTCTTTTGTTGTATTTCACTTGCACGATGCATAAGAATTTATATGAATGAATGTGTAAAGAGTTGTTTTTTTATCGCCATTGTATTCTCGTTGCCTTATTGATCATGAGTTTAAATAAAATGATTTGAGCACTAAATTGTCTTCTAAGGCATTATAGCTGAGAGAGGATGTTAGAACCCTTTTAAATGCTAAAGCCAAAAGCATGGAAGTTAGATCCCTCTTAGGTGTTACTACCCTTATGAGGCATTGAGTCGAGATAATGGGTGCTAGGACTCGTATAGAGTGCAGTGCTAAGAGAGGCTGAGAGAATAGGAGTATGATCCCACTTGGATACTAGGGACTCATATGAGACGTAGAGCTAAGAAAGTGAGTGTGTCACCCCATTCAAGTGCTAGGACCCGTATAGAGTGTGGTGCTGAGAGCAGCTGAGAGAATGGGATTATGATCATGCTCGGGTGCTAGGGACCCGTATAAGACATAGAACTAAGAGAGTAGGTGCATCAACCCACTCAGATGCTAGGACCCATATAGAGTGTGGTGCCAAGAAAGGTGTAAGTATTTCTCGACATTTATTTAGAAAACGTTATGAAGTTCATACATTTTTTTCCCTAATGTCTTGTTCGATGTTTTCTTTTTTTTTTGACATTTTTTATTTTGCCATCCTGTCCTTTAGCGATAGCTGTAAAATGTCAAGAAACTTGAAATAAACATCGGAAAATAAACGTCACCCATCGGGAAAGAGAGGCTGAGAGAATGGGAGTATGATCGCACTTGGATACTAGAGACTCGTATGAGGCGTAAAGCTGAGAGAGTGAGTGCGTCACCCCACTCAAGTGCTAGGACCCGTATCGAGTGTGGTGCTGAGAGTAGCTGAGAGAATGGGACTATGATCCTGCTCGGGTGCTAGGGACCCGTATAAGACATAGAGCCAAGAGAGTAGGTGCATCAACCCACTTGGATGCTAGGACCCATATAGAGCGTGGTGCCAAGAAAGGCGAAAGTATTTCTCGACATTTATTTAGAAACCATTATGAAGTTTAGTTAATTTTTTCCCTAATGTCTTGTTCGATGATTTCTTTTTTTTCCTACGTTTTTTCTTTTGCCATCCTATCCTTTAGTGATGGTTGTAAAATGTCAGGAAACTTGAAAATAAACATCAGGAAAGACTATATTTTTTTGTGGTGATGACAACACCCTCATAGAAATGCATTATAGTGAATGACTATAAGTAGGATGAAATGCTTGTAAATAGAAAATATCAATAGTAACTCTTATCCAACAAAAGCCTAAATCCAAAATCCAATAAATCCTCACGAAAAGGTGATAAATAGTAGATTCCCAAGATACCAAATTCATTTATTTGAAATAATCTCAATCATAATTCAGATCAATGTGTTGAGTCGACTTGACCTAATGCACGACTTAATTTCTAAGGTTCAACTTGTGTCTTGATACATGAAATGGCTCATGACATGTCGCTAGTCCCTTGTGCTCTGTGAGCTAGCATAGATTTTTTAAGTGTCAAATGTGCACGTCGACTCAACCTGAACATGGTGCATCCTATTTTCAAATATTTGAATCTACTAATTTTATCAAATGAGTAAGTCGATTTATACTTTTGGGCAGGTCGACTTATCCTTTAAACTTAACTATGCTCTGTTTCATAGAATATTCTGTTAGTTGACAAGCCCTTTATAGTAAGTCGACTTGAACAACCTACTATCAAAGTTCAATCTACCTTAGACATATGGTGAGTTGATTGATATTTTGCCTTGAGTCAACTGGCCTAACATTCTATCTAAATTTAAAGGCAGTTCTATAGTAAGTAAGTCAACTTGTGCTTGAGGGTGAGTCAACTCTTTTGCTCTGAGTTTCAAATTTTTGTCTTTGATCGTTCTTAAACTCATCCTGATTTTTATCAAACTAATTTTTCAGTAGTCTAACATATTATACTCATCATATGCTCACTTTTGTTCATCATTTGTTTATCATCAAAACTTATTTTGCCAATAATCTCCCTCTTTTGATGACGACAAAACATTTCCTAATAAAAAATTTGCTAAGTGTTTTTAAATGCATAAGTTCTCCCCTTTAGTATGTGCTTCTATGCTCCTCCTCAGTCTATGCATCTTTTTTAACTTGTTATTGCTAAGATACCAATTATTCTCCCCCTTTTAGTCATCAACAAAAGGAGTACTGCTAAGTACAAGCATATATAATGAGCATATATATTGGTAATAAGTAAGTGAACATGTTTAGAAGTTCATAAACGCCAAACACATAACCATACAGTCATCAAATGAAGTTCATAAAAGATTCATAACAATTTTAGTATAAGCAAATGAAAACAAACACGAAAGAGTAAAATACATTGCGTTGAAGTAAGGTAAAGTAAGAAAGCATGTAGGATCTCTAGATAGATAACTCAATGTGAAGTACGTTTACCCTTTTTCAAACTGGACAAAGTATCCACTTTATCTTCAATTCTATGAAGTTGCTCCTGGACCCTAGGTATCTCAGTCTGCATATCAAAAAGCTTATTTTTGTACTCGACCATCTATTTTGTGCATAAAGATCCAAAGCATTTCTAATGTAATGGGCTGTGATGAAGTGGTATCAGCTCCAAGAACCATGGATATATATGTGCAACATCGGCCGCCACTCTGGTAAATTCTCCGGAACTCCACACATCAAGCACACCAGAAATAAAAAGTTAAGACACTATTCTTCTCAATTTGTTTTACCATATTCTTAAAGTCGTTCTTTCTGACTTGAGCATCAGAGTCTCCTCTATCGAAACACACTCCAGTGGTGTTTGTAGGTTTCATCCCCCATGAGACTTTGGACCACCTCTTAATTCAGAATTCCTATTCAAACTGATAGAGTAGGTATCTGAGGAGAAAACTCATATCCATCAGATTGGCACCATCCATGGGAATAGGCTAGGAAGAAACTCACTCTCAATCCAAATTTCCAATACCATTGCAATTATGTCACAAAAAAGGAAAAGGGCACCTATCGATTTCGACGATGATGACTTAATTGAAGTTCCGCTAGATCACCACAATCCTCTTGTTATTACAGCGGAGATAGGTTCGTACACAGTTAGGAGAATCCGCATCAACTAGGGCATATGTCGTGACCTCCTTTGTTGGGGTGCTTTTCAACAGATGGGTTTCATCCCTAAGGACTTACAACCCCAGATGGTTCCAATAAGGGCACTCCTCGGAGAGTCATTATACCCGGAAGGCACCATATCACTCCACATAACCTAGCTACTCCTCCAAATCACACCACCACTGTGGTCACATTCAGTTAATCAAATCCCCTTCTCCTTATAACACCATCCTTGGTCATCCCAGCTTAAACGACCTAGAGGCCCTGCCAAACACTAAACACATGAAAGTCAAATTTAGAACAGCACAGGGTATTGCAACCTTCAACAATAATCCCACATCTTAACTACCTCCATTTGGGGAAAGCAAAGAGAGCCTCCCAATAGAAACGACTAAGTTTAGGGATGATCCTGCACCAACGAACAAAGCCCAACCCACTGAAGAGGTGGAAGAGATCTCAATTACCGAGAACCCTATGTAAACTATTCAAATGGAGCTCGTTTTCCACCATTCTTGCACAAGGCCATTATTGGATACCTCCGTCACCACTCTTACTTCTTCGCATGGTCACCCAAATACATGCCAAGGATCCACCTCTTGGTGATTGGTCACAAGTTGATCGTTGACCCAAGCCGTAAACTTGTGAAGCACAAGAAGAGGATACTCACTCTAGAATGCCAACGAGTGATCCAAGAGGAAATACAGAAGCTTTTGATGATGGCCATCATCTGAGAGGTGAAATACTTGGAATGGTTAGCCAACGTAGTCATGGTAAAGAAAGCTAATGACAAGTGGAGAATATGTATCGACTTCACAAATCTCAATAAAACATTCTCAAAGGACAGTTATCCACTTCTCAACATCGATAAACTCATAGACAACTCCTCAGTTCATCAACTTTTAAGCTTTATGGATACCTATTCCAATTATAACCAGATCCGGATGGCCCCTGAGGATGAGGTGTAGATGAGTTTTATTACAGAATTTCACACTTATTGTAATACCGACACTACGGTGTTCGTATATTATTTCCATTTTTGAATTTAATAAAATAATCCTCCGTTTATATATATATATATAATTTTTAAATTTTATTGATTTTTGATTTTGGGGTTTTTAAATTTAATTTTTGGTATATTTTAAATACAGTTTTTGGGATTTGTAAAATAAAGTTAGTATAAATATATATATATGTAAATAATTATTTATTTATTAATTTATTTATTTACTCAATTAGCTATTTAAAAAATCTATTTATATAAAAAAATATATATAAATAATAATAATAATAATAATAATAATAATAATAATAATAATAATGAAAAAAAAAATGAAAATCGAATTAGGGCTCAAAAGCCCTAATTCTCTCTTCTCTCTCTCTCTCCCTCTTTCTCTCTCCGCCTCTCCGTCTTCTCCTCTCCCCTACCCGCGCCGCACCGCCGCAGCCACCCCTCGCCGCCGCCCTCCCTCACTCGCCCTCGTCGCCTCCACCGCAGACCCCATCTCTCTATCTCTCTCCTTCTCTCTCTCGGCCTCACTGTCTACCTCTCTCCTCTCTCTCACCCGCGAGTTTCCCTTTCTCCCTCTCGTAGTTTTCCGCCACTGCGGCCCTCCACCGTGCTCCGCCACCCACAACCGCCACCCACAACCGCCACCATCACCGACCGACCACTCTCTCTCTCTATCTTTCCCCCTCGGTCTCACTCTTTATCGCTCTCTTTCCCTCTCTATCCCTCGCGGTCTCGTGATCAATCTCTCCCTCACCCGACTCATTCGCCGCCGCCGCCTTCTTCCTCCGCCATCGCGACCACTGCTTGCCTCCTCTGTGTCCCTTTCTGCTCTCATTATCTCTCTATTTCTCACTGTACAGCCCTCTGCGATCTCTCTCTCTCTCTTATTCGTCTCACTCTTCAGTCGTTGTCTCTCTCCCTTTCACCCCCTCGTGAACGCAGCTCTTTGCTGAGAGCTCTTTCCGCCACACCTTTGCTGCAACCTCTGTTACAGCGTAGAAGCAAACCCTCACAAACCCTAGGCCCAAATTTCACTCCTGCGCAGGTAAGAGCCATTCTTTTGAACAGTAGCTCTAGGGTTTGAATTCTTTCGGTAAATTAGACTAACTAATGGAGTTTGTTTCAAACTGGAAGCTTTGCAGGTCTTAGACAGAGTTGTAGGCGCACAGACGATAGGGTTGTGGATTGCGGAAACCCTAGGTGAGGGATTTCTAACTGATTTCCGTTAATTGAATGCATTTAGGGTAAATTAGAGTAAGAGTGTATTGCATATATTAGGATGAATGTTAAAATAGAGTTGAAATGTGTGTTTGACGTTATATGAGCTGTTTCGGATGATAGAATTGAGTTAAATTGATTTAAATGGTTGCACTTAGAGTTTCATTTGACATATGCATGAAGATAGTTAGCATTTGGGATTTAAGTTTAAGAATTTATGCAGTCTTTTTAATTATAAGTTGTCCTGTATATAGGAAATCAAAATACTATTTCCGTATGATGAAAATAGACTTAAATACCTTGAAAACGAGATATGGTTTGAAGAAATCGGATGTGAATTGAAAAGTGTATGATTTTTCAAAGAGTTTTCCATTTTGTGGAAAATTTAATTATTTGAGATTAGTTTTCGATTTTTGAACGGTTTTAGATGTTTGAATTTAGATTGGTTTAGATTTCGTTATTTATTTATAAATGGAAAGAAATTGATTACATTGGAATTTAGTCATAAATTAGAGAATTAAGGTTTGTACAAACTTAGGGAAAATGACAAACCCTAAAAATAATTGGAAATTTGATGATTATTGTGATAATTTGATTAGGTTGATCTTGTTGGAGACTCGAGGAGTTGAATTGGTTTGATTGTGGAATAGGGAGTGACCACCCTCCCTAAAAAGTGAGTGGGACCCTAATCTCTTGCATGAAATAGTGAAACCTGATTTTATTATGATTTTAATAAAACATGCTTTGATATGCATGATCTCAACGTGTGATATTAAATCTAAAAATCTGTTTTGTGATTATTGGAGTGTCGTACTTATGTTTTTCACGATTATGCATCCATGTTTGAAATGAAAAAAACTTGTGCCATTACTTGAAAATTTGATAAGTTTCCTTTTCTACCATTGCATCGGTTATTGATTTGAAATGATTTTGATGAAATTGTATTGGCATACGGATTTGAAATGTTTTGACCACTTGTGATGATATGGTTCTTATTTGCAGGACGTTGTGCCCTTGTGATATTGTGATGATGACATTGATGATTCCGTAGCTACGAAGGGACTTTGTAGAGGCACGAGTTGCCCGAATACGCTTCTGCAGGAGGTATCCGCAAACGTCCAGTTATATTATTCATAGGCGCGGCCGGTTGAACCCACATCGGGGGAGGACGTGTGTGACGCCACCGTCTAGCACCGGGCGGGGTCCTATTTGACGAGACTGGGTAAGCAAGGAGCTAAGCCCACGGCCAACATCGGGGTAGAGAGCTACTTTTGGAACACTTTGCATAATAACACCCCCGATGCGCCTGTCCTTGGTCATGGTAGACCTTTGCCAGGATCCTTTCGGCCAGCTCTATGATCTACTTGATTTATTTTTTTAAATGGATGCATATGTGTGATATCGTGTGAATGATTAAAAGAGTTCATTTTATTGAACATATCATGATTTATTGTAAAAACTTGAAATTATTGGTTATGTATGATATTATTTGACACTTCAATATTCACCTACACTATTAGTACTTGAGATTAATCCTCTCACTCACTGAGTATCCTCCCATAGATACTCACCCCTCATCTTTCCTCCCAGAGACAGGATTGCCGTGCTGGAGCCACACTACAGAGTTTAGAGATATTGACGGAATTGGTTATTCGGGACGGTGAGGTTTAAGTTAAGCAAAAATTTAAATTTTGTATTATATTTTCGACCCTGCGAGGTCTTGTTGAGGTCCGTAGTTGGCCGTGTACTTATTTTGGGATGACTGTATAATTTATGTATATTTATTTGCGGAACTCTCATATTTCATTTGCATTGGGAGATTGTATGTAATTAAATGTTACTTGGGAAAATTTTTGTAAATTTGCATAGAATTTAGGTCCGCTCAGTGTGGCGGCTGCTCATGCTCTAGTTGGGCATGACAGTAGAGGTCTGTGGCTAGGGTTGTTGAAAGATTTTTATAGCTTTGCGTTGTTCTGGATGTCGGCTATGGGAGTTGTTGGTTTTGGAGAGGCCGAGATGGCCATTTGTTTTATTTTATGGATGATTTTGAATTATACAGGTTTAACAGGTTAAATTGTACATGGGAGACCTCCGATTTATGGGGAGGTTCTGCCCGATTTTCTATAGAAATACAGCCGGCATCCAGGGCAACGGGCGGCTGTTCACGATTCCCGGTTCGGGGCGTGACACTTATTGTTATAAAGTCATGCCCTTTAACTCAAAAAAAGCAGGAGCCACCTTTCAAAGATTGGTCAACAAAGTCTTTAGCGAGCAGACCAATAGGAATATAGAAGTATACATGACAACATGCTCGTTAAGAGCACCAACCCAGACGGTCATATGGCAGACTTGGAGGAAACCTTTAAAACATTGGAGTGGTACAACATGAGGTTTAATATGGCAAAATACACTTTTGGGATTACATCAAGTAAGTTTCTTGGCTTTCTAATCATGAACTGGGGGATCGCAACTAATCTAGAAAAGATCTAAGCCATCATGGACATGATGCCACCTAGAAAATTAAAAGAAATACAATGCCTTATAGGGCGGATTGCCGCCTTAAGCTGATTCATGTCCAAAGTCATGAAAAAGTACAAGCCCTTCTTCGTTGCCCCGAAAAAAACTAAAAAATTCGTGTGGACCGTTGAAGGTCAAGCTACTTTCGATAAGCTTAAGGAATATCTTTCATTACCACCATTGCTCTCTCAACCTACCCCATGTGAGAAACTTTATCTCTACCTCTCTATCTATCTCTAACCGCGTCCCACGTACTGTACTAGTAAGGCAGGATGCCGATGTACAAAGGCCGGTATATTATGTCAGCCGTGTCCTCCAGGAGGTAGAACTGAACTACAAGCCCATTGAAAAGGTAGCCTTTGATCTCGTTATAGTAGCTTGTCGCCTCTGCCCACACTTCCAAGCGCACACAACTGTGGTTTTGACTGACCAACTATTAAATACGTCGGGTTGGCTAATCAAATGGAGCATTAAACTCGGAGAATTTGATATGAACTATTAACCCAGGCCCACTATTAAGGGTCAGGCCCTTGTTGATTTCATCCTTGAGTGCACGCTCCCAAACTGCAGTGAGTAGATGCCCGCCAGCCTTCAATAAGAGTGTAAGCTGCCACCCTGAACACTACATGTAAATGGATCCTCTAACCCATTAGAAAGTAAAGCCAGGCTCATCCTCATGGGTCTTGACAACTTTAAAACAAAGTTTGTGCTCCGCTTCAACTTTGAAGCTACTAACAATCAAGTCGAGTACGAGACACTCTTAACAAGGATGCGAATAGCGGCATCATTGGGAGCCTGAGAAAAAAAGGGTGTTCTTAGACAGCCAGATCATGGTAAAATAGGTTGAAGGCGTTTATAGGGTAAGGGAGCCAGTAATGGCGAAATATCTAGCAAAATTGCATGAAGTGATATAAGGATTCCATAAGTTTAACATATAACAAATCCCCAGCATGGAGAATGCTAAAGCCGACACATTGTCTAAGCTAGCTAGCTCGGATTCAGTAGCTACAAGCCGAACTGTATATGCTGAGAGCCTTCCCTTCCCTAACATTAATGAACAAGAACAAATTCTATCGACACACCTTTCACTGAGCTGGAAAGACCCCATACGAGCTTACCTGAATAATGGCCAACTACTAAGGTCGCCCACAGAAGTAGCTAAGATTAAATGGAGAGCTGCACAATGCACCATCATCAATGGGGTCCTCTACAGGAAATCTTTCACTCACCCATATCTTAAACGTCTGACTCCTAAAGAACGAAACTACGTTCTCAGAGAAATACACGAGGGGATATATGGCAATCACCTGGAGCATGGGGCACTTCTGGCTTACCACGAAAGCAATACAAAGATGTTTATCTAGAAATACGACAAGTGATAGTTCTTCTCCTTAGTCCCTTATCAACCTTCTGTCAAATTTTGCCTGATTACCAATCCTAGGCTATTTGTGCAATGGGGAAAGACATATTAGGTCCATTCCCCCTCGTCACTAAACAGTAAAAATGCCTCATAGTCTCCATTGACTACTTCACAAAGTGGGTAGAAGCGAAGCCGGTAGCCCTGATCACAACTAAAAAGCATTGAAGTTCATCTACTCATCGTTAATCACAAGGTTTGGGTTACCTCACTCTTTGATCACTGACAATGGAAAGCAATTTAATAATAAAGAGTTCTGGGAATTCCATGATAAGCTAGAGATTCAACATCGTTAACATCAGTCGCCTATCCCCAATCCAATAGCCTTACCGAGGTAACAAACCAAACAATTGTAAAAGGGCTTAAGACTGTACTGGATGAAGCAAAGGTCACTGGGTAGATGAACTTTATAGAATTCTATAGGCCTACCGTGCAACACCAAGAAGAGCCACTGGGGAAATGCCATTTAGCTTCACATACGGATCGGAAGTAATACTACCAATCGAAATAGGAATTCACTCCTTGCGAATAGAACAATACCAAATGCAGCCAAACAAGTATGCCCTACAAGAATAGCTAGACTTCCTATCAGAATCAATGGACACTACATCTACTCGAATGGTGACCTACTAATAACAAATGGCTCCGTACTACAACAAGAGGGTCAAAGCTAAAATGTTCAAACTCAAAGATCTGTACTTCGGGGCAGAAGCAATAGGGCAACCACAGCTAAGACCAAACTCATACCCAACTAGGAAGGCCCTTACCTTGTATGCTCAATGCTTCGACCTGGAACTTACTGACTTAGTCATTTGGACAGTTCAGCCATACCACGCACATGGAATTCTGAAAATTTGTGTATTTATCATCAATAAATTTCACAACCCTCTTATCTTGGATATCTATTACTTTACAATTCATCAATGTTAATAAAATATTTTCAATACAATGGGCATGTACTTTTCAATGAGACACCGCATTGTCCTCCTACTGCGGAGCTAGTGAGACTTAACATAAAACACCCGCCTCTTGGCACCTTACACCCGACAAGCTATACATTTTCAAGGCACAATACCTTCGAGTACCCTCAGTGTAATGCCTGGTATGCCATACATTTTCAAGGCACAAAGCCTCTCGGTACCCTCGGCGCAATGCCTGGTACACTATACATTTTCAAGGTGCAATGCCTATAAGTACCTTTGACGCAACGCCTGATACACTGTATATTTTCAAGGCACAATGCCTCCAAGTACCTTCGACACAACGCCAAGTATGCCATATATTTTCAAGTCGCAAAGCCTTCAAGTACTTTCGGCACAATACCTCCAAGTACCTTCAACACAACACCGAGTACGCTATATATTTTCAAGCCGCAACGCCTCAAAGTACTCCCGGCATAATACTTGGTACGCTATACATTTCAAGGCGTAATGCCTTTTAGTACTTTCAATGCAACGCTTGGTATGTTGTACATTGTTAAAGCATAATGCCCAATAACATGTACAGCAAGGTGCAACCAAGATTCTCAACGCCATGCTAACAATCCCTCCTGGCGTGATCTCTATTTACGACTCTAGATTTCCTATCTATCTGATATATAACTATAAAAAAGATGCCTCTACTGGCTTATCGATGGACCCTGAATGAAAGTAAAAATGAAGTAATCCTGGAAGAAGAAAAGAAACAAATATCAAACACAAGAGCAAATGAGAAAATCATCAGGTACACAAAAAGGAAACTTCTTTCATTCATTTTTCAATGACTTCTTTACACGACAATTCGGAACTTACACTAACATCTAGAAACCTAAGTTCCTACACACAAGATGATTAGGGAGAACAAAAGATGAAGAAAGAAGAGATGCCAAAACTCTCAACTCAGCATAATTTCTCCCAGCCCCTTTACACCTGTTAGGAGATGTCGGTTTTGAATCTAGCTCCTTCATTCTCTTTACCCTTAGATCCAGAGGCCTTGACAACTGCCCGCTGCCCACTGTGCACTAAGCCTGGCCATCTCCATCAGACCTCACAAAAGAGGGATTCCCTCATTCTCCAAATTGGAATACAAAAAGGAGACAAAAATCCCACAAGATGTGGGGCATCTTCAGGAACTCCAAAGCCCTGCCATCGCGGACTTGGATCACCCAATGCCGTGATGGGATCTCATACTGGCAACCCACACCATTGATGAAATCTCATATTGACAGCATCTAAAAAGCACAAAAAAATTACCATACAAAATCCTTCATCTTTAGTTTACAAAACTACTGAAAATCATCACGGGCTTGGGTCACTAAATGCCGTCTTACAAAACTAATTAAAACCATCACAGGCTTGGATCACCAAATGTCGTGTTGCTATACCTGAGAATTTTATAAACTTTTCTCTTTCATTCGATAACTAACTCATAAATCAGACCATACCTTATGGATTCCTACCACAAGGCCCCACCATTTATAGCCAATGCCTTAATAATAGGCTCGACAAACGAAGCAACATGCTTCAGAAACAAAATAGCCACGTTCCTATAAAATAAAAGATCGATCGTCCAACTTCCATGGCACTAGAGGAAGGGACCGAGGAGCATTATCTCTACTCCTTCAATAATGGCATAACTTATTCCCTACCTTTTACACCTCATGATAGCACCTATGCTTAATGTACCAGAACTTAATTGACCATTCTACTCCTCCTCTAACCTTGATGTACCTTCTCAAGTAAAAGTTATGAAAGCATTATCTCTACTCCTAATGTAATCTCTTCGACCTAGCCTTAAGAGTGGGTGCAAATGATGATACATGGCCCAAGACTCATTGCCAAAGTAACTAGAACCTCACCCTAAATCCTTTAAACCGAGTTCACCAAACCGAATGCACCCATAGCTCCTTAGTCGTTTTACTCCTTGCTATTCAAACTCCTCGGTCATTTCACTCCTCGGAATATGTCTCACAACTACAATTCATTTACAATTTATTCGATCAACATGATAAGTATGATTTGAAGAAATAAACCTTTAAGTAAATTCAAACTTTCCATATGCGGATGAGAATCTTCCCCATTCTCAGAACAGTCCTGTGGAACAAGGAAACATGCCTTGGTAGGCACACCAGATAAGGCATGAAGTTCCCAACTCTATGGGGACTTTCACTAACCAATGAGATAGCATATCTCTAAAAGTCCTGTGACTATAGTTCTTATAATCTCGGAGATTCTCAAGAATCTCTTCATTAGAAAACTAGAGTTTCAACACTTTTAACACTCTATGGCACTTTCCAAGGACCATGAATATAAATGTGCAACATCAGCCACTCAGGTAAGTTCTCAGGAACCCTATACATCAAACACACCGACAATACAGAGCCGAGATACCATTCTTCTCAACCATATTCTAAATACTGCTCTTTCTGACTTGAGTTTCGGAGTCTCCTCCGCCAGAGTATGGCGGTATTTGCCGGTTTCATCCCTCACGAAACTTCGGACCACCTCACAATTCAGGACTCCTACTCAGATAGGCAAATCAAGTATCTAAGGAGAAAACCTATCTCCATCAAAAACATAATTTAAATTTGTTTTAATCCTTATAAGAGAATCTGAATGAAAACTATACAATTTAAACTAATTAAAATATAACTAGAAATTATCATAGATAAAAGAGAGTAATATTAGGAGAGAAAGCAAAGTGTACCATGAGCAGTTCCGTTCACTTTAGACTAAGGATTTCTATTTAAGGTTGAGCTTGGTCACTACTTAACATAAAATTAATGGATGGATATACAACAATGCACAAAACTAGAAGTACGAATTCCATTTTTTAATAAAAAATTCTAGGGTTATTTTTCAAAATATTGGGATTTGGGGTTCAATTTATTTAAATATTGTGGTTTTAATTAAGTTTTCAAAACTAGTGAAGCAAATTTGATAAAAATTGAATTTGAAGTGATTTCTTAAAAATCAATTTCAGAATGCCCGACTTGCCTTCCCGACCAAAAAATAAAATTGAAGAAAATTGATTTTTGGAAAATTGAGTTCAAAGTCAATTTCTGGACTAGAAATCAACTTTTAACTAATTTTTTTTTAGTGAATTTAGGAAGTAAAAAATGTCTAATTTTTTAATTTTTAACATTTGAGAAATTCAAATCAATTTTGCAAAAAAAGAAAAGAAAATTAATAAAAAATTAAAAAAGTTGAGATGATGTCAATTTAAGAAATTGAGATCGATTTAGAAAAAATTTATATTAATATTATTGAATTCGATTTTCTGAAAATTAAATTAATTTAAAATTGTTTAAACTTTTTTAGTGAATTGTTCTTATTTTCAAGGTGCAATCAATAATAAATTAATATTCGAGAAATTGAACTAAGAAAAACAAAATAAAAAAATTTTATAAACAAATAAATATATATATTAACTGAAGTTGAGTTATATAAAGATATATATATATATATATATATATATATATATTAGTGACATCAACAACTTTAAGTTCCGCAAGGAGGAGGTCCAGCATTTTCCGTGTAGAGAAAAAATAATTCCTCCAGTCTTAAAAATTTCTTTGATATATTTTAATTAAAATAAAATAATGATATATTTTACAGAGAGTAGATAATGATAAAAAGTCATGCAGTAGTGTTCTTAATAAAAACTCACTTGTGCCCATTTGGTAGGGCTCATTTTTTGTTTCTCTTCTCCTTAGAAGGATAAGCAAAAAATAAGAGCTTTTAAAAAGAAGTTACAAATTGTTTGGTAATTTTAATTTTAAAAGCAAACTTATTTGATAACTTATAAATAAAGTTAAAAGTAAAAAGTTAAAAATTAAAAATTAAAAATAAAAAGTAAAAATTAAAGAAAAAAAGAGGATATAAGAGTAAATAAATTTATGATATGAACATATTTGAGATTTTATATCCTTTAAGTGGAGATATAAAAGGAATAAAAAAAAATAAAAAGTTAGATCTTAAAAAAAAGGAGAAGCAAAGGCTCCTCCAAGGAGCTTTTGCTAAAACTCTATTTCCTTAATTAAAAAAAACTACTTTTTTTTAAGTACTTCTCTAAAATATTGTTTGGCAATTCTTCTCCTTAAAATGAGAAGATAAGTCCAAAAAAAGCTCTACCAAACAGGCTCTAATGTGTTAATTCTTAAAATTACAAAACTAGCTATAAGTTTTCAAAAAACAACAACAGTAATTTTTAAAATTAAATAGAATAAATATTTTTAATAAATTATAAAACAAGAGGTATGCTTTTCGAAAATTAAATTCAGGAGAGAATGTTTCAAAAATTATAAATCAAAATAAATAAATATCTAAAATTACAACAAGTGATTGTTTTACTTTCTAAAAAAAATGATGCACTAAATTTCTCTTTCCACATTATTCTATATTTCTAATTAATCTAGCATACAGAAAATTTGATATCGAGTAAGTAATCAAAACAAAAATAGTTTTAGGGTAGTGAAAAAATTAATGGTATAATTATTTTGACCGCAAAATAATTATAATATAATCAACTATTCCATTAGTTACACTAAAATTATCTTCTCTCTAAAAAATTTCACTAATAATTAAAATTACACTCTAAAATAAATACCATATTATTTAAAAAAAATCAACAAAAAATATTTATTATTTTATCTTTAACCTATATGTATTTTTTTATATGTTGTTCCCCTATGTAGCACCTATAATCGAGGACAGGTAAAATAAAAGTACTATCACTTCCTTAATTATTTAATATTGTTGGAGGTGGATTTAAACTCCACAAATAACTGCTTCATTGACCTAAGTATGAAATTGATGTCGATGAGGTTCCTCACTCATTTTGAAAAATTAAAACTACAAAAGACCTCCAGGGGTTGCTCCAGCGGAGGAGATTCTAACGCACAAATTAGAATGGGCGGTTCATAAAAAGAGAGAAACAGTCTGAGAAGAGTTGTGTGATAACTCTATATAGTTTTGTGTGCTTTTTGTGTAGAGTTCCAGAATATACCTGGTAGATTGTCTCAACATAGTATATATATGATGCCTGTATGGCAAGTCTTGTATGTCTTTAGAGATGCAAAAACCCTAATTTCCTTGTGAAGAGATCATATGAGATCTTCTAAGATTATAGGAATAATGAATATAAACTCTCTATCGATTAGGAGTCTTTTGAATTAGGAAAGACTTTGATTGTTGTGGGCACTTATTTCCTTACCAGGTGAGATTACAATAGATTCGTATCGGATTAGAAAAGTTAGAATTTATTAAAGGTTTTCTTCTTTATCAGATAATCATACTTTAGACTTGTCATGTAATAGGAATTAATTTCATAACTACTCGGTGAGGCCTGGAGAATGACTATTGGATTTAATAGCCGAGAGCTAAAATGATCGAGGGGTCAGGGGACTGAGAAGCCAAGGAACCGAGAGACATAAGCAACAGCCATAGGCCGAGAACATGTTGATTGAGAAAGTGGGCTTTATGATCTTATGGACTCAGGTAGTTCTGATCTTATGGTAATAGGCCATTGGACTGTGTAACATCATTTGTCCCCACTCCTAATGTTAGCTCGAAGAGGTGGCATTAGAAGTAAAGTTAAGAGTCGGTTTTGGGTAAGTGAAATGGGCGCAAGAGAAACATTAAATGCAGTAAGTGTGATTGTTTTGAATTATGGAATGGAAAGATCTTAGAATTAGTGCTTATTAATAGAATATAAAGGGCACGAAAGTGGGACAGTTGTATATAAGTGGCATTAAGTGGGAGCTGACTGTTTTAATCACAAAGCGTGTCGCTTCGTTTTCCAAGAGTAGTATTCAAGGTGGTTTCTATTGCTACAAATAGTGGAGGATAGTATTGGATTTTTAGTTCATGGGATGAGGCGAAGTTATAGGGTACAATTTTCATTCATGGTTGGTGAAGTGTGTGAAAAATAAAGATAGTGAAGAAGTTTTTATCACAATAATGCTCAAGAATTGGTGAGTTTAGAAATGAAGAGTTTTATATGGTGGTTCTTCTGTATCTCATCATTAACTGGATGCTTTGGAGAGGATATAAGCACTGTCAACATGAAGCTCAATCAATGAGAGAACTACCAATACAAGGTTTTGTAAAACAACTAGAGAGGGTGAATAATTGTTTTCTGATTTTTCATGATTTTTAACTTAATTAATCTTAGAAGAGTGAAGATTACAAAAAATCAAAAGTAAAGAACAGAAGAGCAGACACCAGAAATTTTATAGTGGTTGAACCAACCCCAATGTACATCCATTCCTATACAACCCTTCTAGATTTTCCACTATTTTCTCAAATAGTATAACCCACTTGCTTTCTTAGTGCAAGTGGCAAGTGAAACCTTTACAACTTACCTACTTCACTGGTGTAAGTGAAACCTTACAAGTATTTCTCCGCAAAATACTTTCTCTCTCAAAACCCAAATTGTGAAATCCACATGATCTTCAGACTTCTTTTGAATATAAGGGTATTACAAGTGTGAGGCTAATCCTCGGATATAACTAAATTAAGCTCAGAGAATGCTACAAAGAATGAAGCTATTCCTCGGATGTAAGGAAATTAAAAGTCAATAAACGATACACACAAAGAGTATACAGAGAGTTTAATGCAGTGTCTTTTTGAGTAGTAGAGTGTTTAGAATGTTTAATGAGATCGTGTTTTTGCTCGCAACAATCATCTTTTTCTTTTTTTTTTATGCTCTGTCCTTTATACTATAGTATTTATAGCTCTCTTTAAGAATGCCATTGAATTGTGGGTGAATTTGAATGTTTAAGAATTAAATGCTCTTTACCTTCCTCAATCAATGTCTTCGGCTACTTATCATTTAATATTTTTGTCCATTATTGTCCTTAGAGCAACTCTTTACTTCTTTCCATTATGCAAATCCTATCTTAAGAAGATTTGAAGTGCCTTGTTGTTGCAACAGGAAGGTTAGCTTGACAAACAAAAGAGATTTTCAAAAAATGTAGCATGTTAACTTTAAATTCAAAAAATTTGATTAAATAAAAAATTTGTTATGTCCATGTCATCAAACTTTGAACAGTCAATGAATATTTTCAATGTCCATGTTATTTCTTTCTTAAACTACCTGTGTGAATAAATGGTTAATCGAGATTGGCTGCATTTTAGAACGTTATTGAATAATAAAGTGTTTCAATTAGCCTTTGATTTGGTTCTATCAGCCAAAGGAGCATTTGGTTCCTTATATGTTTTAGCGGTTGACCGCTCGAACTATAGATTGGCTAAATGAGTAGATCAAGTTGACCGTTTTGATCTATGGTTGGTCGTATAAGCATAGTGGGCTAGCCACTCATGCTCAGTGATTGACCGCTTGAGCATTGTGGAATGGCTGCTTGTGCTTAGCTGTTGACTGCTTAAGTGCATAATGTGCTTGCAGTCGCCTGCTCGAGTGCACTTGTGCACTCGTAGTTTATCGTACTTGCATATTAAGGCACTAGTGGTTGGCCGCTTCAATGCTTAGAGCACTCATTGCTGACCACCTGTGCACATGCTCAGTTGGCCACTTGTGTCATGCGGCTGACCACCCTTTTACACTTGGCGCATGCAGTTGGTCATGCAGTGCATACAGTGGACTGCTTGTGCGTACTTGCATGCGATTGGCCATGCATTGCATATGACTGACTGCCCATGCACACTTGCACACGATTGGCCATGCAGTTCATGCGGTCGACCACATGAGCTTTGCTGGTTGACTGTTCATGCATATGGTCGACCATTGAAGTTCAGTTAGTCAACCGTTTGGCTTCTTCGATTAGCCATCCGATTGATTATATTTAGCCCAATTTTCAAATCATTTTTCATAAACTCTAAACATATTTTTTCACTTAAATTTCCTTTAGTTTTAACATCTTCAAAATCTTATTTGTCAACAATGTCCCCCCTTTTGTAATGAAAAAACCTCTAATGATCTAAAATATCATTTTTCATCCTTCTCATTTATATGTTTTGCTCAGATGTCTTCCACTCTTTCGATAGTTTTCTCCCCCTTTATCTTTCTATTAATTTTTTAACTTTCTCCCCTCTTTCTATTAATTCTTCTCCCTTTTTTGTCATCAACGAAAAGGGATACCCATTTAAAACTTAGAGGGCACAAAAAAATTGTCTAAAATTAAGGTCATTAACCTGTTTTTAAAGGAATGAAACTCCCCTTTATAATTTACCCATGTGTCATATTAAGGACTAAGGGTATATTCAAATCGAATCGATTCCGAGTATCCATGTGGTCAAACTCAAACTTGAGTTTTTTAACCTGACTCGAATTCGAACTCGAACTGGACGAGTAATAATAATAGGACTCGAAATTTGACTCAATTGTATAATAAATCGCTCAATCTCGACTCGAAAACTTGATTTTTATATAATATATTAATATATTAAAATATTTTATTTTATTTTATTTTTTATATTATAATAATATATATGTATATATAACATATATTAATACGGTTTTTCGAGCTACTTGACAAGTTTTCGAGTCTAAAATTCTATTGCTCGAACTCGACTCGAACTCAATCAAAGTCGAGTCAAGTCGAGCTGTTAACCGAGTGACTCGCGAGCGACTCAAACTCGGCTCGATTCGTGTAATAGCCTTATTAAGGACTGTAAGTGAATATAGTTCAAAGCGAACTTGAACATTAATAGAAAATGATTTTGGGAGAACATAGAATCTGGGAATTTAGAATATGAGAGAGAATTAGGATTTTGGGTTGTGGAGATGGATTCAACCCATGACCTAATAATTTATTGCTTACATTGATATATAAGCTCTATATGTTTGATACTTAAATTTCCTTTATTCTTACATTTGCTTTTGGTCTACCGTTTATTTTTCTGTTAAACCATTTTACTTCCTTGGGTCAACTGCTCTTCCTAAGTCGGTCGCCCATGCATCTTCTATCTGTCGGCCTATTTTCTTTATGGGTCCACTAATTAACATACTTTGTTTTCCATTTTAGTTCTTTGTTAAATCATTTTTTGAAATCTATCATTCCTAATTCTCTTCTCAATTTGTAAAACTTATTCTTATCAAGTAGCTTTGTGAATATGTCTCATTTTTCAGAGCATGCTCTCTGATAAAGTGATGTCTGATTTTTGTGTTTTGTTCGCAAATGGTATATTGGATTTTTTGTTAGATTAATAGTGCTAGTGTTATCACACCTAGTTGGAATGCAATTTACTTCTATTTCATAATCCTTCAACTATTGTTTTATCTACAATAGCTGAGCACAATATTGTCCCACTATCATGGTCCCAAAGAATTGACATTATCATGGTCCCAAAGAATTAACAAGTACCATAAGTACCTTTTTGGTTTACTTTGCAGCCTGCATAATCTACATATGAGAAAAAATGCAACTGAAAACTAGAATTTTTATTATACAAAAGTCCTAAATTCAATGTATCATTTGCATACCTAAGGATTCTCTTAACTACAAGCATATATGACTCTTTAGGATCTGATTGGAATCTAGCACATAGGCATACACTGAATTGAATGTCTGGCCTAGACGCTGTAAGATAAAGAACGGAACCTATCGTACTTTTATATAACTTTTGATATACTGGTTTTCTTTTCCCATCCTTGTCTATCTTTAAAGTTGTGCTTATAGGCATAGCACTTCCTTTATAATTCTCAAGACCAAATTTCTTCACTAATTCTTTTGAGAACTTGGCTTGATTTATAAAAATGCCCTTTTCAGTTTGTTTAATTTGAAGACCTAGGAAATCATTTAATTCTCTCGTTATTCTCATTTCAAATTTGTTTTTTCATTAACTTAGCAAATTTTTTGCCGAGATCCTTATTTATGCTTTCAAATACTATATCATTTATATAAATTTGTAATATAAGGCGGTCTCTATCTTTTCTTTTGACAAACAAGGTAGTATCCATTTTTCCTTACTTGAAGTTATTTTTTACTAGGAAATTGCTAAGTTTTTCATACCATGATTTGGGAACTTTCTTAAGACAATACAGAGCTTTTGATAGCTTGTACACATGGCTAGAAAAATTTGGGTTTTCAAATCTTTGGGGTTGCTTTACATATACTATTTCATTTATCACCCTATTAAGAAAGACACTTTTGACGTCCATCCTACAAAGCTTGAAGTTCATGTGATAGTTAACGGCAAGTAGCATTCTAATAGCCTTTAATCTTACTAATGGAGCACAAGTTTCATCATAATTTATTCTTTCTTCCTGACAGTACCCTTTGGCCATTAATCTGGCTTTGTTGCTTACTATAGTGCCATATTCATCTAATTTATTTTTAAAAACCATTTCGTTTCTTGATAGATTGATCTTCTAGTCTTGGAACTAAGTTCCACATTTTGCTTCTTTCAAATTTATCTAGTTCCTCTTACATAGCTAGTACCCAATTTTCATCATTTAAGACTTCATCCATATTGTTGGGTTCTATCTAAGATATGAATGCTACATATTCACAATGCTGATCTAATTCTAACGTTGATTGCATATCTTCAATTATATTTTTTACATTTACACTATTCCTAATAGTGGGAAATTTAGTTTCTTGTTGAATGTTGTTTTGAGGAATTGAAAGAAGATTGTGTTCTACAATTTCATTCTTTATTTCATCGCTTTGAACATTATTTGCAAGGACTGGCTCTGGCACTATTTTATCATCAATGATTATTATCACTCTCTTAGAATCCTCAGATTCATCGAATTTCATATGATTGGACTCTTCAACCACCTTGTTCTTTTATTATAAGCCCTGTAGGCTTTGTTGTTGGTTAAGCAGCCTAAGAAAATGCCTTTGTCACTTTTGGCATTACATTTTCCTAATTGTTCTTTTTCATTATTTAAAACATAGTATTGACATCCAAACACATGGAAGTATCCTATGTTTAGCTTTCTATCCTTGTATAGCTCACAAGGTGTTTTTCTTAGGAATTAGTCTAATTAAAACTATATTTAATATATAACAAGTTATAATTACAATTTCTGCCTAAAAATATTTAGGTGTATTATGTTAACAAAATATTGCTCTTGCCATTTCTTCTAGTGTTCTGCTTTTCCTTTTTGCGAGTCCGTTCTATTATGGTGTTCTAGGGGTAAAGAAGCTATGATTTATTCTATTTCTTCACAACATTCTCTCAATTGATTATTTTTGAATTCCCTACCGTGATCACTTCTTATTCTGAAAATTGTGTTGCCTTCTTATTCTTAAGCTTTCTACAAAGTTTTATGAACTCTGAACACGCTTCTTCTTTTCTAGCTAAAAAGAAAACCCAAATGTGCCTTGAATAGTCATCAACTATTACAAAGACATAGTATTTCCCCCCTAAACATTGAGTTCTCATTGGACCTGGAGCAACTCTAAAGGCCTAGAAGTTGAGATTATATCTTTAGGCTTAAATGAATTTCTTGTTTATTTCTCTTTCATACAGGCATTGCGAACTCTGTCTTTTTCAAATTTTAAATCTCAAACACCTTTCACTAGATTTTCTTTTTTATTTTTTTGATTAGATCTATGCTTGCATGATCTAGCTGTCAATGCCAAAGTCTAGAGTTATCTTTGTCTACTACCTTTAAGCAAGATTCATTTGATGTCTTCGTTTTCTCTAAATCTATTACATATATGTTTCCTTTGCTAGTTCCCAATAATTTTATTTTATTCGATTGCTTGCATATGATTAAATAGATATCAGAATCAAAAACTACTCTATACCCTTTATCACAGAGCTGATTCACACTAAGTTAACTGAATTTTAAACCAGAAATGAGCAAGACATTTTTGGATTTGAGTATTAGAAGACTTACCTCCTATGTCGCCTACTTTAGTAATCTTCCCTTTTGAGTTATCTCTAAAGGCTACCTTTTCTCCTTTCTTTTTCTCCAACAATGTGAATTTGGATGCATCACTGGTCATATGCCTTGAGTATCCTCTATCTATGCACCATATGGAGGGTCCAGGAGATTCCTTCGATTTCAAGCAAGCCTAAGAAAACAATTAATTACACTTTTGCCTTTGGTACCCATCTTTTCTTGGGTTTGGCTAGGTTAGTTCTAATCTAGCTTTTAAGCACCCATTTTACATTTGTTGTCAAAAAATTTCTATACCAACATTCATTAGTTGAGTGTCCATTCTTTGTGCACTACCAACCTTTAGGTCCGTTGGATTTTATATACTTTAATGTATTTGGAGAATTTTTCTTTAATCTACATTGGTTAGGTTTATGTCCAAATTTCATGTATGTCCAAATTTCATGTATGCGTGGCATCTATATTGTTTAATAGCTTTAGAACTAGGTTTGAAGAATTTGTATGGCTTTTTCTGAGTCTATATTGGGTTGTAACCTAGTCAAGCTTTGTCAAAAATTGCCCTTTGGTCTCCTAGGATGGCACCTAGTTTTTCTTGTCATTGTATAAATTTCATTAAGATGTCACTTTGTCTGATATTCTTTTCTTTTTTGTTCTGTTAGTTCTTTTCTTAATATTTCATTTTCATTGATATATTTGTTATAGATTTCAGCATGCTCTGTTTCCTTTTGTAGTTGCAGATATTTATTCTTTTCGATAACAAGATTTTCACATAGTTGATTGATTTTTTCTTTTTCAAATTTAATTTCTTTAATAAGTTTAGTGTTCTTTGATTCTAGATCAGAATTTTTCTTCTTTAATTCATTTGTTTCAATTTTAACTTTTTTCTAATTCTTTTTCAAGTTTAAATATATATTTCTTTATGGAGTTATTTTTCTTCATCATCCTTTTTGATTCTTTAAGTGATTCAAGTAAAGCTTCATACAGTTCAATAATAGAGAAATCATTTTCTTCAAAATCTAAGCTAGAAGAATTGGAAGTAAAAGTTATCTCAAGGTTAAAGGCTGCTTGATAACCATAAAGCACACGTTGGCTTGTCTCTCTTTAGTTTCATCCTCACTGGAGCTTAAGTCTTTATCGCTCCAAGCTGTGAGTGCCTTCTTCTTCTTTGTCTCCTTTTATTCCTTTTTGTCTTTCTTCTCAGCTTTTTTCAGTTGAGGGTAGTTAGCTTTGTTGTGTCCTAACTTTTTACATTCATAGCATCTTGATTTCTCTTTCTTCCTAGGCCTTTTAAAATTCATCTTGCTTCTATTTCTTCTCCGTAGCATGAATCTTTTAAACTGCTTAGCCTGTAAAGCTGCATCTTTTTCATTGTCCTTATCTTCAAACTTAAAGCAGCTTCATCACTATCATCTTTGAGAACTATTCCTTTTCCTTTGTCCTCTCTAACCGAACCTTTGACGTTTAACTTCATCTTGTGTGTTATTAATGAACCTACAAGTTTATACATGGTCAAAGTTTTGAGGTTTTTCAATTCCTCGATTGCTGTAACTTTTGGTTCCCAGATCTTGGGTAGACTCCTCAGTTCTTTGTCTACCATATCTTCTTGAGAAATACCTTTCCCAAATAGTCTCAGATCATTTGTGAACTTGTGAAGTGTGTTATCATGTCACTAATAGTCTCTCCTTCATTCACCTTGAAGGCTTCATATTCTTGCTTCAATAGTCTGATCTTGCTCTTATGAACTTGATCAGTACCATCATAGGTGGCTTCGAGTCTCTCCCAAATCTCTTTGGTGAAGAAGGTTGAGCGCTTTATAGTTCACCTAATAGGCTTTCTTATGTTCAAGTGTCATATTTCTCAATTTCACTAGTACACGGGTATCGTCAATTTCTTTTATTGGAAACTTGAACCCTTCTTCAATGATTTCCCAAGTAGTTAAATCTTGGGGCATGATGAAGTTACGTATTCTTTATTTCCAAAAATTATAGTTGCTTCCATTAAAGAAGGGTACTTTGTTTGTGGAACAAGCCTGAAGTGGAACAGAATCTCCATTTAGTGCCGTTTGGACTTTTTGAAAATAGGATAGGGATAAGGATTTTTGGTCTAAGGTTGTGAGACCTAAAACTACACACTTGCTCTGATACTAATTGTAAAACAACTAAAAGGGGTGAATAGTTGTTTCATGATTTTGTGTGATTTTTGACTTAATTAATCTTAGAATAGTGAAGATTATGAAAAACTAAAAGTAAAGAATAAAAGAGCAGTCACCAGAAATTTTATAGTGGTTCCACCAACCCTGGTTACGTCCACTCCCAGATAACCCTCCTAGATTTTTCACTATTTTCTTAAATAGTACAACCCACTTGTTTGTCAGGTGCAAATGAAACATTTACAATCTACTTGCTTTACTAGTGTAAGTGAAACCATAGAAGTATTTCTCCCCAAAATAGTTTATCTCTCAAAAAGTAGATCATAAAACTCTCATGATCTTTAAATTTCTTTTGAATACAGGGTATTATAGAGTGTGAGGCTAATTCTTGGATGAAATGAAGTTAAGCTCAAAGAATGTTATAGAAAATGAGGCTATTCCTCAGATGTAAGAAAATTAAAGCTTAGTAAATGATACACACAAAGAGTATACAAAGAGTTTAATGCAGTGTGTTTTCGAGTAACAGAGTATTCAGAGTGTTTAGTGAGATCATGTTTCACTCACAACAATCATTCTTTACTTGATTTCTTTATTCTTTGTTCTTCATTACTATGACATTTTTACATCTATTGAAGAATGCAATTGAGTTGTAGGTGAATTTGAACGTTTGAGAATTAAATACTCTTCACCTTCCTTAATCAATGTCTTTGGCTACTTCTCATTTAATGTTTTTGCTCATTATTGTCCTTAAAGCTGATCTTTACTTTTTTTCGTTAAGTAAATCTTGTTTTAAGAAGATTTAAAGTGTCCTTTTGCTGCAACAGGAAGGTTAGCTTGACAAGCAAAAAAGATTTTTAAAAGATCGTAGCATGTTAGCTTTGAATTTAAAAAATTTGATTAAATAAAGAATTGGTTTTGTCCATATCTCAAACTTTGAACAGTCAATGAATATTTTCAATGTCCACTTTGTTTCTTTCTTAAACTACCTCTATAAATAAATAGTTGACCGAGATTGAGTAGATTCTAAAATGTGGTTGAATAATGAAAAGTTTCAGTCAGCCTTTGATTTGATTCGGTTAACTAGAATAGCATTTGGTTCCTTATATGATTTAGCAATTGACTGCTCGAATTATCAAAAGTTGAATGAGCAAGGCTTGGCCATTTAGATTTACGGTTAGCCTTATAAGCATTACGGCTAGCCACTCATGCTCAATGGTTGACTGTTTAAGAACTACATGCTAGCCGCTTGTACTCAATGTTGACCGCTCGAGCACACAATGTGCTCACGCTCGCCCGCTTGAGGGCACTTGTGTGTTCATGGTCTACTGCTCATGCACATTAAGGTTCTAGTAGCTAGAAAGCATTCAAGCACTCGCCGCTGCGCACGCTCGGTTAGCCACTTGTGTGTTTGCGGCTAACCACCCGTGCGCATTAAGCGCACACGGTCGGCAGTGCAGTGTATTGGCAGACTGCCCATATGCACTGGTGCATGCAGTTGGCCATGAAATGCGTGTGGTTGACCGACCGTGTGCACTTGGCATATGGGGTACCGCCCATGCACATTTGCACATGGTCGGCCATACAATTTATGCGGTTAGCTACGTGAGCTTTGCTAGTTGACCATTCATGCTTATGGTCGACAACTAAAGTTTAGTTGGTCAACCATTGGGTTTCTTCGATTAGTCGTTTGGCTGATTATACTTAGCCCAATTTTTATATGATTTTTTATTAACTTCAAATATATTTTTCCACTTAAATTTCCTTTAGTTTAATCATCCTCAAAACCATATTTGTCAACAGGTTCCATCTCGATATTTGGGATTCTCAAAATTGTGATAACCTACATTGGTAGTTTAAAGGGACTTTGTCATGGATGGAGATATTTTCCCCCTTTTAAATTTCAAATTGGAGGTTGGAGGCATTTCTCCCCTATGAGATCTAGCAGAGACAGCCTAGTGCTCGGCTTAGCATCGACACCTCCTGGGAGGCATAAAGAGAATGGGAGAACTTGACATGAGCGCCTCCTTTTTCTCCTTATATTTCCCACTACCCAACTTTTGTATTCTAAATATGTAAACATCATGTTGTTTCCTTTTCCTCTTGTTTGAATTTTGATTTGCTCTATAAAGAGCTTAAGATGAATAAATAAAAGGGTTGTTTTCTTGTACCCATTGTTTATGCTGCTTTATTCTGTTGGTAGACTTGAATGTTCAATGTTATAACTAAATTTCCACGGCTTGTCAAAACTATTGATCGATTTGTCTATAATTAAAATACCAAAGTCAAGTTTAATTTGCACTATGGCTTCCGTATGCCTAGAGGTTGGAGCAGAGTGTAACGTCGACACTACGGTGTTCGTACGGTTGTACTTTCGTTCCTAGATTTAAATAAAATGATTCTCCATTTATATATATATATAGAGAAATTTTAATTTTTATTGATTTTCAATTTTGGGGTATTAAATTTAAATTTTTGGTATATTTTAAAATGTTGCGTCCGTAATTCGCAGTAAATCTCATTTCTATGAAATTTATATTCCAGAGAAAAGTGGGTATAAATATATATATATTTGTTTATGTATTAATTAATTAAGTTGTAAAAAAAATGTGGGTGGGACAAAACGTTGCGTTTTTCCCAAATGAAGATTAGGGCTAAAAGCTCTAATCTTTCCTTCTTCTTCTCCCTCTTCGTCTCTCACCCTCTCCCACGACCATCCGCGGCTTTATCCTCCTCCGCCGCCGCTGATCGCCACCCCACAGCTCCTTCTCTCTCTCTATTCCCTCCCTGCTCTCTCACACTCTCTCGGTTCCCTCTCTCTCGGTTGATCTCTCGTTGTTGCTCTCTCTCTTTCTCCCGATCTCTCGCGTTCTTCGCCTTCCTCCGCCACCACCGCGGCCACCGCGAGCAACCGTGCTCGCCACCTGTCTGTCCCGCTCCATCTCTCTCTCATCTGACCATCTCTGCCTCTCTCTATTTCTCTCTCTCTCTCTGCTTCTCCCTGTTTCTCTCCCTACGCACGCGATAGCGCAAGACAACTCCTTGCGCACGCGACTGCTCGCGCGACAGCCCAGCCCCTACGCACACGTGACGGACCACAACCCCCTCCTGCGCGCGCGCCAGCACGCAACCGCCTTGCGCGCCCGTGCAGCGCGCGATGCCTCCAGCGCTCGCTAGCCCCTGCGTGTACGACAGCTCCTGTGTACGAGGCTGTAGCGCTCCTTCCCTGCTCGCACGTTCGCGTGCCTTCTGCCACTCTTGCAGAGTCCAAATCGACAGCCTCTGTCAGAAACCCTAGGCTGAGCTACAATTCCTTCTGTGTGTAGGTAAGGGCTAAGTTAGATCTTAGTTCTAGGGTTTTGATTTCCATAGTGATTAAGTCTAATTGCTAAAATTTACTTCAATTTGGAGACATTGCAGGTCTTGGAATGAATCGAATGGCACACGGACGCTAGAGTTGCAAATGGTGAAACCCTAGGTAAGAGAAATACTAGTCTCTTGGATGATTGAATGAGTTTAGGCCGAATCTAGTATGAGAGTTTTATATATGTTCTGAAAATGTGTGGAATTTGAAGAGAATGTATTTTCCTAAAAATTTATATGTGATTTCTAGGGTTACATCTAAATTCTATATGAATTTAGGCGGATTAATATGAAAGAAACGTGTTTGATGAAATTAGAACTTTGATGAGTTAATTAGAATAGCTCTTCTTAGAGTCGCTTCGAAATGTGCATGAAAAATATTAAGGCCAAGTCTAGTGTCTGATATGAAAGGAGCATGTTAAAGGATAATAGAGTCGAGTTCTATTGATTTGAATAGTTTCCCTCAGAGTTTCATTTGACATATGCATGAAAATAGTTAGAATTTGGGATTTAAGTTTAAGAATTTATGCAGTCTTTTTAATTATAAGTTATCCTGCATATAGAAAATCAAAATACAATTTCTGTATAATGAAAATAGACTTAAATACCTTGAAAATGACATATGGTTTGAAGAAATCGGATAAAAATTGAAAAGTGTATGAATTTTCAAAGATTTTTCTAATTTATAGGGAATTTATGTATTTAGACGTGTTTTCGATTTTGAACGATTTTATGTTTGAATTTAACTTGATTTTGATTTGGTTATTTATTTATAAATGGAATGAAAATTGATGACATTGGAGTTTATTCATAAATTGGAGAATTAAGGTTTGTACAAACTTAGGGAAAATGATAAACCCTAAGAATAATTGAAAATTTGATGATTTATGTGATACTTTGATTAGGTTGATCTTGTTGGAGACTCGAGGAGTCGAATTGGTTTGATTGTGGAAATAAGGAGTGACCACCCTCCCGAGAATGTGAGTGGGACCCTAATCTCTTGCATGAAATAGTGAAAATTTGATTTTACCGTGTTTTTAAACAAAACATGTTTTGATATGCATTGATTCGATGTGTGATATTAAATTTCAAATCTGTTTTGTGATTATTGGAGTGTCTTAAACTTATGTTTTCCATGACTATGCATCTATGTTTGAAATGAAACAAAATTGTGCCATTACTTGAAAATTTGATAAGTTTCCTTTTCTACCATTGCATTGGTGTACTGATTTGAAATGATTTTGATGAAATGTATTGGTACACGGTTTTGAATCGTTTTGATGAACTATATGAGTTGGATGTCCACTAGTTTTGTGTTGATATGATGTGATTGAGTCCCGGTGGGGGACGGATGTTCTTGATTGATTCCGTAACTACGAAAGGCGTTTGTAGAGGCACGGGTTGCCCGGATACGCTTTGGCCAGAGGTATCCGCAAATGTCGTGATTGCGATATGTATGGGTCCGGTTGAACCGAAAGGGGAGGTCCGTCAGAATAGGCGGTCTAGCACCGGGAGTTACTTGTACATGATTGTGATGTTCCGTATGGGCCCGGTTGAACCATGTATTGGGGAGGTCCGTCAGCATAGGCGGTCTAGCACCGGGAGTTGCTTGTACATGATTGTGATGTTCCGTATGGGCCCAGTTGAACCGAAAGGGGAGGTCCGTCAGAATAGGCGGTCTAGCACTGGGAGTTGCTTGTACGTGCCAACGTCGGGGTAGAGAGCTATTTTTGAAACACTTTGCATAACAAAACCCCCGATGCGCCTATCCTTGGTCATGGTTGACCCTTGCCAGGATTCTTTCGGCTTGCTCTATGATATACTTGATTTTTAAATGGATGCATATATGTATGATATCGTGTGAATGATTAAATGAGTTCATTTTAGCGAACATATCATGATTTGTTGAAAAATTTGAATTATTGGTTATAAATGATATTATTTGACACTCCAATGTTTACCTACACTATTAGTACTTGAGATTAATCCTCTCACTCACTGAGTATTCTTCCCCGAGTACTCACCCCTCCTCTCTCCCTCCCCAGACAGGATTATTGTTGTGCCAGAGCGACGCTTCAGATTTTGGAGATTTTGGTGGATTTTGGTGATTCACGACGGTGAGATCTTAAGTTAAATTTGAAAGATGAATTTCGTATTTTATTTTCGACCCTACGAGGTCTTGTTGAGGTCCGTAGTTGACCGTATACTTAATTTGGGATGACTTTAAAAATTTATGTATATTTATTTACGAAACTCTCATATTTCATTTGCATTGAGGCGATTATACATATTTGAATGTTACTTGGAAAATTTGTTATACATTTGTATAAATTTAGGTCCGCTCGGTGTGGCGGCTACTCATGCTCTAGTTGGGCATGACAGTAGAGGTCTATGGCTCGGGTTGTTGATAGATTTTTATAGCCTTGCGTTGTTCTGGATGTCGGCTTTGGAAGTTGTTGGTTTTGGAGAGGCCGGGATGGCCATTTGTTTTATTTTCAGAATGATTTTAAATTTATACAGGTATACAGGTTATTTGTACGTGGGAGACCTCCAATTTATGGGGAGGTTCTGTCCGATTTTCGGTAAAAATCCAGCCGACATTCAGGGCAACGGGCGGCTATTCACGACTCCGGTTCGGGGCGTGACATAGAGCCTTGTTATTATCGGTGTAATTGAATACAAAATCTTTTAGGGTGTATAGCTAAGAGAGTATGGCAGAGGGTATGGAACCTATCTAAGGCGTAAGGCCAAAAGAATAAAGGTTTGGAACCTTTTATTGTGTTGTGCCAAGATCACTCAAAGGCATGGTGTCTAGATGGAGTTTGATGATATAATGTCAATACAGCTCGTTAGCAATGCAACAATAGAAGATTTGACGGCATTGCATCAAGAGTTATTGTTGGCATTGCGTCTTGAATATGTATAACATACTGGGCATTGCGTCGATGGTATTCATAGGTGCTATACCTTGAATGTGAAAAGCGTATCAGGCATTACGCCAACAGTACTCGAAGGCATTGCATTTTGAATGTGAATAGCACACTAGGCATTGTGCAGATGGTACTTGGAGGCGTTTCGCCTTGAATATGAATGTCGACGATACTCAGAGGTGTTGTACCTTGAATATGAATAGCTTACCAGTCGATATGCTACTGGTACTCAAAGACATTACGTCTTGGATGTGAATAGGTATCAGTTGTTACCCTAATAGTACTCGGAGGCATTGCACCTTGAATTTGTATGTCCCAGGTATTGTGCCAAGAGCCTATGGTTACTTCGCGTCAAGAGGGCTTGATCTTGCAATTGGGGAAACGATAGGCTCTAGGCAAAGAATGAATTGCTCATTGCATTAAAAACATTATGTTATTATTGATAAATTATGAAATAACAAATGTTCAAAATAAGAAAGTTGTAGAAGCTATTGATAGTAAGTACGTAAGTTTTTAGAGTTCCATATACTGGGTATGGCCAAACAATTTAAATGGTTAAGTCGATAAGTTTCGAGACAGATCATTGACATACTCAATATGGGCCTTCCGAATTAGGTACAAGTTTGCCCCTGGATGGGGCTACCGGTAACTTCTACTCTTCAGAGTACTAGGTCATTGATCTAAAAGTTTTAGCCTTGTCTCTCCTATTATAGCATCGAGCCTTCTGTTTTTGATATGTTGACAATTGAGTGGATGTAATGTCCCTTGTTCTGACAAGAGGTCTAGTTGCTCCCACAAAGCAGACTCATTTCGCTCCAGTTGGTACTATTCTACTCACAAAGATTGAATTCCTATTTTGACAAGTGACACTACTTCAGACTCGTAGATTAGGCTGAACAGAATTTCCATGGTAGCCTTTCTCAGTGTAGTATGGTATGCCCAGAGAATTCTATGGAGTTCCTCTACCTAACAACTCATCACTTCATCCAGTGTTGTTTTGAGCCCTAGGAGGATGGTTCGATTGGTTACCTCGGCAAGATCATTGGAAGGTGGGTAGGCGACTGATGTTCGGTAACAATGGATCTCCAACTTGTCACAAAATTCATTGAATTGCTTTTTGTCAAACTATTTGTCGTTGTTAGTAATCAGGACGTGATGTAATCCGAACCTAGTGATTATTGATGACCACACAAATTTATGTATTTTCTCGGTTTTGATTTAAGCCAACAGTTCTACTTCTACCCACTTGGTAAAGTAATCCATGGCGACAATGAGGAATTTTCATTATCCTATGATACGCGAGAATGGACCAAATATATATATTCCCCATTATGTAAATGGCCAAAGACTTGTGATCGGGCAGAGCTCAGTCGAAGGTTGGTGAGGAACTGGGGAAAGGTATTGACACTTGTCGCACCTTTTGACGAATCCATTTGCATCAGCTTTCATGGTAGTCTGAAAAAATCCCTCTCGCAAAGCTTTGTTAGCCAAATTCCATGCACCCAAGTAGTTGCCGCATATTCCTTTATCTATTTCTCTGAGGACGTAATCTCCCTCCTCACGGATCAAGCACTTGAGGTATGGGTGAGTGAAAGATTTCCTATAGAGCATCCCGTTATGATGGCATATTGTGTGGCCTTTCATTTGATCATGGTTGCTTTTATAGGTGACTTCAGCAGTTGATTATTGCTTAGATAAGCCTGTATGGGATCTTTTTATCTCGGTGAGTCATATGTTGACAAGATTTGTTCTGGCTTATCGATGCTCGGGTAGAGAAGGTTCTCAATGTATACTATTCAGCTGGTAGCGATCAAATCTGAACTGGCCAGTTTCGAGAGTGTGTCTGCTCTAGCATTCCCAGATCTGCAGATCTATTGTATGTTGACTTTATTGAATTCATGCATCACTTCTTGTAACTTTGCTAGATATTTCGCCATCACTAGGTCATTTGCTTCATAGGTTCTTTTAACTTGTTTAAATATAAGCTGGTTATCAGTGAATACCTTGATGTCTCAAGCTCCCAATGATGCTACAATCCATAGCCCCATCAAAAGTGCCTCGTATTTAGTCCGGTTGTTAGTAGCTCGAAAGTAAAAACGAACTGCATATTTAGCTTTGAAGTTGTTGGGACCTATAAGGATGAGTCCGATGCCACTTCCCAACGAGCTAGACCCTGGCAATATGCACTATTCTTGAGGGTTGGTGAGTGTTTGCTCGGTGTAGTTTGGAAGCGTGCATTCAAGAACGAAATTGACAAGTTTTTGGCCTTTAATGGTAGGCCTTGATTGGTACTCGATGCCAAATTCATCGAGTTCTATACTCCATTTGATCAGTCAACTTGAGGTATCCCTTTTCTATAGGATTTGCTTCAGTGGTTGATCGGTTAATACCATAATCATATGCACTTAGAAATATGGGCGAAGGCGACAAGCTATTATAACTAGAGTGAAGGTCATCTTCTCAATAGGCTTGTAGTTGATTTTTGCTTCCTAGAGGACTTGGCTAACATAGTGTACAAGTTTTGTATATTAGCTTCTTACCTAACTAGTACAGATCAAAGGGCATGGTCAGAAATAGATAGATAAAGGTAAAGTTTCTCACCGAGGGTAGGCTAGGAGAGTAGCGAGGGCGATGAAAGATACTCTTTAAGCTTATCAAAAGTAGTATGACATTCTAGTGTCCACATTAATTTTTGGGACCTCTTCAAAGTATCAAAGAAGGGATTGTATTTTTACTTTTGACATGAACTGGCTTAGGGCAGCAATCCATCCCATGAGACATTGTATCTCCTTTAGTGTTTTGGGTGGCGCCACATCCATAATGGCTTGAATCTGTTCTGGGTTGGCTTCGATCCCTCGGTTTGTGATAAAAAAGCCTACGAACTTACCTGATGTAATCCCAAAGGTACTCTTTGTCGGGTTGAGCTTCATGTTGTAACGTTCTAGTATCTGGAATGTTTCGGCCAAGTTTGCTCTGTAACCTTTGGGGCTTGTGCTCTTGACAAGCATGTCATCTACATATGCTTTCACATTCCTGCCAAGCTGTTAGTAAAGACCTTATTAACCAATCATTGAAAGGTTACTCCCGCATTTTTTAAGCCCAAGGGCATGACTCTATAACAGTAAGCACTGAACTCTGTAATGAAGTTCGTCGTCTCTTTGTCTTCTAGGGCCATGCATACTTGATTATAACTAGAATATATATCCATAAAACTTAAGAGCTGATGACGTGAGGAGTTGTCCACAAGCTTATTGATGTTAGGGAGTGGATAGCTACCTTTCGAGCACGCTTTATTGAGATTGGTGAAATCAACACACATCGCCTTCTTTATCATGACTACGTTAGTTAACCATTTGAGATACTTTACTTCTCTGATAAAGCCTGCTATTAGAAGTTTTTGGACCTCTTCTTGTATTGCTTGTTGGCACTCTAGCACAAACACAATTTTCTTTTGGTTCATGGGCTTACAACTCATGTCCACAGTTAGCTTATGGACAACCACTGAGGGGTGGATCCCCGACATATTTTCTGGTGACCATACGAAGACTTTAGAGTAGCAACGGAGGCATTCAATGATGACATCGCGCAACAGTTATGATAGGTGAGCTCCAATTTGAATGGTTTGTTTGAGAATGTTGTTGATTTGGATCTCGACTACCTCTTCAGTATGTTGTGGTTTGGCTATTTGTGTAATATCGTCTCAGAATTCTGTAGTTTCTATCGAGAGGTTCTTTTTATTTCCTTCGGATGAAGGTATAGTTTGCATAAAAGGGTTGCAATCGAGGGTCGCGATACCCTCTGTGATTTTAAATTTGACTTTCATGCGTTTGGTGCTTGGTAAAGCCTCTAAGATATTTAAACTAGAGTGGCCTAGGATAGCGTTGTAGAGGGATGGAAGTTTGATTATGCTGAATATGGTCAAAGTGGTAGCATGATCCAAGGGTGTCCCCAAAGTTACTAGAAGTGAAATAGTACTTTCTGGGTATAGCCATTTGCCAAAGAGTCCTATTGGGGCAGTGATCTGGGGTTGTAAATTTGTGGGGACAAAACCCATATGTGACGGGTTGTCAAAACCCTTAAAATCAATACTGATTCCCTAATACGAACAAATTTGTAGCAATAGTGGTATCAGGTCAAATCCCAAATGAATTAAATTTATTAATTTTTTAGTTAAATGCCAAAATAAAAAGGGGGATTTATTAATTAAATTTCCTAAATTAAAATTGATAATAAAAATAAGAAACAAATTGATAATGCAAAATAACAAAAATTTAAGGAAAATCAATCTACCAAACTCTGATTTAAGGGTTCACCAAATTCAATTATTTAACTGATTATATGTTAAAAATATTTATCTTGCAATTCAAACATTTAACTTTAGATTTATTAGGATAATTATAATAAATTTTGTGTTTTTCTAAATTAATTGACTAAATTCAATATCCAGTCAAAATCTATTATTAATGGACTAGACACGATAGCATCCATATCAATATAATGTTAGCATTAAGTTTTGTGAAATCAGTTAAACCAAAATTTAAATAATTGAGAAAGCCACAATTATTTAATTTTTTTCCATTGATTCCCTTAGCTTAAATATGAATATTGGTAAAAGATCTATAGATATAAATAATCTAGTTGCTACTTGTACCATTCGCTTATGATAATTATGGATCACTGAAATTTTAGATAATAATAAAATGAATAATATTAAATTAAATTATCAGATTAACCAATACCAATCTTTTATATGAAATAAAATCAAGAATCAATGAATACTTGAGTTAAAAGAATAAGAAATTAAATTAAGCACATAAACTTACAGTGAAAATAATTAAATGAAAATTCTTCTTAAACTAAAAAATAAAACTAGCCACTTTTAGTAAAAGATATGTCTCTTGAATTCTTCAATAAAAATATAAATAAAAAAAATAAATTTGTTCTAGGTAGGGAGAAAGAAACCAGCGGCACCAGCCGCCTCTTCTTGCTAGGATGAATAGTGACGTGCCTCCTCTCTGGAGAATATATATATATATGGGACGTCCCTGCTGGCCCTTTTTTAGTTGCCCTGAGTTTCACACTTTTTAAGGAGAGATTACCGAATCTAAATAAAGTTTCAAAAAAAATGAGGATTCCTCAAATTTAAAGAAAATTACTGACGATAAAATACTAACTAGCTTGAGGAAAAGAAAAAAAACAATCTAAAATTATGGTGGTATAAGAAATGATAAAACAAATTCCCAATATATGGAAATCTCCAAATATTAACACTTCAAGACTTTTTTTTCTCACAGAAAATTCCATCTTCGGCACTTCTTTCAATTTATCGCAAATTTCCTCCATTTTTCATTGTATTTCCTTTTATCAACTCTTCAACAATTTAATTGAATAATTTATTATAAAAAAATCAGTTAGTGCAATATTCATTTAAAAATATAATAAAATTAATCACAAAAATAGCACTAATTTAAATTCTATCAATTTGCTGAAAAGCATCCCATAAAAGAGATCATGATCTGCCCCCTGATCAACGAGAACCCTCCTCACGGTGTAAGGACCTATCTTGGCCCTGATGACTAGTAATCATGGCAATCTAAGGTAACTCCAACTATATCGTCATCATCAAAACTAATTGGTGGTCTCTTTATTTTTTGCAATATGGCGACAAGGGCAATAAAAGACAGGGCGTGAAATGAGTCTCTTCCTAGCCTATTCTCATGAATGGTTCTAATCTGTTAAGGGTGGGTTTATAGACTACACAGATAACTGCTCCATTGACGTAAGGGTGGAATTGATGTCGATGAATTTCCTAACTCATTTCAAAGAATTAAACCTGCAAAAGACCGTCGGGTTTTGCTTCAGTGGAGGAGATTTCGACGCTCAAATTAGAATGAACGATTTATAAAAGGAGAGAAGCGGGCTGAGAAGACTTGTGTGATAGCCCTATATAGTTGTGTGTGCTTTTTATGTAGAGTTCCAGAACGTACCTGGTAGGTTGCCTCTGTATAATATATATATCATGCTTGAATGGCAAATCTTATATGCCTTTAGGGGTGCAGAAACCTTAGTTTTCTTATGTTAAGATCATAAAAAATATTCTAAAATTACAAGAATAATGATTGTAGACTCTTTGTCGATTGGGAGTCATTTGAATTAGGAAAGACTTTGGCTGCCGTGGGCGCTTATTTCCTTACAAGGTGAGATTACAATAGATTCGTATCAAACTACGAAAGTATGAATTCATTAAAGATTTTATTTCTTATCAGATAATCATAATTTAAACTCGTCACGTAATAGAAATTACTTCTATAACTACTCGGTGAGGCAGGGGGAATGACTAATGGATCGGAGAGCGGAGAGCTAAAATGATCGAGGGCGCAAGGGACCAAGAAGTTGAGGAGTCTAAGAGACATAAGCAATGGACTGAGGGCAAAAGCATGTCGATTGAGAAAGTGGGCTCTACGATCTAATGGACTAGGGTATTTTTGATCTTGTGGTATTGGGCCATGGGATCGTGTACTATCAAATTTCATTGAATCTTCCGTCCAAAATGGGATATCAAAGAATGTACTCACATTAGTCAATAATATTAGGCATGTTTTAAAAACATCTAATAAGACATAAAATCATACCATTAAATTTAGTTTCTAGATAATCGACTAAAAAACACAAAGGGTGAATTTTGTCACAATTAACAAAGATTTTATATTGTATATATATGTTTTAACTAACGAGCACTACACTTTATTCATAAAAATCTTACTCACAACGTATTAAAATATACAATTTTAATTTCTTAAATTCACTTACATATATTTAAAATTACATATAGTTACCAATTTTCATTCCATAGTTTCAAAAACTACTTTAAATGTCATGTTCAATGTGCTAATTTCGACTGTGCTCAAACCACATCCAATAATCAAGCCAAACCCTCCCTAGCTAATAAAAAACTCGCAAGTTATAACTATACTCAATAAAGTGTGTAGTTTCATAACTCAGTTATGAACTTTTATTTTAAATCAATGCAACCGTAATTTATATTTGCTCTATATACTATTAACTCACTTACATACATATGTCATCTATATTAAACTAAAATCCACTTATCTATTTGAACAATAAATCAAAGATTATGTTAATATGATTTATTTAATAATTTTTTGGAAAGCAGTTTTTGATTATATATAATAGAACACACGGAAGATAGGCAAAATCAGTGATTGGTTATGACAAGGACAAGTATGGAAATGTTAGCTTTCATAAACTTGTATTTATTTATTGTTTTGTAGTCTTATTTTACTTACAATATTTTTAAATTAAAATAAAAATAATAGAAGATAAGAGTTTTATTTATAGAATTAAATTTGTTTATAAAACATTTAAATTATTATTGTATTAGTAACTTTTATATTAAAACAAATGTATTTAATTTTAATTGATTAAGGATTTGGAAGCATATGGAGTCAAATCACATGACCAACTTGCAAAGAAATTATCAAACCTTGCTTAATCATCTGACCAACAATAGAAGAGTGTCAGTGTCACCATGGTCGATAAAATTATGAGTAAATTATTATGGGAGGCCAAATGGTTCACGCATCCTTTTGAGTATCCAACTCAATTTCATCTCTTTCTCTCTCTCAAATTCAACTCTGTAACAGTACAAAAAGATTTTGAATTTGCATTGAGAATATATCTCGACTTTTTAATATTTTGATATATAATAAATTCACTTTAAAAATAATAATTATAAATTGAATTGAATATTCACACCAAAACAATCTCTCCATGCAACTCTCTTGGGTGTAGCGAGAGAAAGGTTTGGAGTTTATAACATTAGAATTTAACATATTAGAATTTAACTTCTTCATGTCAAGGACTTGTGATTTGTAGGTATGATGTTAAAGTGATAAGTTAATTAGACTGTATTGATTAAACAAAAAAAAAGAAAAAAGAATGGTCACGATTGTTGATGGTCCTGCGCCGAACAAATTTCCAATAGATTAATTCTAGTGCCATCAAGGAAATATAAAAGTTGTAAAGGGCGACACATTCTTTGTCTTAACCTCATTAATTATCTATTAGGTACCTCATAGGCGCTGGATTAAAATGACATAAAGTTGCCCTCGCCAATCTTAATACTGATATAATCAAACCGCTATCGATATCTAATTAATTTTGTGACTGAACATCAATTTTCTTTAAAAAAAAGTTTCGTATTTAACTTTTGTGTAGATAGGAAATAAGTATACAAAGAGTTTTACTTTTAAGAACTCAATCTGTCTTAAACCAGATTTAACCATTCACAATATGACTATCAAATGCTAATTGTTTATATAAATATAAATATATATATTTATATATATATATGATCAAACTATTGCATTTAAACATTTTTTAAGTTACTTTTTGTTTTCTTTCATTATCATATTAAGTTGTGATCAAAGTGCACAAGTTTGGTATTCCCTTTGTTTCTTTTCTTTCTAATTTTCTAAACTTTGTACATTTACATCATTCACTCACAGGAGGAACCACAATTTTGACATGGTCATGATGTCACTTATGAAAAATTTAAAGAACATTTATAGGACGCATTTCATTATCAATATTGGGCAACGTGGCAAGTTACTTATTCTTTTCACAAAATAATGAAAAAATTAATTATCTCAATTGGTGTAAAAAAAATATATATATTGAGCGATAAGTTCCATTAAAATTATTAAAAAAAAAAAATCTGTAAAAACGGCTAAGATTTCTGCTTCAATTGAGTCTAAGACTTCAATTACTCCAAACTTGAAGCAGGACTTGAGACACATGAATACAAATATTGAAAGGTTGAAATACAAGGATACAAATATTGTGGCCTTTTGCTTAACTCGGCAAAGGTTCTAATTACTGGGTCTGGACTGCAATAGAATAGATACAGTTTTGTTAAATGTCAATTTCTTATATAAAAATTATTAGTGTAATAATAAAAATTATATAGTGAGATCACATTATGACAAAAACTATAAAACATAAAAACATCCATTATATCATCAAATCATTCTTTACATCGTAATGAACTTCCTTATTGGTTTAAATTACGCCTCGCCCTCAGTCGTTCCACATTAAGGCAATTGTTTCGGTTATACCCAAATTCACAGAAGGCCTTACAACATTGAGATCATTTTCATCTGTCCATCTCATTCCTAATCTTAGTGCTTCATGGTCTCCTAGACCCACGGTTTAGACATGAATCATTAACCACTAAATGAATTGAACTTGGCGGCCAGGAGTCCTTGTGTCCCAATGGATAAAATTTGCCAATATAAGCAAGCACCATTTGTTGTGAAGTGTGGAAGTTTTCAACAAATCTGACAAAATCATTCCCCATGTTCTTACAAACCTTTTCATATATGAGCGCAAGGGAATTTAAATATCGCGTACTTTCCATAGGTACTGGAACATTCATTCAAAATGACTTTGTGTTCGTTCCCATCTCTACCTCTATGAATTCTGGTGGTAACCTCATACTCCCCTACTATCCGATCAAAAGCAGCCACGCAATGGTTTTTAGACTTATGTTTGTTTCTTAGCAATCTATCAATTATGATAGTCAGCCATGTTTTGCTATCTATTAGCTAATTTTCTATTTCATTCTAATATTTATTAAAATATACCGCCATACAACGTAATGTTACCCAAACACATGTAGTTATTAGCAACTTCTTAACTCCTTCAAGAATCCTATTAAAAGACTCCAATTTATTTGTTGTCATATTATCCCATCATAACCCACCATCATAACACATAGTCCACTTTTCAAGTGGAATATACATCAACCATTGATGCACACGCTCACTCAATTTTTTGATTTTGTTCATCATAGTATCAAATTTTCTAATTTGGTGGGTTACGATAGTCATTAGCATTAGTTTCATCAACGGCATATTTCTAAACTACTTGTTGAAATTTGCTTTTAAGTGTCACGAACAAATTTGATGGTAAACAAGCGGTGGTTGAAAATTGGGATCCCTCTCGATAGATTGGAGAATTCCACGTGCCTATTAGATATGATGCAAATCCCATGGCAATCATCGATAATGTGTACTTAGAAATTATTCAGAAATCATGACTAGTTCACCAAACTCTCTTCACCTACTACAGAAAAAACCAATGGAAGAATGTGATTTGCCACATCAGACCCCACAACAATAAGAATCTTCTCCACGTACCTGTCGTAATAAAAAGTGTTGTCGATACTAATCATGGGCTTACAGTATGGAACTCATCAATTTAGGATTTGAATATGTAGAACACTGATTTGAATACATTAGGAGACTCTCCAAATGATTCAAAGTATCTCCAATCGACCACAATTCTCAAATTAGTTGCTTGCAAGACAATCATAAATTGGGGTAATATTGTGTACGAAATCTCCTAATTGTTATATACCCTCTTGATTGGTTTCTCTCTTCCCATCCAAGTCTTCTTATATGACGAATTGATAACATAAGTTCTCACATTTTTAACCACATCACAAACCTTCTATAAAACACTCTCCTTAACATGGTTCTATATCAACTGACCAATCATGTTCGAGTTCTTATTTAGGTGATCTGCCATAAGCTGTTTAGGGAAATAAGTGTGTTTGGGATACATTTTCGTGATGCCAAAGAACCCATGACTCTTTTTTAGCATAACCCGTGAATACCACTAAGTAGTTTTTTTTCCTTGTAGAATGAACACCACGCAAACCAGCTAGTTAGCATACTTTCATGAACTCTGTAGAATATGTACTCTCATATCATCCAACATTTGATAGCATGTAATTCCCTCTTTGGTTTTGAAGACCATGTTAACTTTTGAAACTGAGATCCGATCATTTTCTTATATTGATCGGTTGTAGCCATTAAAATTATCAATCATGTTTTCTCATTCACCTATGTAAGATAAAAATGGAATTTCAGTCATGTCATTATCCCACTTAATCATAATTTCAACCATGTCATTATCCCTCTTAATCGTATAATCCCCTTCATCCATTCCGTCACCCAAATCATCACTGTCATCCCCATTTTAATCTTCACACAAGATATCATTGAACACAACAAAGGGTTTGGGGGGGGGAGGGGGGACACAATGACATCACTTATTAACATTGCCCATATTGAACCCACTCATCTCCGATTACTTTACTCCCAACTGCTTGATTCATAAATTGAGTGTATGTCCAACACTAACCCTAATTGCAATTGTCTTATTCAGAAACTTTGTGTATGTCCCAACATTGGAAAGTCCAACACCACTTGAACAACCCATGTCAGGTGCCCCTCCAGGTACATCCAAAATGGGATATTGCTCTAAAAACAATTTCACGGATTTAAGTCATGAAAAATACTTAGGATTGATAACACTTTAGAAAAGAAGTTATTATTATCAATTAGAACTAGACTATAACTAATTGATTGTCCGTATTTCCTGATAGGATATCTACACGAAACTTTTAACTTGAATTGACTACCATAATTTCTAGTTTTGTGGTATAGAAACTGTATTAACTGATATCATCTGATTTTACTCTCAATCATACCTGCTTTATATATTATTACAATAAAAGATAAACACTATGTTGAAAATCTAATATTAAGAGAATAACCAATATTTTTTAATAAATCCATATCATTTTCTATCTTAAACCCTAAAACCCTAATATCAAGACAAATATTCTCATATTAAAAAACCTAAAGCTAATGCTAAGAGAAATAAGAGTATATATATATATTTACTTTAATTTAGAAATAATTGATGGAACAAAGTATTATATACAATTTTAAAATTTTAAACAATTATGGAGAATTTTAGAAATATTAATATTCAAATATGATAAAAAAAGTAATTAATATGTGTATGAATTTTTATATATAATGATATTTAAATTTTATATCAGTTCTTTAATTTGGATATTTAATTTAAAAATTTAAACTAAATTGATATATATAAATTCTCAACTAAATTGAGCTGCCCTTGATTATAGTGTTAACAAAGTCTGAACATAAAAAAGTAACTTATTAAAAATGAATTGATAAATTGAAAGTGAACTAACAACTTAGCTCTAGAAATGAATTTTGTCTCTCTCGACCGACACCTTTATTTACCCGTGAGACAAGAGGGAGAGAGAGAGAGAGAGGGAGAGAGAGAGCATTTGAATATCTGGGCTTAATGATTGACGCGTCTGTAGACCCAACAGAAAGTTTCGGGTATTCGACTCTTAAATTTCACAAAAATTCCAAGTTGAATTTTACGGAGGAGAGAGGGAGAGAGAGAGAGGTCCTATCAGCACTTTGTTTGCACTCTCTTTCATTGGGCAATGTTGCACATCATAATAACCATATAATTTCTTTTTTTATTATTATTATATAGAAAAAATAAAGGACTTTAATTTAAGTAACCAATTATAAAACAGTAATAGAAGAGAACTTATTCCTCGTCATTGATAAGAGTTCAAACTACTACCAGCTTTTCCTTCCATAAAAGGGAGCTTATCTCTTTACCTGTGGTGAGAGTTTTTGCTCTCCCAGGACCTTTTCTTTATCGCCTCTCCTATAGGACGTTGTCCTCTTCGTGGATAATAAATAAATAAATAAATAAATAAATAAATAAATAAAAGGCAGATGATGTGTCTAAAAAGTACAATGCATTGTCAAAAGTATGACATTTAGCTACAGAATGTTTTTTCCAAACTTGACAAAGGCCGCCGATACTCAAAACCTTTGGAGTTGATGTTTTGTTTCAAAGATGATCGCTATTCTAATTCAAACGAGGAAGTTGACGGGGATGTGATCGTTAGGTCTTTGTTGAAGGAAACCTGTTAAAGACCGTATCAGGACTAGTCTAACGGGAAAACTTCAATATTCAAATCAGACAGAGTGATAATAAAATAAAAAAAAAATTAAGAGAATCGAGAAAATATAACTCTATATTATCCATGTGTATATATATATACAGTTTGATCGGTACCTATGAGTTGGTCAGATCGTCATCGATAGAGAAACCTAAAGAAGACCCCACCGAGGGTTATCCGGTAGGGGTACTCTGATACTCAAATCAGTGAGAATGATAATATAACGACCGAAGGGTCTCGTATATGACCCTGTATAGTCTCGATGTGATATATATATGTATAGAGAGATAATAAACATACCACATGTGTATGATCAAGTATGAAGTCATACGTGTATGTATAAAATCGAATGGAGTCATACCTTTATGGTGAAATAGACTTGGCTATGAAACAGTATCTCGAACAATATGTAGAACTCTGTATGAAACCCCCTCTGAATAGTGCATAGAATTACCTCTCTTCCGTATGTCAAAACTGAGTTTCCTATGAAAGTTGTTTATGCTATATATTTATAACATTCCAAAAGATGTACAAAACCCTAGTTTCCTTTTTATCTGAGATCTTCCGAAATGACAAGTGTTTGTGGTCAAAAATTTAAACAACCTTGAGATTAAAGAAGTTAATTAAGGAAGTTATAGGATTTTAAGAACATTTCCTTCCATCTTGAGAGTTCAAGAGAATTAAAATCTCACAGGAATATAGAAAGTTTCCAGTATCGGTGAGATTCACTTCTATAAATGATTTTAGAAACCAGTTAAATATAATACTATCAAAAGCCCCCCACCCCTAACGGCATTTTAGAAAAATAGCATTAGGAGTAGAGTAGATCTAAAGAGGCACAATAGTGGAGCATTGGATGCGGAAGGTGCCGATAGTGTTTCCTTCCTTATCGGATGATCAAGGCCTTAATAGGTTGTAATCGAGAGTGTCTGACTAAGCAATAATCGAGAGTGTAGAGTGCTTGTGTTATGAATAGTAGCAGTAGAAGTTCTAAAGACTGATCTGGAGTCGTGGGTCTCGGTAAGTGTGAGATGCTGAGACCGATGCGAGAGGGAATGGGGTTAAACTTTGCATTCGTGAGCATTGGGTTGTTGCCAAACGCACTGCAGTCGAGAGAGTATTAAACGTCAGAACCGAGATAATATATTAGAGCAATGTTGCAAGTGGTGTGATATGATACCGAAAGAGAGGGAGCTGAATCTCATCTGGTGCAATAGTAGCCATTTTAAATAGACAACCAAGAGAAAGAGAGTTAAATCCCATCCGGAGGCTGGAGCCCATATAGAAAACCAAGAAAGGGAGTTGAATTCTGTCTAGAGAATTGAGGCCTATAGAAAACCAAGAGAAGGTGGATGCGGAATCCACATAAAGCATATAAACGTAAGTTATATGTATTCAGCTATGAGTTATATTCGAGAGAGTTCAAATGAGAGAATGGGTTGTGTTCGCCTATCAGAGAGATACATTCCTAACGATAGACTCTATTCAAAAGAACTCATTCGTTTAATAGACTAGGCGATATTTGCCCATTCGGGAAGATAAATCCTTTACCATAGACTCCATTCGGGAGGACTCATTCGTTCGATAAACTGGGCGATGTTTGCTCATTTGGAGAGATAGGTCCATAATGATAGACTCTGCTCAAGAGGATTCGTTCGTTCAATAAACTGGGAAATATTTGCCCCTTCAGGGAAATAAATCCCTAACGATAGATTACATTTGGAAGAATTCGTTCATTCGATAGACTCGGCGATGTTTGCCCGTTCTAGAAGATACATCACTAACGATAGACTTCATTCAAGAGAATTCGTTCATTTGATAGACTAGGCGATATTTGCCCATTTGGGAAGATAAATCCCTAATAATAGACTCCGGTTAGAGAGGATTCGTTCATTCGTTTGATAAATTGGATGATATTTGCCCATTTTGGAAGATATATCTCTAATGATAGACTCCATCTTGGAGAATTCATTCCTTTGATAGACTGGACGATGTTTGACCATTCGGGGAGATATATCCCTAGCGATAAACTCTGCTCGGGAGGATTCGTTCGTTCAATAGATTGGGCGATGTTTGTCCATTCGGGAAAATATATCCCTAATGATAGACTCCGTTCGAGAGGATTCATTTGTTTGATAGATTGGACGATATTTGTCCATTCAGAGAGACATATCCCTAACGATAAACTCTGCTTGAGAGGATTCGTTCGTTCAATAGACTGGGTGATGTTTACTTATTATGGGATATAAATCCTTAACGATAGACTCTGTTTGGGATGACTCGATCGTTTGAGAGAATTCAATAGATAGGATGAGTCGTGTCTATCCACCTGGAAGATACAACCATTGTTGATGGCATATGTTGACATGCACATTCAAAAAGATAATTCTATCGACAAATAGAATAATGGAATAAGGTTGAGGACCGTAAAGCTCTTACTAGATCATTGCACTGAGACCCGAAGATGGGTAGTAGGCAACTAAGGATCTTGCTATGGGGATAACTCTGTTTGATGTCACATGCATGGATAGTGGAGTCTTGGTGATAGGAGAAACGAAACAAAATAGAGTACGAAATGTTTTTGGGTTATTAGTAAGTCGTTTCCCACAGATAGTGCCTGTCTATTGGAATCAATTTTTTCTCCACAAATGATCTCTCTTCCAACTCGAATGGGGAAGTTAATGGTGATGTGCTCATCAGGTCTTTGTTGAAGGAAAACTTGTAAAAGACCCCATCGGGACTGTCCCAGCGGGAGGACTCCGACGCTCAAGTCAGACAGAATGATAATGAAATAAGGAAAAAAGTAAGAGAGCCAGGAGGATGTAACCCTATGTTGTCCCTATGTGTATATGTATAGTTTGATCGGTGCTGGTAGTTGGTCGAATCATCAACGATAGAGAAACCTGCAGAAGATCCACCGGGGGCTGCCCAGTGGGTGTACTCCAACTCTTAAGTCAGTGAGAATGATAATATAACAACCAAAAGGTCTCGAATATAACTTTGTATAGAATCGGTATGATATATGTATATAGAGAGAGATAATAAGCATACCACATATATATGATCGAGTATGAAGTCGTACACGTATGTATAAAATCGAATGGAGCCATACCTCTGTGGTGAAATAGACTTGGCTATAAAACCGTACATCTGACAATATATAGAACTTTGTATGAAACGCCCTCTGAATGACGTATAGAATGGTATTTCTCTCGTTTGTCAAAACTGAGTCCTCTCTGAAGATTGCTTATACTCTATATTTATAACCTTTCAAGGGATATAGAAAACCCTAGTTTCTTTTTTTTTTTTTTTTTTGAGATCTTTCGAAATGGAAAGTGTTTATGGTAAAAAATTTAAATATCTTTGAGATTATTGAAGTTATAGGATTTTAAAAAGATTTTATTTTCTCTCGAGAGTTCAAGATAATTAGAATCCCACAGGAATACAGAAAGTTTTCAGTATTGACATGACATGCTGCTATCATCAAAGAAAATAACAGAAGAAAACAGACATGATAAAATTAAAGAAAAAATAGAAAATTTGATAAAATAAGACAAAAGAATAGCAGAAGAATGAAAAAAAGATAGAACTCGACGGTTTGTAGTATAACATAAGTCGATGCTAGGTTGCCTTTAAAGTGTTACCGAGTCAAGTTATTCACTTCCTCTATAGACTCGATATGTTTCAGAGTTGGACTTTTTGAGGCATCAATGATCAAGTTGACTTATCTAATCTCTTAGGTCAATTTAACATTTTACAGAGTTTGATTTATGAGAGCAAACTTGACTAGGTCGACTCATTATGCTCCTAGATCGACTTACCTTTCTTACTGAGTCAACTTACTCTCTTCCTATATCGACTCATTATATTTTAGACAGATTTTCTAAGAGTCGTTTTTCTAGGTTGACTTCACTATGTAATAGGTCAACTTATACCTAAAGTAGGGGTCGACTTGGTTAATTCTTGGGTTGACTTGTTTATATGCTTTGTGGGTGGACTTAACTTGGGGTTATTTAAAGAGATAAATCGACATATTCTCAGCCTAGGTTGACTCACATTCATACTAACTTAAGTTCAGGTGGACTTTTCTTTTAGTGAGTCGGCTTAACATATTGCAGAGTTGTACTTCTGAGGCATACAATTTTCAGGTCAACTTGGTCTTTAATATAGGTCGACTTATAAATTTTTAGAGACCAACTTTTATTACTTGATTTCATCGTGTCGACTTGTCTACTTTCCAAAATCGACTTGTGATATTCTATATTTAGTTTATTTTCAATTTTTTTTCAATCCTAAGTTGACATGGTAGTAATATTGAGTCGACTTAATGACTTATTGAATGGACTTGTGCAAAAGTTAGGTTTACTATTTTACTTAGGTCTGAATTATTTTGATTGTATAGGTTGATTTCTTTACTGTGAAGGTCGACGTGCTTTGCATTAGCTTTGATTCTAACAATTTTTCTAACTTTTGAATTTCATGTTTAATTAATTATAATCACTCCTATCTATATTTGATCATCATCAAAACATATTTTATTCAACAATCTATAGTGAACTAAAAGACTTTTATGAAACTCTACTTATCTATTTAATAACTAAATCAAACATTATGTTAATACAAAAAAATTCAGTCTTTTGAGCATACAGAATAACAAAAATTAGTATCTAATCCCAACAAATTCTTGATGGTTATATATTTGAATGGTTTTCTTAGTAGAATAGGTTTAAGTTATAATAATTATGATTTATTTAATAATTATATAAGAATCATTTTCTTTATTATATAATTTTATATTCACAGATTTTCTATTAAATCCATATATATATTAATAAGAAGCAATGTTTTGAAATCTGGACCGAACCGACCGATCTGATGGTCTGATCGAGAACCGAATCAGTAGTTGATCCGGATTTCTTAGAAAAACCGAATTCTCAAAAAAAGGGTCAAATCCAGTCAAGAACCGGGTTTAACCGGGAACCGGATTGAATCGATGGACCTCGGTTTTTTCTCTTTTTTCTTTTAATTGTTGTAAAAAGTGCAAAGTAGTGGATTCCAACCACAGCAACTACCGTGCATCCTTAAGTTGTAAAGACCACTAAAGCACACTCCCCTACGTTCTTCCCCTTTTTTCCTTTTATCTCTATCTCCTCTTGCCTCTTAAGCTTCTTCTTTTCTTTTTCTTTTTCTTTTTCTTTTTCTTTTCTTTTTCTTTCTTCACCATTGGTCATGTTTTTATTCATTTTCTTTTCTATTCGACTTTTCTTATTGTTTAAATTAAATTTTGTTATGCTCAACGCTATCATTTGAATTAAATTTTAATATATTTGAATGATATTTCTTATTGAATAATATGTGATGTTTAGATAAATAAATTGTGTCTTATTAATATTTTATATTTTGAATATAACTTGATAAATATTTGTTATTAGATATACAGATTTTTTAAATTATTAATATATTATAATTTAAATTTATTTATAACATCAAGATGATATCATCCAGTTTTTTCATTCGGTCCGATCGGATTGATCCAGTGACCTATTGAACCCTTAGTGTAACCAGCTCATACTCCGGTCTGGGTTTCAAAACACTGTATGGAAGTTGGGCAAAATTAGTGACCAACTATGAAATGGACAAGTATGGAAATGTTAGCTTTCATAAGCATGTATTTATATATTGTTTAGTAGTCGTATTTTAGTTAGATTTATTTTAGTTGAGGTGAAAAGTAAAAAGAAAAGAGAAGGAAAAGTTAAAGTGGAAACAAATGACACTTTTCAATTATTTGGTGAGGAAACAAATGTAGAGGAAAAGTAAAAGTAGGATATAATCCCTCTCCATCCCTCCTAAAAAGTCATTTTCATCTCAAAGTAGATGAAAATCGAAGGAAATAAAATTTTTGAACAAATTTATTATTTTTTTCTTTAATATTTACGAAATTATTTATTATTTTTTTCTATTTCAATTTTATTTAATATAAAATAATAAATTTAATTTTCTTCATCAATTTTATTAGACAAATTATTTTTTCTAATTTTATTTTTTCTTACATTAATATTCTAATTTTATTTAATATAAAATAATAATGAAAATAATTTATAAAAAATAAGAAAAATATATTAAAATAACTATTTTTTAGAAAAAAATCTATTTTTAGAAAAATATTTTAAATTAAAAAATAAAAAATTATGTGGTGAAAAAATATTAAATATATATTATTTTATAAGAGTATAATAGTATATGAAGTGATATTTTTTTTTACTTTTCATTCTAACTAAATAAAAAAATATTATTTATTTTCTTTCCTTTCAACTCTACCAAAAAGAAATAAAAGAAATGTTTTTAATTCTATCAAGTGAAATAAATTTCTCTCTTCTGCTCTCCTCCCCTTGTCCCTTCCTTTTCCCAAACCAAACTTAAATTAGAATTAAAATAATAGAAGATAAGAGTTATTATTATTATATTAGTAACATTTATATAAAAAAAATGTATTTAATTTTAATTGATTAAGGGAGGCGACGATTAGGAAGCATATGGAGTCAAATCACATGCCCAACTCGCATGGAAATTATCAAACTTCGCTTAATCATCTGCCCAATGATGGAGGAGTGTCACCATATTCGATAAAATTAAGAGTAAATTATTATGGCTATGAGAGGAGATTCGAGGTACTTTCCTTTCCCGCGACTAAAATGGGTAGGCCAAATGGTTCACGCATCCTTCGAGTATCCTACTCTCTCTCTCTCTCTCTCTGAGTGAAGCGTCAAAGTTTGCCTTTTCGCTTTTCATGTTTTAACCGTTGATTTTTCGATGTTTGAAAAGAGGTTAACAACCCCACGTGCCATGACATATCGAGGATCATCGGATAAGTTTGGTTCGGGTAAGAGGCGGAAAAGGTTTATTTTATCGATATAAATAAATATATTTTTTTATTTTTGTTTGATAAGAAAGAAAGAAAAGAAAATAGATGTTATTTTTTTATATTTAGTTGTAATAAAAAGTGTAAAGAAATAATATGATATTTACTATTATATTCTTATAAAATAATATTTTTAATATTTCTTATCACATAATTTTTTTATTTTTTAATTTAAAATATTTTTTTTAAAATATAATTTCTTATTTAATATATTTTTTTATTTTATAAATTATTTTTATTATTATTTTATATTAAATAAAATTAGAATATTAATATAAAAAAGTAAAAAAAGTAAAATTAGAAAAAAATAATTTATCTAATAAAATTAGAATATTCTTTCAATTTTCCTTCCCTTTTTTTCACTTTTTCTTTTTCTTTTTTTAAAAAAAAGCCTTTTTGTTGTTTATAGCAAAAAGATATTTTAATCAATAAAAGGTATTTTGTAAACCAATTAAAAAAATAACTTCTAAAATGTAGACAAAAATCATTTTCTTTTTTATAATTGGTTTTTAAAATGATTAAGAGTTTCAAATTAACTGATAGATAGTCCAGATTCCTAATTCAGTTCTTTGTTTATGGACAATTTTTAATTTATATATACTTTTAAAATTTGCTATTTCCTTGACTATAACTCTTATAATCTCGGAAGATTTCAATGATCTTCAATAACTAGGGTTCTACACTCTTAAGAAAGAGATTTATTATGCATGCATATGTTATATATACTAAACACATGTGACCCACCAGGTACGTTCTTTATATTCCACGCTCTACATACACATAAAGACTACACAGCGCTATCCTAGGACTCTACCTAGTCTATACTTTTTCTCTATAACTTCTCTTTTTACTTAAACATTGAAATTTCTTCCGTCAAATCACTTTTGACAAGTATTTACAAGTCTCTTCATTTATGAGAGCTTAAAAAACTCATCAGCATTGGTTCTCTGCTTGGGTTAGTGGAAGAGTTATCTGTAGAACAAAACCCTCATTCAACAGTATTAATTACCACAACTTAATTAATGGAAGACGTATCAAAATTTAAATTAAATTTAATATTTAATTTTAGGTAACATCAGTATAAAAAGATTTTGAATTTGTCACTCTAAGAATATCTTATGACTTTTTAATATTTTGATATATAATAAATTTACTTTAAAAATAATAATTATAAATTAAATTGAATATTCACACGAAAAGGGAGGGAAAGGTTTAGAGTTTGTAGCATTACAATCTTATTTTTTTTTTTTATAGAGAATTTAACAATTAAAAGACTTGTGATTTTAAGTATGATGTGAAAGTGATTAGTTGATTAGACTCGCATTGATTGAAAAAAGAAAAAGAATGGTCACGATTGTTCATGGTCCTTCTGCGCCAAACAAATTTCCAATAGCTTTATTCTAGTGCTATCAAGGAAATATAAAAGTTGTAAAGGGTGACGCATTCTTTGTTTTAAGCTCAATAATTATCTATTAGGTACACACAGGTGCTGGATTACAACGACATAAAGTTGCGCTCGCAAATCTTAATACTAAGATAATCAAACCATTATCGATCTCTAATCGATTCAATGACTAAACATTAATTCTTTTTAATTAAGATTTCATTTTTAAATTTTATAACAAGGAGAAAAAACATAGAGAAAATTTTATTCTTAAAAATTTAATCTGTCTGAAATCAGATTTAATCATTTACAATATAATTATCTTATTCTGATAATTTATTAAAAAAATATAATCAAATCATTGCTTTTAACCATTTCAAGTTACTTTTTCTTTTCTTTCATTATCATGTTAAGTTGTGATCAAAGTGGAGAAGTTCGATATTCACATTGTTTCTTTTCTTTTTAATTTTTTTATTATATTAGAATTTAAATTCGAGATTATTAGGTTAAGAGAGGAGAATTATAACTATTAGATTATTTTTTCGGAAACTTCTTTTTAATTTTCTAAACTTCATGCATTTACCTCGTTCACCCGGGGAGGGTCACGATGTCACATATGAAAAATTTAAAGAACATTTATAGGACGCATTTTCATTATCAATATTGGGCAACGTGGCAAGTTACTTATTCCTTTCATAAAATAATTTTATTTATTTATTACAGTCAGCGGATCTACCATACAATTAAAATTAAAATTATTATACAATTATTAAATAAAATAAAATTACTATTAAAATTTAAATTTATTTTATAAAAAAAATTATCGAGTGATAATTATCAAAGTATCTCTATGTACATAATTTTAATTTTTTATTCAACTTAAATAAAGCTTGGATAATTTTAATTTTCTTTTATGGGCTTGGTTTGCTTCTGTTTGATTCCAAGCCGAGTATAGCATTAATGAGAAAATATTAGCTTGGTTTTTATAATAAATTTGTGATTTTACCCATTTAAATTTCTTATCAATAACAAAAATTTTACATTTTGAGTCACCCCTTTTTATCCATATTGCCCCCAAAAAAAATATTAAGAAATTTTAGTTTGAATCGTCTATAAAGCATAGGTTTATACTTCTCCAACCAACGAAACTTGAACACAAGAGGGTATCATATCCTGGGGTTTGGCAAAATTTATTTTACCCTTTGAACATTGCACGCTATCCCTTCATCCGATTTATTTATTTTAATTAGTTAAATGTCATAAAAAATAATAAATTAAAAATTTATGAAAAAATAATAATATAAAAAATAATAACCTTGCATGCTATCACTATATTTCTCGCACGTTGCTTATTTTCATGGTTTTATTATTTTTTATGATAATAGTATTTAGCCCTTAAATTAGATACACGGAAGTGAAGTGATTATAATTTAATTGACATTATCTCATTCCTTGTTAGTGGTATTATGTGTGTGTATATATATATATATATATATATGTTAAAAGAAAAAAAAAGAAGAACAAAAAAGTAAAGTAAATCTGTGGGAGCACTTTGTCTACCTTTAAAAACTAAGAGATAAAATGTACTTTCAGGTCAAAATATAGAAGGCAAAGCAATTATTTTCCCTTTAGATATAATTTTTACTTTTGCTTTTTAAATTTTAATTGTTTACATAGAGTTTTATTAAATTTACTAATTTACTATTTTCTTCTACCATTTCCAATAGATTTTCTTTTTCTTATAAAAATTATTGTAAAAAAAATAAAAACATAATTTAAATTTATTTTTGATGATACATGATCCAATGGTCCATTATCATAAAACGTGAGAACTACCAAACCTACTAGATCATAATCACAAGGTCCATAAATAACCAAATACACATTCGATTGAATGCCCTCTTGGCCAAGCACTCTCGCTTATGTCTCTCGCAAACTCTTTTAGGCAAGTCGCTTGTGCACCTCTAGATTGAACATCCTCTTGGCTATTACTATCCTGCTGCTGAATAACGCTCTCATTTAATAAATCAAGATCATGATTACCTATGATTTGAACCTTCCCTAATCTTAGAGGTAATCTCTCCTGATAAGGAAAAAAAATCTCTATATTCAATCTTGATAAAGTAGAAAACCTCCAAAACAATTTAAACTTCCTTTAATCAGTATAATTCTAAATCTCTTAAAAATCTTTGACTATAATTCCTGTAATCTCGAAAGATCTCCATCAATCTCTTCATGAGAAAACTAAGGTTTCTACTAGGGCTGTTATAGGAATCGAGTCGAGTTTGATTTGCTCGCAAGCCCCTCAGTTAAAGGCTCGGCTCGACTCGACTCGACTTGATTCGATTTTGACCGAACTCAAGTCAAATTCAAGTGGTTTCATTATACAATCGAGTCGAATTCGAGTATAGAATTTTAGACTCGAAAACTTATCAAGTATTTCGATCATATATATTAATATATGTTAATACAATTATATGTTATTATAATATCAAAAAATAAATTAAATAGAATATATTAATAAAGTTTTATAAATTAATAAAATCAAATTTTTGAGTATTCGAGTAGATTTCGAGTTCATTAAATTATAAACAATTCGAATTCGAGTCATATTATTACTACTCGTCGAGTTCGAGTTCGAGTATAGTGTACTCCGGATCGACTCGACTCGACTAGACTACGCTCCTAGTTTTTACAACCCTAAATGCATACGAGACTTGTCATGCATGCATGCTTTATATGCTAAACATAGGCAAGTAGTTAGATATGTTCAATAACTCTGTACTTATCACACAGAGGCAACACAAGACTATTTTATGACTCTACTCAGTCTCTTTCTCTTTCTCTTTCTCTTATCACCACTCTTTCTGACTGAGTATCGGAGTTTTCTCTGTTGGAGCACTCTCTGATAGTATTTACAGGTCTCATTATTTACGAAGGCCGGGAAGACTCATCAACCTCGTTCCCCGCTTAGGTCAACAAAGCAGTTATTTGTGGAGCAAATCTCACCTCTAACAGATTGGCACCATCTGTATGAGCAAACTAACTTTTCAGCCAAGCACACTTAGCGCCCTGCTTTATTGCCATTTCAACCGCCATGCCAACAAAAAGAAAGAATGGAAACACCACAAAGGCCATATTTATGGTGGGAGGACAAACGTCCAACCCTGTGGACCCTCATTTGCCAATAGCTCTCGTTAATAAACTGGATACTTATTTTATCTGCTTATAGCACCAGAAGGAAACACCCCCGTTGGGAGAGCCCCAACCGCCTGCCACCCAACATCAGAACCAATTGATTCCACCCTCTGTTTTGACCTCTCTTAACAGAGTCAATTGCTCCAAAATGAAAAGGCTTGAATCCAAGCTGCATGATGTGAGCAAACAAATAGAAGAGCTTAGCTATGCCCTAAGACAAGAACTTTATCCTCCTCCCAAAGAGTCAAGCACTCGCGTTCGTGCAAATTTCAACTTCGGAGGCAGCGAGAGCCTTCTGTGACCTCCCAACATGACCCCGATGATCTAAAGAAGAAGTCAAAGAGCTCATGGCTAATGAACTCAAATATTCTAGCACAAGAAGAGATAATGCCACCCAATATGTCACCAGTCTTTCACCCTTTGATCCCAAAGTTTTACTGAGCCGATACCGTGAGATATACTTCTTCCCTTATGGAGAGGTACGACGATGCTGTCGATCCTCAAGACCATGCAACACACTTTGTAATAATTATGATCTTGAGGGACATGTTAGACGTAGCCATGTATAATCACTTCCCTACAACCCTGAAGAGCAACACGCTGACATGGTTTAACTTACTTCCCCCTCTCAACATTAGGAGCTTCTCAGAACTCTGACAGTAGTTCAAAACCCACTTTATGATCGATCGGGGGGCCAAGAGGAAATCTACCTCCCTCCTGTCGCTATGACAAAGGGAAGACAAACCCTTAAAAGACTTCTCGAAAGTTCAAGATCAAGATAATGAAGGTCTCAACTAGACCATTCCATCGCACTGGTAGCGTTGCTTACCGGATTACGGTCCTTGGGGATGAAGACTTCCATAACAAAAAATCCTTTATCCACCATTCAAGAATTCTATGCTCAAGTGAAAAAATACATTGCAATGGAAGAAACTAAGGCGTTCGATAAGTATCAAAGTAGAATAGGAAGAAATGAGTGCAGTCGCACACCTCAACAAACCTCATCCAAAAGGAGCCGACCAGGACATCCGCCTCACCTTAGGATCAATAACTACACTCCCCTGAATGACACATTCAGCCAGATTCTAATACAGATCAGGAGCAAACTTTACGTTAGATGGCCCTCGTGTCCTATGGGAGATGATTCCAAGAAGGATAAGACTTGATATTACCAATTTCGCAAGGATTATGGCCACCTAACAGATGAGTTTTGAAAGCTAAATGACGAACTCAAAGTTTTGGCCTGAGACGGCAGGCTCCCGAGATTTATCAGCATGGAATGAGAAGAAACCCTCTCGGAGTCTATGTGCGATGGGTTGAACAAATGAGTCAAACTAACCACCAATCGAAGGAACCACCCACAACCAAGCAAATGGAGTAATCCTTCAAATACAGGGTAGACACTTCTCTTTGATATCTCTCTCTCTCTCTCTCTCACCCTTGGATATAATGTGTTAGAAGACAACTTAACATTCAAGTCCTTCTATGCCAACGCATAATGGAGAAGACAATATGAATGCAACTGAGACAAGAAAGCACCAGAAAATGAGATTATTAAAAATCTTCGTCAACTTATTCAAATATTACATGCACAGCAGAGGGGACTAGGTCCGTACAAACTAAAGAGAAGTACATAGGAGCAAAATACAGTAGAAGAAGGGAAAAAGAACAAGGCACAGAAACTATGACGAAGGAGGTAGGGGAGGAGGAAGGGCCTTCCACCAAAGAGACTCAAAATTAGCCTAGAGGGAGACAACATTAGCATCACATAGACTACCTCATGAGAAGCATCATCTTGATAACTACCTTAAGAATTCACACCCTTAGCACCTATAGTCATGGCCTCTTCTAGCCTGGCCCAATGGATAACCTCCTCAGCACATTGTAGCTTTTCTATGCTTGTGGCTCTCGGACGCCTTTGCGAAAGTGTTCCCTAACTCGACCAGCTTCAGTTCTGTGGTAATAAGAGATTGCTCTCGAGCCCCTGCTAACCTTTCAGAAGCCTGTAGTCTCACTTCAGGCAACTTTGCTATTAATTCTAGCCTCTCACATTTCATCAAAGTCATGTCACACTACTAAGACACAGACTCTAGGTGAGTCCTCAAACGCTGTACCTCTTCATTTCTGTAATCTAGAGCAGCTCTAGCTACCCTTTCCTCTTCAGTCTCTCTCTTGCTCTTGGCCAAAACACCACACAGTTGTATCATGATTTCGGGTAAGTATACTCTAGTCGAGTGTTGTGTATAGTGCAGAACAAGTGTTGATTTCACGAAAATATTAAGTATTACCAAATATAAAATACTCTATCTAAGTTGGACAAAACGAATCAAGATAGTAAAAATATTAAAAATAAAAATATTGATAGACAAAAACCCTAGTTTTATAAAACCCTAGGACATCGATTTCATCTCTCTCTAATTTTTTCACACGGTCGAATTATTTCAAATCCCTTAAAGTTTATTGACTAAAAATTCATTCTTGATGATGACAGATTTTCCTAAATTAGTTTCACCCAATGGTCATGCAATGAAACCCTAATTCGGCTAACAAAAACTCAATGGTCATGCAATTTTGATTAAGTCAAACTGCATTAAGATCTACGGAATATCTGTAATTTAGGGTTTCCCCTAACATCCCCACATACAGAGTTAATCATCCGTCGATCTCATAACCCTATATGGATTTTATTGTATTAGTCAGATTTCATACAATTTTCTCTCGATCTCATACATGTAATTGCAAATCATTAAATCATAAGGCCCTTTACGAATAAAGCATTAAGTCCAACAATAAAACTTCATCAAAAAAAGAACATGCCAATAAAGATTTAAGGGAAAGAAATAAATCAAACTATGTTATTAATAAAAGAACAGAATTCATCGAGTTCTAGAAACAAGAAATCTAAGTAGATATGATAAAGAAACGCAAGAAAAGTAAAGAAAACATTACAACCCCTTCAACTCGAATGAAGATCGAAGAATCCCGTCCAAGAAGGCTAAGGAGGTGGCTGCTTGGGTTCTCCTCTCTTCCTTAAGTGTAAAGGATGTTTCCTCCTTATAATCAAAGTTCTAAGAGTCCTAAATGACTAAAAATTCATGGGTCTTCATAATAACTTGATATTTCACAAGGACTTGGGCTTTTAGAGCTTATGGGCCTTGATTTCCAGCATTATAGTCATTTCGACTCAAATTTCATATATCTTCTGGTCTGACCCAGCCTCTAATGCCTTCATAAGATTTGTAGAGTTTGAAATCTTCTTTCCAATACCACAAGGATCAGGTCAATCGAATGTCAGGGCAAAAAGTTATGTCTAAAATATTAACAACTATCTGTATAGTCCAATATGCTTAAATAAACCCAATAATCTTAAATTAAAATCCATGAAAATAATCAGTATAAAATCATTAAATAAAACCTAAAAATAGTTCTAAAAGTTATGAATAAAGCCTGAAATAAATAAAATAAAATAATTCAAGTATATAAAAATATCGATATCAAATATTCCCACACTTGAATATTTGCTTGTTCCCAAGTAAGAAAAATTTTCTCCAAAACTAATTCAACCTCCCAAATCCCTAATCATATATATGACAAGTTCGATTCGGAATTACGATCAAAACAATCAATACTTCACAGTATGTAGTATTAGAGAAACTATTGCATCTCATATAGTCTCATCAAAATCAAGAAAAATGCAACATTTAAACACCTTTACAATTGGTTCACTCAATAGAATGAAAGAAGATACTAATCAACTACTCAAAGCACTCATTTTATGTAAGGGTACGTGTATCACTCAAATCAACACAATGAGATGGCATTACCATAAACTTGTTCATATATCTAATCTCCACTACTTATATATGAAATTCATACACCAATTAAAAGGTTTTTTTTTTGTTTTAATGGAGCTAAGGTAAGGGATAGGATAATTGATAAGATGTATGGTTAAAATGATTCACTAAGTATGCCTAAACATCAAGACATGATATTGTTACATCAAGACAAAAAAAATACTAATTCTTACTACGAACATGTAATGTGATATATCACTTATTCAAAGTAAAGAACAATAATTTCACTATAAGAGTGAACAATTTGAAGAATGAAAAATGTTTTTTCTGTTTTTCTTTTTTCTCTATTTTTCGACTCTTTCTTTTCCCTTTTTTTCTTTTTTCTTTTTTTTTCTTCAATTAGCACTTTTCTTTTATTTTCATTTTTTCACCATTTTTTTTGCTGATTTTTTTCTCTCTTTTTTTTTTCCATAATTCAACATGATAACGACTAAAAACATATATAAAACTCAAACAAAACAATAATACCTAAAATGATAACACCATACTATCAACTATAAGTATATTAGTGAATTAGGGTTCAAAATCTGGGTTAGAAAAAATGGGTCATAGGGTAAATGATGTGGGTAATATATGGAAGAAAAGGTCTAAGCTCAAAGGGTATAACTAAAATGTAAAATGATTGGGTTGGTATTTTTCTAAAGTTAAAATTGTGTAAATCTAAGTATCTTAATCATTTTAGTGTATGAAAATTAAAGATTGTGGTCTCAAAATGCATAACAAAACAAATTCTAGAATGACCAAATCATGTATGATATACGCTCAATAAGAAAAATGATGAAAATAAAAAATTACTCTATAAGTCTCAAATCCTCACTAAGGTAAATTTAGTGTTAAATCTTGTATGTCTATCTTCCAAATCAACCATAAAAAGATGAATAGCTACTCATGTATCAAATAACTACTAATACTAATCGTCTGTCATGCAACCCAATTCAAAACAAGTAACATACAAGAACTAAAAAGTCCGAGAAAATCTAGTTGGCTTGGAAAATTTTTTTTCAAAACTCAAGAAATTCAGCAAAAATCAAGATTTCTAAATAAAAATGTCCTAATTCCTAAAAAATTTGTCCTAAAAATCAGAATGAAATAAATAAAACACCTAAAAATCAAAATATAATGCATCCCCCCCACACTTAATCCAAACATTGTCTACAATGCAAATCAATCTAAAATCAATAGAAGAGAACAGAAAGACTCCCTTTATTAAGTCGGTGAACTTGCAGCTTCCTCTTCAGCAACATCTCCTCCTCTCGGGGAAAGGGTTACTTATTGACTTATATAAAATACCATCAAAACTTAAATCTAAATCAAACCATCAAAAACAAAAATTAAAGAAAATGATAAAATCATAAAAATATTGGGTTGTCTCCCGATAAGCGTCTTTCTTTATTGTCTTTGACCAGACATAAACTCCTTACTTCAACCTGGATCAAATTATGTCCGAACTTGAACTAAATTTACATCCAAAACAGCACATGCATCAATGTGTTCATCATCTAGAAACTCGTGATTCACATGCAAGGAGCTAACAATACAATTTTCAAGAGGATCTTTAGAATAAAAGATATTCAAATCATGCTCAACAATCCTATCAATGCAATCAGATTCAAAATCAACTCTAAAAACCTCTTGACTATCAAAATTTTTCATTGACTTAAGAACATCAAACTCAATTTTTTTATCATTTAATCTTAAAGTCAATTCCCACCAGAAACATCAATCAATGCACGTGCAATGTTCAAAAATGGTCAACCCAAAATCAAAAAAGTACTCTTTTCATCATCCATGTCCAAAACAACAAAGTCAACAAGAAAAATAAATTTATCGACCTTTATCAAAATATCCTCAACAATGCCTCTAGGATACTTGACACTCCTATCAGCTAATTATAAAAAAATATTAGTAGGTCGACAATCTCTTAATCCTAACTTTAAAAACATGAAGTATGGCATGAGATTGACACCGGCACCCAAATCACAAAGAATATCAAAAAAATCAGAAGAGCCAATAGTGCAAGGGATGGAAAAACTCCTTAGATCCTTAAGTTTCAGCCAAATACACCCTAATCGAGTGTTGTGTATAGTACAGAACAAGTATCGATCCCATGAGAATATTATGCATTACCAAATATAAAATACCCTATCTAAGTTGGAGAAAACGAATCTAGATAACAAAAATATTAAAACTACGAAAATATTAAAAATAAAAATATTGATAGGCAAAAACCCTAGTTTTATAAAATCCTAGAATATCGATTTTATTGTCTCTAATTTTTTCATATGGTTGAATTCTTTCAAATCCATTAAAGTTTATTAACTAAAGATTCATTCTTGATGATGACAGATTTCCTAAATTAGATTGACCCAATGGTCATGCAATGAAATCCTAATTTAACTAACCAAAACTCAATGGTCATGCAATATTGATTAAGCCGAACTGCATTAAGATCTATGGAATATCTGTGATCTAGAGTTTCCCCTAAAATCCTCACACACAGAGTTAATCATCCGTCAATCTCATAACCCTATATAGATTTTATTTTATTTGTTAGATTTCATGTAATTTTTTCTCGATCTCATACATGTAATCGCAAATCATCGAATCGTAGGGCCCTTTACGAATGAAGCATTAAGTCCAACAATAAAATCTCATCAAAGAAAGATCATGCCAATAAAGATTTAAGAGAAAAAAATAAATCAAACCATGTTATTAATCAAAAAACAGAATTTATCAAGTTCTAGAAATAAGAAATCTAAGTAGACATGATAAAAAAATGCAAGAAAGGCAAAGAAAACGTTACAATCCCTTCAACCCGAATAAAGATTGAAGAATCCCGTTCAAGAAGGCTAAAAAGGTGACTGCTAGGGTTTCTCCTCTCTTCCCTAAGTGTAAAGGATGTCTCCTCCTTATATTCTAAGTCTTAAGAGTTCAAAATAATTAAAAATTCGTGAGTCTTTATAACAGCTTGATATTTCACTGGAATTTGGGCTTTTAGAGCTTACGGGCCTTGATTTCCAGCATTATAGTAATGTTGACTCAATGTTTAGGTATCTTCAGATCTAACCTAGCCTCTGAGACCTTCATAAGATTTGTAGAGCTCGAAGTCTTCTTTCCAACACCACAAGAATTAGGTCAATCGGATGTCAGGAAGAAAAGTTATGCCCAAAATACTAATAATTGTCGGTGCAGTCTAATATATTGAAATAAGCCCAATAATCCTAAAATAAAATTCACAAAAATAATCAGTATAAAATCACGAAATAAAACCTAAAAATAGTTTTAAAAGTCATAAATAAAGTCTAAAATAAAATAATTCAAGTGTATAAAAATATCGTTATCAACAATCGAGAGATCTCCTCATCCATCTGGTTCACGTGGTGCTCTAAATGCCCAATTATCAATTTTTGGAGCTTAACTAAGAAAATCGCCTACACAAAACATGTTAAATTTGTCAGTTGTGATCGAAAACCTAGGTAAAACATGCCTCAAAAAGAAAAACCATGCCTGAATCCTAAGAGATATAAGGGCTTCATCACTCTGCTCCATTGATAAGTCATTCATCTCTAGCTTGTTAGTAACCCTCCTAGCTTCAATAATATCTACATTAATGTAGTGTTGGTTATCGACGTTAATCGCTACAGTATCCCTTTCCCTCAAATCCTTTTTACCATCATAGAACCTAATCACGATAGGAGGGGGAGGAACAGTATTCTCAGGCACCTTCCTTTTTGTCTGTCCTCATGTACAAGCTCTCGGGAAAGGCAAAAGAATGCCCAACTTCAAGCTCCCGAGCCATACGCTCGGGAGGCACATCCCTGGCTTTACTAAGAGTATGCCTTTTGGTGTCCTCTTCCTCTTCTCCACCCTTTGTGTCCTCTCCAATGAATCCTATCCCGGCGCTTCTCCTTCTGTACCCTCCTTGAGAGCTAATACCATAGACCAAGGAAAGGATGTCTCCGGCTCAAACCCTCCAGCCTCCACTTGGCAAACCCTCTTCCCTATTCTCTCCAACTTCCTCTCTAAGACTTGTACTGCACTTTCCTCTTTTTCCTTCTCAACACCGAAATAGGGAGGGCATCACTCAATAGAGCCCCCTACTCCGATGCTCTCTCCCCCTCCTTAGCAAATTTTTAGATTTCGGCCTCATCTGCATGTCGGTGGTTATCCTTATTTGATCCTCGTCAATAGAAGGAACAACATCTAGAATCTTCGTAGCCTTCTATTTTACCAAAGGAGGACTTCCGATTTTTCTTTTCTCTCCTACCAATAGACTTGCCAACATTAGCATTTGGTAATCTAGAGAGATTCCACACAAATAGATCTCCTCTTTACGGAACAAAAACCCCTAACCGAATGCACAAACCTTGAGTGCCAGGAAGGTCCTGGGGGCTTTAGTCCCACAAAAGGCTCTCCACTAGCCTCCGGTTGCATTGGCATCAATTCATTGTTCATAAACTCAGTGAAAAAGAATTTCTGCATCCAAACCCTATCAATGGTCTCCTTATAGAAGAATTTCCACCCTGACTCCAGCTTGGTCTAGAGGAAGAACCACCCTTCTATTGAACTCCTAGTGGGACATCCTCGCAAAAAAAAAATTAAAGACAATATTTCAAAATCAAAACACAAACAGCAGTAGCACAACAGGTTGGCTACCGCCATTACCAGGCACCAAACACTAGGGATCAATGAAGCAAGAAAGATGTTCCATTCTTTTAAAATGCTAGCAAGGGGATCGGTGTATGGCACCGGAAGGCCATACTTCATATACTGCTTATACATTGGCATACACTTCTCCAGCAGCCTATTTGCCCACTTTTCCTCCACGAATAATAGAAAATTATAACTATCCCCTAGTGCCATGTCATTCACCATCCCCTCAATTCCTCTAATCATAGTGTGCTCCTAATGTCGCTAATTCTACGGTGAATCTGAGAACTAGAGCTTTTAGTTATTTTAGTCTCCTTACAAAGTTCCCTCACAAATCTCACAAACCCTAACTCACCGAATCTTTTCTCTCTCTCAAGAAAGCAAACTGATAAAATTGCATGTGCCACAATAGCAATAACTAATCGCAAACATATAAAAAAGTGTATCAAGGAAGATTTGCAAAAATCGAGGTGGCATGTCATGCATTTAATGCTCCATTTTCACGCCCTTTCAAATTTCCCAATACCTATCACTTCAACTCTACTCCTAATGCCATTCTTTTGAACTAACATTAGAAGTGGAAGGCAAATGATGGTACATTATCCAACGGCCCTTTACCACAAAGCCCGAGAGCTAGCAACCTAGTAAGTCATAATCACAAGGTCCATAAATAGCCAAACATACTCTCGGTAAAATGCCCTTTTGGCCAAGCACCCTTGCTTATGTCTCTTGAACACCCTAGTTAAACTCTCTCAGACAAGCCGCTTGCACACCTTTTGATCTAACATCCTCTCGGCTATTACTTGCCTTCCGATGAATAATGCTCCCATTTGATGAATCGAGATCATCATCACCTAAAATTTGAACCACCCTAATCTCAGCGGTAATCTCTCCCAATAAGGAAAGAAATCTCTATAATCACTCCTGACAAAGTAGGGAACCTCCGTGATAACTTGAATTTTCCTTAATCCATAGGTTTCTAAATCTCCTAAAAATCTTTAACTATAGTTCATATAATCTCGAAAGATTCCTAACGATCTCTTCGTAAGGAAATTAGGGTTTCTACACCCCCTAAACACATATTAGACTTACCATGCATTCATGATATATATACTAAGTATAAGCGACCAGTCAGGTACGTTCAATAACTTTACTTTTATCACACAGAGGCAACACAGGGCTATTTTATTGCTCTAATCAGTTTGTTTCTATTTGTCTTATCATTGTTCTTTCTTACTTGACTGTTAGAGTCTCTTCCACCCGAGCACCCTCTAGTAGTATTTATAGGTCTCATTATTTGTGAAGTCCTAGAAGACTCATCAACATCTGTTCCTCACTTAAGTCAATAGAATAGTTATCTATGGAGCAAAACTCATCTCCAATAGTTTTAATCCTTTGAAGAGAATCTAAATCAAAACTGTACAATTTGAACCAATTAAAATATAACCAGAAAATATCACAGATAAAAGAGAGTTTTATTAGAGAAAGAGCAAATATTTACCATGGACGGTTACGTTCACTTTAGACTAAGGATTTCTATTTAAGGTTGAGCTTGGTCACTGCTAAACATAAAATTAATGGATGGATATACAATAATGCACAAGACTAGAATTACGATTTTCATTTTTTTAATAAAAGTTTTAGCTTTATTTTTCAAAATATTGATGTTTGGGGTTGAAGAACTAAGACTTAACAACCTAGAGTAGAGGGGTCAATAGTTTGTTGACACTTTTTAAGTTTTTCAAAATTGAAGATATAAATTTCAGAATATATAGAGAGAGGAAGAAGAATATTCGACACCCAAATTTATAGTGATTCTATCTTCCTAGTATACATCCACTCCCAAACTACATTTGGACTTTGCAATCCACTATTTGATTCACAAATAGTACAACCACCTAGGTTTCCAAGGTCCTAGTTAAACCTTACACGTGTCACTTCCCAGAACACTCATACTAGATGTCACGCCCCAATTCCACCCCCTCACCGGGGCTTCATTGGCGACGGATTGCCTGACTCGTGTCAGGGCTCACTCACTAACTTGCTTAATAGAAATCATGCTAAAATAATAGATCTTTTTTTATTTCATTTACTATAAATATTACAAAGGTCTTAAATACATGATAAAGCAGCGGAATTTCTATACTAGAGAGCTATCCATGATAAAGTTATCTCTGTCAGCTCATCTAATTCTCCTTGACTTCCATTCCTACAGGGTCCAAAATAATTTTTGGTGTGAGCTTGATAGCCCAATGAGATCCGTGTGTGCATGTGTGAAAAACTTTTCATTGTAAAAAAAATACGATAACAATTTCATTGTGAAATCTTTTAAAAAGTTCTCAATGCAGCAGTAACATACACAAATAATAACAGTAACATGTAACAGTACAGTATAGGTAACAATTCACTGACGTCTTATCTCTCCAAGAACAGTCTACTTATCCCTCCCAAGAGATCCATTTCCGAAAAGGCCTATAGTCTCCCCCACATTAAGTGGACAAATCTCCTGCCCACATTAATGGGGTGCTACTGGTATGTATTTTGACATTCAACATAACCCTTGCTTGCTCGATAGATCTCCACACATACCAGCTTATATAACAATCACATACACATACATTGATGTAGTAGTAAGAAATCATTGTAATAGTAGTAAATCATGGTAGCAGTAGAAAATTATTGTAACAGTAGTAAATCAAGGTAGCAGTAGAAAATTATTGTAACAGTAGTAAATCATGATAGTAGTAGAAAATCATAAAAGTTATGCATAAAAATATATGAATACAAGGAACACTCACAAATCATAATAGTTTTGCATAAAAATGTATGAATGTAGTGGACACTCACCGTAAAGTTAATCTTTTTCTATGTCGTAGGAATTTCATATCCTTTCTATAGAAACTTTCTATCTTTATCTTCTCTTTCTTTCTTTCTTTTTCTCTTTCTTTCTTTCTCACTTTCTCTTTCTTGGTGGATTTGGTTTGGGATGGAAAGGTATGGGTATTTATAGGATTTAGGTTGCCATGGATCTTTGACAAGTGTTAGGACACTTGTTAAATATGTAAATCACTTATTCTAGATGCAAGACACTTGTTAGGACACTTGTACATCATATGGGACACTTGTTTTTGGATTGTTGACAAGTGTTTTCTAGGTATTAATTATGCATGACAAATGTCACTTTAATTAGTAAGTTGTCAAGTTTAATTTTGATACTTGTTCCTTAGTTGCCAAGTGTCCTTCTATGTGTTGACTATAGAAAGCACATATCCTTTATGCATGACACTTGTCTCCCATGTGGTTTAATTTGTGCATGACAAGTGTGATGGACGGTGTTGTCTTTTTGTGGTGGACGGTGTTGTCTCTTTGTGGTGGACGGTGTCGTCCTTTTGTGGTGGACGGTGTCGTCCTTTTGTGGCCTTTATTTAAGTAATATATATATAGTTCTCTTGTGTCCACATAATGCAATTTAAGTAAATGGTTTTACTTTATTTTAGTTTATTTATTTAAAATTACACGTAAATAAGGAATACCCCTTATTTAGATTTAATAAAAATAGCATCAGAACCTAATTCCAAGAATAAAAAGTCAACTCTCACTTTTAAGAACAAAACTCAAAATGGCTAACTTTTGTTAAATTTTATTTGGAGAGCAAATGATTTAGAAAATTTTGAGAAAAATAAGGTTTCACCTAATTCAATCATAAGAAACAATTATCAGGACTTTTTCTTCACAATTAATAATTAGTTATTTCTTACAAGTAAATTGGGGTATGTGACACTAGATTTCACGACTCTAGTAAACCCTAACTTGTCTCTCACAAACAATCTAATCCCAGATTAAGAAGACCCTCTCTTTTTGATCTCTTATAAGATTATGAGTGAAATAGAAATTACAGACCTGAGCCTTAATGCTCAGATGAAGACTTTACAGCCCACAGAATAAATACCACACTTAAGAAATAAAAACGGAGAAGATCAAAAATGTTAATGTACAATAAATTTGTTCAATGCTTCCAAAAGATTATTTAGCCTTCAGTAATGGTTGTTTTTATAGCCTCTCAAGATGTTTTGACCGTTGTAGTTCATTTAATGTTGAAACTAGCCGTTTGAGACTTGTTATGGCTCATTAAATGCTCGAAACTATTTTTTTTAAACTAGCCATTACGCTCATGATAGTTGAGTACTCTTCTCTAATAGTCGTTACTCTCCTCCATGAGCAAGTCGACTACCTTTACTTTATAAGTCGACTACTTTATAGCTTAGTTCTATGAATAGTTCCAAGTAATGGTATTCCAACCTTCAAGGATTGATACTCGTCACTGTATTTCCTTTCAGCTCTTGAATGAGTTGACTGCCTCTACTCATGATAGTTAACCACAATAGTGTCTCAGATCAGATCTTGGATTTGAACAGTATTGAGGATTGGTACTTATAAGTCCAAAAATTAGTACTTATTTTTAAGACGTGAGATAGTTGACTTCTTCATTTTGATAAGTCAACTAGGCACTTGAACCTGCTTTAATGTATATGCATTATGCATATATACGGTGGCTCAGTGCATGTGGTATAATACTAATGGCAATGGCGTATGCCTTATGATATTATACTCTAGGGTTGCTTGGCTTTTAGTCATGTGAAGTGTTCTGTTCTGGGAGCATCATATATACAAGTCGACTACTACTGCCGTAGTAGTTGACTGGTCCATGTTTTATACATGGGAGTATCGATCCTTAATCATGCAAGGATCGGTACTTTATCTCCATCCTTAGAAAAATTCTAAGTCATAATGAGTTGAGTCGACAAGGGTGAAACCGCAAGTCGACTTGGTCATTTGCCTAATGTGAACACGTGTGCTGTGGCCTAATGCAGTGGCATGTGGCATGTGGCTAATGGCATGCTAATGCTCATGCCATATCAGTGCAATGCTCGTGTTATTCTGATGTCGTGCTAATGTCATGCCTATTTAGTACATACGCTTTATACTTATGGCCTAGTCCTCTCTTGGTAGACCGAGAGCCTTTCTCAGTATATAAGTTGACTGCTACTCATATGCAGGTGAACTAGCCTTAATGTCTAATGGGCTGACCTATGTCCTTGGCACTTCTCATTATTTAGGGATGTATATCCAAGCATGTGCTTGCTTACTTTCTCTATGTCCTAAGCAGGTGAATTGACATGGTGTCCCAAGCAAGTCGATTAATGCCAATATGTATATGCAATATAGCACTATGGCATGTGTCCTGCATATGTTATGACATGCATCATAGCATGTGGTGTGTGCCACAACTTATGTCTTTTGTGTAGTGGCATGTACTTAGTGAGTTAACATTTGTGTGTCGCCTAACTTCCAAGTGTAAGTCAACTGGAGCTTACCGATGGTCGACAATAATGCGTCCTATTCTCATTTTGACAGTTATTATTGGACCATTAGTATTTCAAAAATTTGTTCATTATAATTAAGCTAACTATGTAAGTCAACTAGGTGTTTAAGCAAGTTGACTAGTGTACTATGTTAGATTTTAACTTAGACTTTTGTATGCTAAGTGAGTCGACTGCCACTTTGATGTAGTTGACTATATATCTGTTGTGAATTGTCTAAGTGTTTTGGATCTAGCCTAACTCAATCCTAACTTCAATTAATTCAGTCTTTCAATAGTTTAATAGATTCTTTTAACTATAATACACTTTAAACTCATTATTTGTTCATCATCAAATCACATTTTGCCAAAAGGGATCCAATTTATTTAAATATTATGGTTTTAACTAAATTTTCAAGCTAGTGGAGTAGATTTCATGAAAATCAACTTTGAAGTTGATTTCTTAGAAATTAAATTCAGACAGCCCGAATTAATTCTTGACAAAAAAAAAATAGAACGAATTCAGTTTTCAAAAGATGGACTTTGTAGAAATCGACTCTTAATTAATTTTTTTTTAATTTTTTAATGAATTGTTCCATTTTTTGGGAAGTAAAAAATCAGATAATTTTTTTTTTAATTTTTTTAACATTCGAGAAATTGAAATCAATTTTGTAAAAAAAAAAATTAAGAAATTAATAATAAAATAAAAAATTTGAAATGTTGTCAATTTGAGAAATTGATATCAATTTTGTAAAAATTTAAATTAATATTATTGAAGTTGATTTTTTGAAAATTGAATTATTTTAAAATCGATTTTAATTTTTTTTGGGAAGTGATCAATAATAAATTAATATTCAAAAAAGGAAATTAATTAAAATGTGAAGAACTAATTTATAACACCTAAGCGGGTGAATAGGTGTTTTGGCACTTTTGTGATTTTCTAGGGTTTATGAGGAGACTTAAAAAAAATTGAATAGAGGGTGAAAGAATAATAGGACACACAGGATTTATAGTTTGGGCTATTATATGAACCGAGTTAAGTTTGAATCACTCATGAGTCGTTCGATCAAAGGGTCGACTCGACTCAATTTTTACTAAACTTGAGTTAAGTTCAAGTGATTTCATTATATAATCGAATCGATTTCAAGTAATAGAATTTTAGATTCGAAAACTCGTCGAGTAGCTCGATAATATATATTAATATATATTATATATACTCATATATTATTACAATATTAAAAATTAAATTAAGTAAAATATATTAATAAAGTTTTATAAATTAATAAAATTGAGTTTTTGAGTTTTTAAATCGATTTCGAACTTATTAAATTATAAATAAGTAAAGTTCAAGTCATACTACTATTATTTGTCGAGTTTGAGTTGGAATTCAAGTATCATTATAAAATTCGAGTTCGAGTTCGAACATAGGGGTATTTATGATCGACTTGAATCAAATACACCCTCATTTATAATGATTCCAGCTTCTAAGTGTAGATCCACTCACGGGCTTCACCTATAGTTTTTAATCCACTATTTTCACTAAATAGTACAAATAACCAGTTTTCCGGGTACTAGTAAGACCATATAAGTGTTTCTTGCAAACACTCACCACTTGTCTTTCTCAAGAGCAGACTCAAAAATTGTCTCACTCAACACAACTTCAATCCCCAATGAAGAAGACCCACTCTTCTGATCTTTTACAAAGATTATGAAGTAAAACAAAAAGTACAAGTTGAAGCGTTCAAATTTCAAATGTAGTCATTGAAAGCCCAAAACAAAAATACAATAAAAGAAACTAAAGCATAGAAGAAGAGTTTTATAGTTGTGTGCAAGGTTGTTAGTGGATTTCCCCAACTTTGCTTCCTTTACTTCATGTGTTGTATTTATAGATGTAGAAAGCAATAGAGCTGTTGAGATCCATTTAATAACCTTCAAGGCTTTTTTAGTAACTGTTGGAGGTGGTTAAGCTTCCATTAAATGCTTGAACAAATTTTCTGACCAACTAGCCAGTACACACAATGGATCGACTTCTTCTGTGATAAGTCGACCGATTTTTGAATTTTGGCAAGTGCAGGTTGACTTGGTATTAAATTAAATCGAATTGTATACTTCATTTTTTCTAGAGATGAAAAAAAAAATTGAACAGAGGGTGAAAGAAGAACAAGACACACCGAATTTAGAGTGGTTCCACCTTTCAGGTGTACATCCACTTCTAAACTTCACCTGGAGGTTTCAATCCACTATCTTCACTAAGTAGTACAAACAACTAGCTTCTCAGGTGTTGCTAAGACCTTACAAGTGTTTCTCACAAACACTCACTACTTGCCTTTTCTAAGAATGAGAAAACCTAAAAAATTGTCTCACTTGACACAGCTTCAACTCCAAATCAAGAAGACCCACTCTTCTGATCTTTTACAAAGATTATGAAGTGTAACAAAAGTACAAGTTGAAACTTTCAAACTTCAGATGTAGTCGTTGAGAGCCCAGAACAATAAATACACTGAAAGAAATTAAAGCACAGAGGAAGAGTTTTACAGTTATGTGTAAGCTTCGTTAATAGATTTCCCTAACTCTTCTTCACTTCATGTATTGTATTTATAGATGTAGAAAGCAATAGAGCTATTGAGATTCATTTAAAAACCCTGAAGGCTTTTTCAATAACTGTTGGAGGTGGTTGAACTTCCATTAAATGATTGAACAATTTTTCTGAACAACTAGCTGGTACACACAATGGGTCGACTCTTTCAGTGCTTAAGTTGACTAGTTTTTGAATTTTGATTAGTGCAAGTTGACTTGGTATTAAAGTGGGTCGACTCATATACTTCATCTTTCTTGTAGGTCAGCTCGTGATTTGCTTAGGTTGACTTATGTGAAGGTTTGGTCGACTTAGAAATGTTAATAAGTTGACTTGATATAGCCCTAAGTCGATTTTACTTTGCAAATTATATAATGAGTCAATTCACACAAAGTATTTGTACTTTGCTTGTTTTAATCTTGCATTTCTGAGAACCAGTTTGGTCAGGTCGACTTTGATTTGTCCTCTTTCTAAGTTGACTCAGTTGTGTTTCAGACTTAGATTTTTTAAAGCATGATTTGTCAGATTGACTTATTATATTCTCAGGTCGACTTATAATATTACTAGGTCAATTTGTCCTCTTCTTAGGTCGACTCAATTATGTTTTAGACAGATTTCTGAGAGCATGATCTATCAGGTCGACTCATGATTTGGCTAGGTCAACTTATGGTGTTACAACAACTAGACCATGTCAACTCATGTTTTGACTATGTCAACTTATAATATTTTATCCTTCAAGTTAAGTCGACTTGTAATAGTCCTGGGTCGACTTAATTATGTTGCCTTGTATTTCTGAGAGTTCAAGTTAACCTGTTATATTCCCAAGTTGACTCGATAGGTAAAGTACCAATACTTTGCTTTGGTAGGTCGACGTACTATTCATCTAGGTTGATTTAGTTATGTCTCAGAAATGGTTTCTAAGACTGGATTTCGTCAAGTCAACTTGTCATATTCTATACTTAATCTATTTTCAAAATTTTCAATCCTAGGTCGACTTTTTAGACTTTGTAGGTTAACTTCTTTTGAACAAAATTGGTCCTAACAATTTTTCTAATTTTTCTGTTTTTCCAAGTTCTTGTTTAATTAATTTTAATATATCTTATTAACACTTAATCATCATCAAAACACATTTTACTCAACAAAACGAAATAAACAAATTTGATAAACAAATGAATATATATATATATATATATATTGTTGTAAACTAAAGAAAATTCTAATAAGAAAAATAAAGAGAGAGAAAGAAAGATTTCTTATTCTCTTATATAAAGAATGAAATTACAAAAGGGGATATTTATACAAATTGGGATGTGTATATAAATAGAAGATTTTAAAGTCTAATATTCTTCCAACTATGTAATATTTTCATATTGTAATATTGATAAATAAAAGATGCCATTAATAGCAATATTGTTGTTATATGTATCCTTCTAAAATATTTACCTTCATATATCAAACATACACCCAAATTTCCTAGGGTTTATAACACTTCCTCTTGAATGTCCATTATACAGAGAATAGATCTCATTAAAACTTTACTAGAAAAAAAATAATGAAAAAAAATTCTAGTGAAGAAAAAATAGCATGCTATTCAAAGTGTTTGATGATATACTTATCCCCTAATGAGAATATCTCTTGAGATCTTTAAGCCGATATATTCTGATTCCTTCTACCAATCATGTAAAGGTAGCAGTTGATAGAGATTTCATAAATAAATCTACTAAATTCTCACTTGGTCGTATTTGTTGAACATCCATATCACTATTCTTCTGAAGTTTATGAGTAAAAATGAATTTTAGTGAAATGTGTTTTGTTCTATTGTCTTTGATATATTTTTTATTGAGTTGGGCGATGCATGCTGTATTATCCTTATATAAGACCGTCGATAGCTCTTTTCCTAAAGATAAATCACAAGCTACTCGTATGTGCAAAATCACAGATCTTAACCATATGCATTTGCAACTGGCTTCATGTATTGTCAAATTTTTTGCATGATTAGAGGATGTAGTTACTATTTTTATTTTATGGAGCACCATGAGATGGCGATGTCACCATATGTGAACACATATCCGGTTTATGATTGAGCATTATGAGGATCAGATAGGTACGTTGCATTTGTAAAACCAATCAAATCTGTGATCCATATCTTTTGCATCTTCTAGGTTACAAAGTACATGTTTAACTCTATTCCAATATTTTCGGGTTGGACACGAACTATATCTCACTAATAAGTTGATAGAGAATGATATATCAGGTTGTATATGACTAGCGAGATATATGAGTGCTCTGATTGCACTTAAATATGGTATTTCAAGACCAACAATCTCATCATTATTTTCTTAAGGTCAAAATGGGTCTTTATTTATACCAAGTGGCCTAACAACCATCGGGGTACTCAATGGAGATGCTTTGTTCATATAAAATCGTTTTAGCACTTATTCTATATAATTTGCTTGATATATAAGGAATCCATCCTTTGAATTTTATATCTATAATCTAATACAAAATTTTGTTTTTCTGAGATCTTTCATCTCAAATTCTCCGTTCAAGCATTCTATTGCTTTCGAGAGCTCTTTAGGAGTTTCAATGATATTTTAATCATCAACATATACTGCAATAATAAAAAAAAATCACATCTAAATCTATGTATAAAAATGCATGGGTAAATTGGATCATTCTTATATCTCTTCTTTAACAAATATTCACTAAGTTGTTATACTATATGCGACCAAATTTTTTTAATCTAAATAAGGATTTGTTCAATTGGATTGAGTAATGTTCTCGAGAACCAAAATTACATGTTTTTGGCAATTTAAATTCTTCAGGGAGTTTCATATAAATATCATTATCTAGTGGGTCATACAAATAAACTATAATGACATCCATTAGACGTAAATTGAGTCCCTTTTGCATTGTCAGACTGATTAAAAATCGAAAAGTAGTCACATCTACCACAAGAGAGTATGTCACATTATAATCAAAATTGGAAATCCTTATGCAACTAAACGTGCTTTATATCTCATAATTTCTCATTTCTAATTTCATTTTTGGACAAAAATCCATTTGTATTCTACTGGTTTTAGACCAATAAGTGTATGGACTACTGGTTCGAAAACATTTCTTTTATCAAGAAATTTTAATTTTGCCTCAATTGTATCTTTCCATTTTGGCCAATCATATCTATGTTTGTATTCTTCAATAGATCTTGGTTCAAGACCCACATTTTTGTTTTCAATACTCATTGCTATATGGTATGTAAAAATGTCACCAATATTGATATTATCCGAGTTCCATATTTCTCCAGCCATAACTTAACTTATTGAAATCTCATGATTATCAATATTTTCATATACTTAATGTTCTTCTTGAACATTATCTATGGTTGATACATCTTTGGGACATGTAATATCCTCGGTTAGTCCATCTAATTTTTTTACTCCTTTTCTATTTCGAGGATTTTTATCTTTGGAACCAATCAGTCTATCATGTTTTGTGCATCCTTTAAACTCAATAGCAATATTATGTTGTCCTTCAGGGACATCAATTTTAACAAGAGCATTAACAGTTGGAATATGTGACTTAGTCACCTTTTTATGGTCAGTAAATGCATCCAATAGGTAATTTGCTAACTTCTATAAATGAATCAATTTTGAACTTTCAGTTCACATTGCTTTTTTCGAGGATCAAGATAAGATAATGATGATTCATTCTAACTAATTTTATTTTCAGACTGTTTATTCTTTTCTCCTCCTAATGTTGGAAAACAGACTCGTTAAAATGACAATCAAAATAACGAGCCATAAACAAATCTATTATCATTGGTTTAATATATTTAATAATCCATGGAGATTCATAACCAACATATATCCCTAATCTCCTTTGAGATCCCATCTTAGTTCATTGTGGTGGAGCAATAGGAATATATACTGCACATCCAGAAATCCTCAAATGGGAGATAATCGGTTCCTAACTGTAAACCAAATGTAATAAGAAGAAATTACTACTACTTATTGATGAGATGCGAATAAGTGTTGCTGCGTATAAAACAGTATGTCCCCAAAACAAAAACTGGTAATTTTGCTCTCTCATAAGTAATTGTCTTGCTATCAATCGAACATGCTTAATGAGTGATTCTGCTAGATCATTTTGAGTGTGAATATGTACTACAGGATATTCTATACTTATCCTAATCGACAAATAATATTCATCAAAACTTTGGAATGTAAATTTACCAGTATTATCAAGACGACTTTTCTTGATTGGATAATCTGAAAAATATGCTCGTAATCTAATTAACTAAGCAAATAATTTTGCAAATGCCAGATTACGAGTTGATAATAATGATACATGTGACCACCTAACTGATATATCAATTAAAACCATAAAATATTTGAATGGTCCATGTGGTGGGTGTAAAGACCCATAATGTTTCCGTGTATTCGTTTGAAAAATTTAAGACATTCATAATTTATTTTAGTTGGTGATAGTCTCATAATTAGTTTGCTTTGAGAGTAAGCAATACAAATAAATTCATTAGATTGAAGAATCTTTTGGTTCTTAAAAAAATGTTCACATGAATCATTTATAATTTTTTGCATCATTATTGAACTGGAATGGCCCAATCGGTCATGCCAAACAATAAAATCATTCAACTTAGCAAACTTTTGATTTACTATTGTATATGCTTCTCTTATATTAATGTATGTGTAATACAAACCGGAGGAATATGTATACAATCTTTTTAATATCCTTTTATCACCTAGAATTACACTTATAATGTGAAAGTACTCAATGTTTCCTTCATTTATTATCTCAATATGATATCCATTTCTGCGGATATAATGTTTCATAAATTTCAAATTTAATCCCTCTAGGCAAAAGTATATTAACTTTTTTAGAACATTTTATCAATTTTGAACTACTAGATATAATATTAACATTGGTCTCTTGCATTATCAAATAAAAAAAATATTTCTTATTATTCAATATAGTATATGTAATGGCACTTCTGTAAGACATATATCTCCACCATTCTTCATGAATCGAGCCAAGAGAACATCTATGTTTTTCAATAAACAGATAAATATTTTAAAATTTATGACAATATTAACACTAGTGAATTCTAAAAATTTATTTTGTGACAAATATATATTTATTTAAAATAAATAGATAAATAAAATATTTAAATATGATAAATATTTTAGAATTCAATACGTTTGAAATAAAATACAATTATATTTTAGTAAGTTTTAAGAAATTTATTTTTTTACAATCCCATCGCCAATCAAGTGATCAATTTTTTCTTCTGGGATACATATTTATGCTCTGTCAGAACTTTCAATTAATTTTGCACTATCACTTATGGTATAACAGTAGTTTCTCCCAACTTCATGCAGGAAAAGTAATTCTAATTTTTTTGAGTATCGTATGTATCGCAATACTATTAAAAAAACATTTATCTTTCTCGCTTTTTATTGATTTCAGAATATTCTCATAATTTTTTGAGAACTTATTATGTCTTTTTCCATCATTATTGTCTCCCTTCTGGTAGTAATGAATTTGTATGATCACTTCTCCTAGTTTGATAAATTTACATAATCATGACAGTCACTACAACCATGACCTCTTTTATATTCATAATAATATTTAATCATATTCGTTTCAAGAAATAGATTAGGACCAATAGGTTGAATTTCATGATTTTTCATCAATAATATTTATTCAGCCATAGTAGAACATAAAATCAATTCAAAATATTTTGAATTTCTTTTTCCAATATTACTACTGTAGGAGCAAATTTAAGACATAAAAAAGTAAAGAATTTTTTAGTTTATCTTTTCCAATAATATATTCTCCGTAAAACTTTAATTGGGATGTAATTTCAAACATGGCAAACTTGTACTCACTAATTAAATTGAGATTTTGTAATCTCAAATGTAACCGATCATAAGAACAACCATATTTAGGGGGTTACACTTTTTCTTCATTATTATTCCTTCAAATTATTTTAATGGTACCTTCAAAACTCATTGCATCTAAATGTATTTTAGCATCTAACACCCATGATAAATAATTTTTTCCCATAATATCAAGAGTACAAATTCAAGTTTCATAATGTACAACATTATCAACTATAATAAGTGAAGAAAAAATATATATATATATTTTAATGAAAACTTATTGATTAAATACGTGACGTTATTACACCAAATTTATGTCTTATAAAAAAGCTTTGGACCTATAGCACACAAAATCTGGTTTCTAGTCCATATACTTAATCGATAATAAGATTATTAAATTTAAAAAAAAAAACAATGAATACAATAAAACTATGGCAGTTTTTTTCTTTTGATGTGAAAGATCAAGCTAAACTGCAATCATAGAGTATAATTTGGAAAAACCATAATATTTAATAAAATCTCTATATGAAATAATAAATAAAAGTTATATAAAATTCATACCAAAGAAACCTTATTCTTTGTTGGTAAGAATTTCGTGCTCGATTGGACAGTCTTTCGTATTGATAACGTGTTGTAAACTAAAGAAAATTCTAATAAGAAAAGTTAAGAGGGATAAAGAGATATTTCTTATTCTCTTATGTATAGAATAAAGTTACAAAAAAGAGTATTTATATAAATTGGGATGTGTATATAAATAGAAGATTCTAAAATCTAATATTCTCTCAATTATATAATATTTTCATATTGTGAAATTGACATATAAAGATACCATTAATAACAATATTGGTATCATGTGTATTCTTCTAAAATATTTACCTTTCATATATTAGACAACCACTCAAATTTCCTACGGTTTATAATATATATATATAAGAAGTTGAGTTATAGAAAGATACTAGTGATATCAACAACTCTAAGTTCCGCAAGGAGGAGATTCAACATTTTCCGTGTAGAGGAAAAATAACTCCTCCAATCTTATAAATTTTCTTTTATATGTTTTAATTAAAATAAAAGAATAATATATTTTACAGAGAGTAGAGAGCAATAACAAGTCAAACAATAGTGTTCTAAACAAAAGCTCAATTAGGGTCTGCTAATTCTTAAAATTACAAAACTTGGTATAAGTTTTCAGAAAACAACACCAATAATTGTTAAAATTATAAAATAGAATAAATATATTTAATAAATTGTAAAACAAGAGGGATGCTTTTCGAAAATTAAAATCGGGAGAGAATGTTTCAAAAATTACGAATCAAAATAAATAAATATCTAAAATTTCAAAGTGATTGTATTACTGTCTGAAAAAAAAAATGATGCACAAAATTTCTCTCTCTATATTATTCTTCATTTCTAATTAATCTAACATATAGAAAATTTGAAATCGAGTAAGTAATCAATACAAATATACTTTTAGGGTAGAGAAAAAATCAATGTTATAATTATTTTGACCTCAAATAATTATAATATAATCAATTATTCCATTAATTACACTAAAATTATTTTATCTCTAAAAATTTGACTAATAATTAAAATTACACTCTAAAATAAATACCATATTATCTATAAAAATCAACAAAAATATTTATTATTTTATCTTTAGCCTATGTGTATTTTTTATATGTTGTTCCTCTATGTAGCACCCATAATTGAGAACAACTAAAATAAATGTACTATCACCTTCTTAATTATTTAATATCATTGAATCTTTCATCCAAAATATCGACAACCTAGTAATCATGTACAACTTGTCTCACATTAGCCGATACTACTAGGCAAGTTTTAAAAACATCTAATATGATATAAAATCATGCTATTAAATTTAGTTGGATAATGAATTAAAAAATGCAAAAGGAGATTTGCATTACAATCGACATAAATTTTATATTGTATATGTATGTTTTAACTAACGAAACACTACATATCAATGTACAAACCACTTTATTCATAAAAATCTAATTTTAATTTCTTAAATTCATTTACATATACTTAAATTAAAGGCATATAAACTACATATGGTTATAATACCAATTTTCTTTTCCTAGTTTCAAAAATTATTTTACATGTCATGTTCAATGCTAGCCACCTATACTAATTTTGACCATGCTCAAACCACATCCAATAATCAAGCTAAACCTTCTCTAACTAATAAAAAACTCGCAAGTTAGTAACTATATAAGATAAAGTTTTCAGTTTCATAAATTATTTATAAACTTTTATTTTAAATCAATATAACAATAATTTACACTTACTCTATATACTATTAACTCAATTATGTACATATGTCATCTATATTAAACTACTTATCTATTTGAATAATAAATCAAATATTATGTTAATATAGAGAAATTCACATAATTTTTTGAGCGTACAAAATAATAAAAATTAGTATTTAATCCTAACAATATTTTGGTGGTTGTATATTTGAATAGTTTTATCGATGGAATACGTTTGAATTATAATAATTATGATTTATTTGATAATTTTTTGGAAAGCATTTTTCATTATATAATTTTATATTCATAGATCTTCTATTAAACTCATGTATATATATATAGATATATATATATAAAGTAGAACATACCAAACTTCCATTGGTATCGTGATAGGATGCTACACTCCTTTAATAATAAGTTTTGGGTTCGAGTTATAGGAATAAAAAAATAAGATTTAGGAGAAACAATCCCTTAATAAATTTCATAATAATCAGAACAGATTAGTTAGACTAAACCTAAATACTGATCAATGAAAACCAAAATATTATAATATGACACACGGAAGATAGACAAAATTAGCGATCGGTTATGAAATGGACAAGTATGGAAATGTTAGCTTTCATAAACTAGTATTTTTTTATTGTTTTATGGTCTAATTTTACTTACAATATATTAAATTAAAATAAAAATAATAGAAAGTAAGAGTTTTATATATAGGATTAAAATTGTTTATAAAACATTTAAATTATATTAAAAATGTATTTAGTTTTAATTGATTAAGGGTGGCGAGGATGAGGAAGCATATGGAGTCAAATCACCAACTGGCAAAGAAATTATCAAACTTTGCCTGATCATCTGCCCAGTGATAGAAGAGTGTCACCATAGTCTACAAAAATAAGAGTAAATTACTATGGCCACGGGAGGAGATTCGAGGTACTTTCCTTTCCCCGCGACTAAAATGGAAGGCCAAATGGTTCACGCATCCTGCGAGTATCCTACCATTTCCAACTTGAATTCATCTCTCTCTCTCTCGGTTTCCCGGATATCTAAAACTTTATCATGACTAATTCGGATCGATTTATTATCGGACTCTTTTTCGAAGAGGTCTCCTAACATGATTTTTTCTATGCCCATAAAAAATCAAACTCATAACCAGAAAACTTTTCTTCCAACTGAATCAACCAACGTTGGCCACACTTTCTCTCTCGCTCTCTGTTATTTTTTAATGTTTGAAAAGAGGCCCCACATGGTATAATGTTATTGGGGACGTTTAACCTAAGAAGGAATTGGCTCTTCCTCCGTCTCACAGGTCAGGTTAATTGTAGCTCCACAGAGTTGTAATTGGAAGCATCAGTTATAATTATTCTTTCAATTTTCCTTCCTTTTTTGTTTCACTTTTTCTTTTTTTTTTTTTTTGGGTTTAAAAAATTGCTTTTTGTCGTTTATGGCAAAAGGATATTTTAATCAATGAAAAGTATTTTCTAATTAACAAAAAATTAATTTGAAAAACGACTTCTAAAATGCAGACAAAAGTCATTTTCCTTTTTATGATTAGATTTTAAAATGATCAAGAGTTCCAAATTAATCGATAGATAACCTAGATTCCTAATTCAGCTCTTTGTTTATCGACAATTTTCAATTTATATATATTTTTAAAATTTGCTATTTCATTAAGCAACAGGATCATTTTCATGCATAACAACTTTTTTGAAAAATAATGTTTTTATAAAGAAATAATTTGCTGACTTTGTGACTTTATTGATTAGAGATCAGAGATAGAGTGTATTAGAGTCGAGTTGATCCCGAGTATCTCTATACTAGAACTCGAATTCGATTTTTTTTTGCTCGACTCGAACTCGACGAGAGTAGTATATAGCAGGAACTCGAACTCGACTGGACTATATAATAAAATGTTCAAACTCGACTCGAACTCGATTATTATATAATATATTAATATAGTTATTTTATTTTATTTTTATATTTTAATTATATATAAATATATATAATATGTATTAATATATGTAATCGAGTTATTCGTCGAATTTTCGAGTTTAAAATTATACTACTCGAGCCCGACTCAAACTCGACTCAATCGGTCGAACTCAAGTCGAGTCAAGTCGTTGACCGAGCAGCTCAAACTCAGTTCGATCCGTATAATAGCCCTAATAAGAGAAAATCGCTTCCTGCTTAACATTTATGAATAAAAAATAATTAGATAATCAGCACGAGGTGGAGTTTGGTCATCGAATACCCCTGAAGTCCATGTCATAGACCGGAGAGCTAAGAGATGGAGAGAGGGCTTCTTCTCTTGGACTGATGGCTGGTAGCAGAGCACCAAGGGAGGGGAGGAGACTAGTTAAAAGGCCAATAAAAATGAGATACCGAGTTTAGTTAGATATACACACGCGCGCGCGCGCGTGCAACACACACACATATATATATATTTTTTTTAATATTATTTTTTTTTATATATATATATGTATCTTTTAAAATTATATATATTTATATATTTGAAAATTGGCAAATATGACATGAAATGTTTTTGTTAAAATTTTTTAAGGAATAATTTTTAAAAAAAATTAAAGGAAAATTAAAAATTCAATAAGGCCGAAAATTATATAGGATTACAATTCTTAAAAATATATATACTAATAACTTTAAAAAAAAAAAAGGAAAATTAGTGGGGCTGCGGTGCCCTTAACACCTTGAATTCATCACAATCATAAATGGTATTGATTTCTCCAACTTAATTGATGGAAGGTGTATCAAAATTTAACTTAAATTTAATATTTAATTCTAGGTAATATCAGTATAAAAATATTTTGAATTTGTCATTCTATGAATATATCATGACTTTTTAATATTTTGATATATAATAAATTTATTTTAAAAATAATAATTATAAATTAAATTGAATATTCACACAAAAATAATCTCTTCATGCAACACTCTCGGGTACAGTAAAAGAAAGGTTTAGAGTTTATAACATTAGAATCTAACATCTTTATGTCAAAGACTTATGATTGGTATGTATGATGTGAAAGTGATAAGACACGCATTAATTAAAAAAAAAAATGGTCACGATTGTTCTCGGTCCTTCCGCGCCAAACAAATTTCCAATAGATTAATTCTAGTGCCATCAAGGAAATATAAAAGTTGTAAAGGGGGCGGATTCTGTATCTTAAGCTCATTAATTATCTGTTAGCTACCTCATAGGTGCTGGATTAAAACAACATAAAGTTGGCCTCACAAATCTCTGTACTAGTATAATTAACGATATCTAATTAAGTCACTAAATACTAATTTTTTTTAACTAAAATTTCATGTTTGATTTTTGTATAGAGAGAAAATAAATGTAAGAAGAGTTTTACATTTAACGACTCAATCCATATCAAATCAATTTTAGTCGTTCACTACATAATCCAAAAGCCCATTATCATAAAAGTTAAGCCCCGATCAGTAGTTCATGCAAATGAAATGAACCTCTCAATTAGAGGGACATGACCCGCTCTCTCAGTCCTCATCGACTAGATTCTAATTGGTAGGAGATTGATCGGTCTTAAAACCTTCTCGGTGCTCAGTATTTGACCAACTGGGAGCAATATTCGATTTTTCTTCAGTTATGAAAACAACATCTCGCAATTGACAAGGAGATTTTAAATTCTAATTGATAAGGAAAGGAATTCCTTAACAATTAGAACTTTTTTAATAGGAAGAATTTTGAATTTTATGAAAATTTTTTTCTAAAAGATCTTGCGATCTCGAGCCACTCTCATATGGAAACTAGGATTTCAACACACGGAAGCACACAAGACTCATGGAACCAACATATATATACATCATGAGGCCACTAGCCAATGATGTTCCCTAAACTTACACATAGCACGCAAAGACATAACAGAGTTTTCTTTCAGTTTGCTTCTCTTTTCAAAAATCATTTTCTTATTTAAACATTAAAGTCTTCCTTATCGGAGTATCCTTCAGTAGTTTTGTGTAGATCTCATCAATCAAAATCGACAAACAGCCAGTCGTGCTGTTCGAGTCAGCAAAGCCATCATTTGTGGAGTAAAATCCACTTCTAATAGATTGACGTGTGGGAAACAGGCTGATTTCCCGAGTTCCTATCACCATACCATTCTTTTTACAATCATAGCATCAACTAAGAGAAAAAGACCAACCATCGATTTCAATAATGACAATTTAATAGGAGTCGACACCGATTGAAATGACTCGTTGATCATCACTACAGGAACAGGGTCCTATCACGTCAAAAGGACTTTCATTGATTAATGAGCAGATTGAGATCTCCTCTTTTGGGATGTCTATCAATGAATGAGCTTCACCCCATCTCATCTTCAACTCTCTGACAGACCCATAAAAGGATTTGCTGACAAGTGTATACATCCAGAAGGTAGCATCTCGTTTGTCTTAAATTTAGCAACGCCTCCTTACCATGCTACTTACCAAAACCACTTTTTATGTGATAATGCTCTCGTCCCCCCTATAACGCCATCCTAAGTCATCTTAGTTTGGATAGTCTTGAAACACTACTAAGCACAAAATACATGAAAATCAAATTTAGAACATTTCTAGGGGTCGCGACACTTCACGGCGACCCCGACCCATCAACCATCCCTGTGGCGGGAGAAGAAGGAGGAATTCTTGCAGTGGACACTATGGAACTCAGAGATGACATAGAACAACCATCTAAATCTCAACTCAGAGAAGAAGTGATCAAAGTCACTGAGGTCTTCCAAGGCTGGGTTGGGCCTATTTCAAAAAAAATTTACTTCGAACCATATACTTCCAAGGCTGGGTTGGCCCCAAATCATAATATTTTGAGAAATAACTCAAATTTCTATATACTTCTTGCTTTTAAAAAAATAAAAATAAAAAATAAAAAATACCATTCATAATTTTTTTTCGAATATTATTATAACATATTATAAGTTACCGGTATTTTGCTCGCTGTGAGATATTTTTTATTTTGTTTGTGTTATTTGTCTTGAATTTCTGATTTAGTGCAAAATTTAATAATGGAAATGTTTTCACTGAGGAAATTTGGCACAATAATAGAAAATTGTTTTTTATATTTTATAAAAAATATTATATAATTTGTTATCATGAGGTCCACGCCAGCGGCCGCTACCACAGCGCACTCAGAGTCAAACTTTGTCCTGTGGTGTAGGCCGCGTGCGATACTGGGACGCGTGCAGGACATATTGGTCTTTTTACAAGTCCTCAATCCCCTTCCGATCTGGTCAACAGCTTCAAAGCGGAAGAGACGAAGAAACGACGAAGATAGATGACCTCTTTCTTTCTAAATATAAACCACATCTCAATCTCTCTCACTAAAGCCTCCCCTCTCTCTCTCTCTAGAGAAAATGCCATCGAATTTCAGCGATACCCGCCTTTGTGTGCCGGAATTTCCTCCGGCAATGAAGAACAACGCCGACGCTCGCGTTCCTCTGATGAATCTGTCCTCCGTCCGTGTTCGCATGGACTCTCTTCACCAATTTCTCTTCGATTCAGTCAATCGAAACACTTTGATCAGCAAAGATCAGATGGAGATGGTTTCTTCAGAAATCGTCTCCGCCATTCACCAGATCATCGTCAACGGAGCTGCTCTTCTTGTCTGTTCTCAGTCTCCGATGAGCTTCTCGGCGGCCGGAGTTTCGGGTGAGAAACGCTCGGAGCTGTCGGATGTGAAGTTGAATTCGGAAAAACTGGTAGAATTGGAGAATCTGAAAGTGGAGAAGCTTGAAGAAGACTTGAAAGATGAGAGTGATGACGACGAAGGCGAAATCTTCGAGCTTGATGCCGTCGAATTGCTCGCGGAGCACATTCATTTCTGCGAAATCTGCGGTAAGGGTTTCAAGCGAGATGCGAATTTGAGGATGCATATGCGAGCACATGGTAATCAATTTAAGACGCCTGAAGCCCTAGCGAAACCGGAGAAGAATTGTGACCCAATAAGAAGAAAAATGCGATTCTCATGCCCTTATGTTGGATGTAACAGAAACAAAGCTCACAAGAAGTTTCGGCCATTGAAATCTGCGATCTGCTTGAAGAATCACTTCAAAAGAAGTCATTGCCCTAAGATGTACTCGTGTAATCGGTGTAACAAGAAGAGCTTCTCAGTTGTGGCTGATTTGAAAAGCCATTTGAAGCATTGTGGTGAATCAAAGTGGAAGTGTTCTTGTGGGACTACTTTTTCAAGGAAGGATAAGTTGTTTGGACATATGGCTTTGTTTGAAGGCCACATGCCTTCTGTTGTTGAAGAAACTGATGAAAAATCAAAAGGGGTTGTTGGGATGGATGAGGATGATGATGAGGGTCGGATTAACCCTAAAACTAATTCTTCCGATAACACGTTTTTCGATAGATTGATTGAAGGGTTTGATTCTCTTGATAGCTACAGCTTGAAAGATATGCTGGGATCTCCTACTGGTTTAGTTTCTGGAATGGACATGGATGGGTTTTATGACTTATAACATTTCAGGTATACTTAGCTATTTCCTATTTTAGTCGTATGCTTTTTTCCTTTTTACTTCCTATCATGTCTATCTGTATTATTCTTTGTTGTAATAATATGCTTGTTTTGACTGACAATATTTTTTTTCTCCCTCCTGCTTTTCAAGTTGCAATAAATGTCATGTATTGTTTTAACAAAAAAATTGCTTAGGTATATTCTAGATTGTAGATCATCTCTATGGTAATTTCTGTTCGTTCTTGGAGTTTGGAAGTCCATCGATTTTCTCTCATCTTTAATAGCTCCATTAATTCAGTTTGGAGAAATTGGGTTCTAGATTATTTGAAGTCGAATACAAAATCAAAAGAGGACCAAGAAAGGGATCTCTTCTATCTATGATTGCAAAATCTTGCTGATTGTGACTTTGCATTGATCCTTCCCTCCAAACCACATCCATTCTAAGTCTCCCACTTTGTTACCTTATACAACAGTTTAGGTATTCTGTAGTAAAATACATGCTCGGAGAAGGTTGAGTTGGTGCTCTTGGAGTTCCATACGTGAAAGGATTAATAAAGCTCCTGTTGGGGGGAGTGCACTTTGGAGTTGCATGGATGAAGAAATGTGTATTATTTGTCTCCAAAGGAGTCTTCTTTAAAGAAGTGCTTGACAAGAACCCAAATTCTTTCTAGATTGTCAGCACTAAGGTCTGTTGTCTAATTGCACGTGATGTACATTTCACAATCTTGAGATTTTAAGTACAAATCTGATATGGAAATTGCTTGCGAAAGTATGTCAACACTTTCGAGTTATGAAGGGCTTTGCAGTTGGTTGACATTTTGATGGCACTGCTGTAGCTCAAACAGGATATTTTGCGATAGTTAAGAGGCCTCCTGGTGATGCTTGGAGGGAGTAACAATGCTGATTACCCTTGGGCAATAGTTATGGCCCAAACCAAACATTTTACTATCTATAAAGCTCTGATGATAGCACCCAGAGGGAGTATAGCAACACTGATTGCCTCCCGCCACCCTTCTGTATAGCAAAAGTCTTTTTTAGATTGTCGGCGCAATAGGGATAGTATAACTAGTTACATAGTTGCCCGTGGCTACGACCGTAGATTCAACATCAGTTAAAGACGATCTTCTATTAGTTAATCTCCATATTGTTGCTAATCATAAACTCTATGAATCATTCCAGTGTTTAGTATGCCTCACCTGTTACCTGTTGTTCACTATAAGCATTTTTCATTTGAATATTGCCCTTGAATACTTGTGTCAAAAATTCCCCGAATTGGTTTTCCATTTCCATAAAGGATATAATTGACAACTTGAAGCTTCGTATTATTTCTCTCCGGCAACGGATCTCGGGGAAAATGTGTTGCTAAATTTATACCGTCCGCTATTTCATATGTGACCATAGGCTGAATCAAAAAAAATACTTTTTTCTTGGTAACTTCTTTACTTGGGCTATGTGATCCTGTGATTTTATTATGCTTTGGAACGATTGCAAGCTATTCATTCATTTTCTTTATCGTTTCTTGAAAGATTACAAGTTTAATTGCAATTGTGTTAGTTCCCCTTTTATTTAACTTGCCATCCTATCCCACCGGCGTTGGGGAGACTCAAATGTGGACCCTTATTTGTGAACTTGATAAAAAGTGTTCAGTTGATGCATGTCTGGTTTACTTAAAGCAACATTCTTGTTGTACCAACTTAGGGAACTAGCTAGTCCAAAGGTCTCTCCAGAATCAATTATGAGGTGGCTTTTTGCAATCTCCAGCAGGTGCGATGCAGGGTACGCCTGGTTTGGATGACAAACCATGAGGCTTACGCATGGCTGTGATTATGCAGACTTCATTAGAAGATAGGGCATATGCGACCATTTACGATAATGGACATCCACAACAAAAAATAGCCCTCAAGGATTGAAAAATGCGCTTTCTTCATTGTCTTTCCTTTGAACCTCATTCCTTTTCTGTTGTAACCAAAAAAGAAAAAAGAACCTCATTCCTTTTCCACAGCTAAAAGGTTGAGTAATGTGAGAGAATTAATCTGGTCTGTAAAGGAAGTCAAGCTGCCTTAAATCACGGAGCTCCATGTTACCCCAAGAAATCAATGAGTTAACACTAATTTTTTTCAAGCCTACAATTATGCATCTCCCCAATAGAGGAGAAGGGGAAACGAAAACCACCATCCTTAGGTCATAGCAATTGATGTCTCCCACTGGACAAAATGGTGATCGTGGTAAAAAAAATAAAAATAAAAAATAAAAAAGTAAAATGTAAGAGGAAGAATGCATATATATATATATATATATATATATATATATATATCCACATTTCTCTTATTTTGCATTAAGTTGGAGAGTATTTTGTGTACGAAGTGAATTCTTTTTTATTCTCCCATGATCTGAATTATATATCAGCTGATGAAGAATGCAGAATGCCACTGGCTGAAGATGACACAACCCCAAAGTTGTAGGCCCTTGTAATTTTCTTACAATCTTCCAAACTAGATAATGCTCCTAAAGATTTGATTCCCTTGTATATTTTGTCTCTTGAAACATAAAGACACGATAATTCTGTTATTTTGTGCAGAAAATATAAATGCAGTGCGATATTCTATTGGTAAAATAATTGCCTTAAAGCTATCTTTCAAGATTAATTTTTGTCCCCTCCCTTGACCCTCTTGTTCTAACATAAATAAGTACCTTCAGCAACTTGATGGGCCTTTTCTCTAAAAATTGTTGGTTGCTGTCATTTTACTTTTGTAATTGGTTTGTTTATTTAACACATAACTGTGAGCATATACCAAAGATTGGACATATTGAGATTGTCACAGTTCATGTTTCAGACGCCCTATTGCACCGTCCACGATGCTGTCACAAGCTCTCTCATCTCTCTCTCTCTGGTCAGCCAACGCGGAATGGGTGAGGCCCCGTTTGTAAGCTAGCCAACGCAAATTCGTCCATGGAAATGGAATGTGTCACCACGTCATTGTAATTTAGGATTTTCAGGGAGAAAATTAATTATCCAAGAGATCAGTTTACAATTAAGTACTTGAATTTCAAGACACAACAATTAAATACTTAAACTTCTTAAAGTGTAACAAATTGATCTTTCATTAATAACGTTAACATGTTGGCAGTTAAAAATTGAGCCGATTCGGGGTGGCGCTGGCAATTAAAAGTAGAGCTATTTTGGGATGGCGTCAGATATGGAATAACAGATCAAACACCTTTGAATTGAATAGTAAGATATTCTACCTCTTAACTAAAGATATCAAATTAGAGTTTTGAAAATAAAGAAAAAAAGTTTGAGAGAATTTATTTCATAACGGGCTTCACAATTGATGGGGTATAACTTTAGACACAATTCGAAGGGTCAACGGTTGAAGGGTCCACACAGGAAGTCTACAAAGAATAGTTATCGACCGATGAGCAAGCACGAACGACTATTCCCTATGATCATCTACCGAAGGGTCTTAGTCGCCTCATCTTCCGAACGAAGGGCCTCAATCCCCCTGCCTACCGAACGAGATTTATCAAGTGAGAGTAACCTCCCCAATCGGGTACTCAACCATTAGTCCTTCGAACATATGAATCTCAAAGACCCTCCATTGGCCAGACAACTAACCGATAGCCAACAGCTCTATCAATTCTAACGAGAGATCAAAACACCCTAACAATTTTGATTTCTTACTTAAGAACGATATTTTTCAATTAAGGAAAGGATTTTCCCAGAAAACGAAAATTCTCATACGATAAAAATCATGATCATTTCAAAATATTGAATTCTCGAGATTTTCGGATCGACTCGATAAGGAAAGTAGTGTTGAAACGCCCCCCTTAGCATATGACTCATACAGGTATAAGATATTTTCAAACCCTCCAAGTCATGTACGCTCTCCTAGCCCTTCACATTGAGCACTCTAATCACAGTGAATCTCTCCCTCTCTAAACTCTCAGTCTGTTTCTCTTACATTCGAAAACTATTCTTTCTGACTTAAGCGTCGGAATCTCTTCCGTCGGAACACCCTCCGGCTATTTTTGCAGGTTTCATATCTCGTTGATGGCGAACGGTCAAGTCGACAAGGAGTCAATATCTGTGGAGCCATAACCCACCTTCAACAAGTTGGCGCCGTCTGTGGGAACAGGCTAGAGCAAATTCCGCAAGTCTGACAACTATGCCTCCAAGAATCCGAGCATCCTCGAGGGTCGCCCCTACTGTAGAAGGGTGCGCCCCTGTACCGCCAGAATTTGTCCTCCCTCCGGCACCTAATCACTCAATTCATAATCATATGTTTTCTCCCCGACTATCCCATCCGAAGCAAGTCTTACAACTTACAGCTCAAGAATAGCCGGTCGTGACCCCAGTGCCAGAATAAGTGAGTCATCTCCAGATGGAAAAATTGGAGTCAAAACTCCAAAAAATGAGTAAACAACTGGAGAGACTCAGTCGAGCCCTTGAGCTGGGCAGCCACTCATTTGCAGCGGACTCCAAACATGAGCGTCCATCGAGGCGAGTACTTCCTGCGAATTATGAGCCATCGGTGACCTCTCGTCATGACCCTGAGGATCTGAAGAAACAAATCGAACAACTTGTAGTCGTCGAGCTTAAAAGGGTAGGTCCAAAGAAGGAGGAAGATCCCCTCCATCATTCGGGAGAGTCGTCATTCGATCTGAAAATTTCCTTAGAACCAATGTCAAGAGATGTCCTTCTGCCATCCATGGAGTGATATGATGGAAAACTGATCCCCGCAACCACGCTGCCCACTTTATAACAATTATGGTCTTCAGAGACCTGTCAGATGCAGCGATATACAAGCACTTCCCCACTACTCTCAAGGAAATACCCTAGCATGGTTTAACTCTCTCTTGTCGTTCAATATCAAGAGTTTCACCCAATTTCAATAATAGTTCGAGAATCATTTTATAATCAGCTGAGGAGCCAACTGAAAATTCACTTCCTTGTTATCATTACGGCAACAGGAAGACAAGCCTCTAAGAGATTTCTTGGAGAGATTTAAAAGAGAGATGTTAAATGCCTCCACTTTGGACCATTCCATTGCATTGGCTGCTTTCTTAATGAACTTGTGCTCCTCCAACATGAAGGTCTCCATTACGAAAAAACCCCCTATAACCATCCAAGAATTTTACTCTTGAGCCGAGAAGTACATTGTAGCAAAAGAAGCAGATGCGTTCAATCGACGAAAAAACCGTCATAGTAGCAAGGAACGCAACCGCTCGCCTCGCCAGCCTTCTCCAAAGAGAAGCAAATCAGGGGCTCCGCCCTCGTGAAGGTTTAATGTTTACACTCCGCTGAATAAGACCCTAAGCCGGGTTCTTATATCAAATCAAAAACAAATCGTATGTCAGTAGCCCCCTCGTCATAGAGAAGAAGACCCTAAGAAAGATAACTCCAAATATTGCCACTTCCATCTGGATTACGGTCACATGACCGATGAGTGTAAGAGGTTCAAGGACGAACTGGAATTTCTGGTTTGCAGTGGTAAACTGCAGAGATTCATCAGTACAGAAAGAAAGAATTTACCTTCCCTGATAGACGAAATGCATCGCGGAAGAATGAGCCGCCTAACCGACCGAATCCCAGGCGTTACATGACGAATTAGGAGGGGTGATCCTCCAGATCCACGGTGAAGACATCTGGCATGAGTTCTATGTTCCCACTAACGTTTGTCTGGCATATGATCCGGAGATTTCCGTGCTTTTTCCTTGAGAAAGTTTCGGTGCTCTCCCGTTACTTAGTGATTATTCATGTGGTGGTTCACGACATGAGATCCTTAGTAATTTACGGAGGAATCACCTCCTATCAAAATTTTCCTATTGTACGTTGAGCCTTAGATGCCTTGGTTTTACCAATTGAACGTATCATCAAAATAAGATGGAACTCCCTGAACGGGTAGACATGGCCCTAATATCTAAAGTTACCTTTCGTACGTCGGATCTTAGACACCCTGGTCTTACCGATCGAACGAGCCATCAAAATGGGATGGAATTCCCCGAACAGGTGGACACGACCCTAACATCTAAAGTTTCCTATCATACGTCGGGTCTTAGATGCCTAGATCTTACCGATCGAACGTGTCATCAAAATATGATAGAACTCCCCAAATAGGTAAACACGGCCCTAACATCTAAAGTTTCATATCGTACGTCGGATTTTAGACACCCTGGTCTTACTAATCAAATGTGTCATCAAAATAGGATAGAACTCTCCAAACGAATGGACATGACGCTAATATTTAAAGTTTCTCATTATATGTCAGGCCTTAGACGCCCTGGCCTTATCGTCCGAACATGTTATCAAAGGATGAAATTCCCCAAACAGGTGAACACGGGCTTAACATCTAAAGTTTCTTATTGTGCGACGGGACCTTATCAAATTAACGAGACTCCCCAAGCGGGATGTAGCATTCTAAAGGCATTCTTCACGGAGGATCATTACACTCTGATGGAGTATTGGACAAATGGCTTGACACACTCAATGGAGAAAATATTTTCATTATCGGAACAATACAAGATTACAGGGGGAGAAAGAACAACAGAGGTCACTGGGGTGGAGTCCTGATCCGCTATTACTCTCTCGATTTACCCCTCAAAAGGAGGTAGAGCCTCATATTGGCCAACTTGTCGAAGAATCTCCTCGGTGCACCTCAAATGCTCGAACAACCTATGCTGAGAAAGCTGGAAATTGACAATATCTTTGGTAATAGACGCCTTGAGATCAGTCATCTCCCACTCGGCATTTAGAAAGGATTCCTCCTGAAAATGAGCTAATGTCTCGGCGGTCACTAATCCCGCTTCTTGTATGCGTGTCTCAGCTTCCAGCTTTTCACAACGCTCTTGGGACAAGGCCAACTCTAACTGAAGATGTTCAATCTACTTTTTTTTTTCCCTTTTCGGTGTCTTTTTCCTTATTCTCTAGAGCGTCTTTCAGCGCTAATACTTGGTTACTCAAACGGACAATTTACCCATTACGCTCTTTCCTTCGTTGCCTTTGGAGCTCGGTCAAGGTCGCAGTCTGTGAAAAAATACACTTGAAAGTTAGAGTCATATAATAATAAATCTACAGAGCCCGGGCGAGGAGAACGCTTACCATAAGGAAAAGAGAGTGAATAGCCTTATCAATATGATTTGAAGACATTGTTCAGAGCGTGAGTTTCGGGCGAAACTTGAACCATTCGGCCAGCTATAATGCTTCTCGCGAATCACTAAAGTTATACTGACGGTCCCCCACACAGACCGCTACTGATCCTTCTTCCAAGTCATCCTCCTCTCTGTTGAACGATTTAACCAAAATAAGAGGTGGAACGACAGCTTCATCCTTTACATCTTATAGGAGACATTGTGATACTTGGGGTGATCGTTCGGGTGCTTCTCCAAAATCAGGAGAAAAAACGTGTGTCATTGAAATCTTTTCCTGTTGCCGTGGATCCGGAGCCAAAGCACTCCCTATCGTCTCGAGGACTTTCTCGTTCGGAACGTCCCCCTCCCCGTCTTTGAGGGGTGTATCAAGGATCATCGGATGAGTGATCGACTAGCACTCTCTCATCTCGACATGCTCCTAAAGAGACTCATGTTCTCCAGTTTCTGCTAGCCTCTCCTCACGAACAAGCAAGCTAGATGATCGAACCCTTAATCTTTTCGATTGAGTCTCCGAAGAAGTGTTAGCTGCCTTCTTCTTTGCGTTCGGTCGTACTTCCCGCTTAGTGGAGACATCCTGTAGAAGGGAAGTATTTACGAATGGCAGAGAATCAACCAACTCCTTCTTCCTCTGCTCTAGTAAGAGAGGTTTTGTGATCTGTCACGCCTTGTCATCAGTAAGCTAGACAACAAAAACATGTGATCCTCTATTAAAAAATCTACCAAGATACACCGATGGGTATACTCACAATAACGGCCAACAAACCGCAAAAGGCAAGAAGGATGAAGGAGGTCCTGGATTTTCATGTTCAAGAAGGATGCTTGATCAGCATCGGGAAGCATCAGAAGGAGATCTCTGTTCAAAAATCTCACGTAGAAAAATTTCTGCATCCAACGTTTATCTTGAGACTTACTATAAAAGAATTTCCAATGGGACTCCCGACAGATTTGGAGTTTATATCAATAATGGGTAGAACTATTGGTACTGTACTGCACCAAGGAAAAAATGGCCCCCAAAATTTTCAAGTCAAAGTGAACGCGAAAAAACCCTAACAAGGAAATCAAGATAGTCACAAAAATGCCAAGCGCTAGGGATAAACAGCAAATGGTGGATATTCCAATATCTCAAGACCTCTGCCAGCGAGCCCGTATATGGGATCCTTAAACTGTACTTCACACACTACTTATATATTGGGACGCAACTGTCGGGAGCATGATTCGCTCTGTCCTCTTCACCAGGCAATACTAGTTCGAAGTCGCTTCCGAGCGACATATCCATCTGGACTTCCATCAGTTCCTCTTCAATCATCATATTTCGTATGCTGCCTACACCTCGCAACGAAGAAGAACCTTTCGATATTTTTCTACAGAAAAAATTTTTCGCAAAAAGATTGAGAGAGCAGCAAGTAAGAATACTAGGGTATGTGATACCCTGACGAACGTGAATCCTTATAAAGTGTACAGAAAACGATTCTCAAAAATTGAAACAAAAAATGTCACACTAAAAAGTTTGTGCCTTTTTCAGTTGTCATAACTCTCAACGCCTTTCCTGATAAAGAGCTCCATGAGCCGAGGGCAAGTGATAAGGTATAGTTCTAGAGCCAATTCAAAGCGTCAGCACCTGAAGGGCCCACACAGGAGGCCCACAAAGGATAGTTACCAACCGATGAGCAATAACGAACGACTATTCCCTATGACCATCTACTGAATGGCCTTAATCGTTCCATCTTCTGGATGAAGAGTCTCAGTCGCCCCGCTTACCGAACGAGATTTATCAAGTGGGAGTAACCTCCCCGATCGGATAATCAACCATTGGTCCATCGAACGGACGAATCTCGAAGACCCTCCATTGGCCAGACAATCAACTGATAGCCAATAGTTCTATCAATTCTAAAGGGAGATCAAAACACTCTAACGACTTTCATTTCTTGCTTAAAAACGACATCTTCAATTAAGAAAATGATCTCCCCAGAAAACGAAAGTTTTCATACAATAAAGATCCTAATCATTTCAAAATATTGAATTCTCAAAATTTTCGGATTGACTCGATAAGATATCCTCAAACTCTCCAAATCAAGTACGCTCTCTTAATACTTCACATTGAGTACTCTAATCACAAGGAACCTCTTCCTCTCTAAACTCTCGGTCTGTTTTTCTTACATTCGAAAATTGTTCTTTCTGACTTAAACATCGGATTCTTCCTGTCAGAATACTCTCTCTCAGTTTTTGTTGATTTTACATCCTATTGACGATAGCCGTTTAAATCAATAATGAGTCAGTATCTATAGAGTCGTAATCCAACTTTAATAATAGTATTCGGATTGGATTAATGAACATAATTTTGATATTGATAGGAAAAAGAGAGAGAGAAGACATGGAAGAACCTTATTCAAGTGACAATATGGTAGGCACCATGTCGGCAAGATCGCTGGTCATGCAAGCCGGTAGGTAGTGACATGTCAGCAGGTAGCTGATTTTTTGTGAATGTTTTTCATTTTGATATAAAATCTCTTAAATTTACGTTGACACGCTAAGGATTGTCCCAGGTCAGCAACGAGCAAGGGGATATCTTCGGTGACACCCAATTTTATCCGTGTTGCAATAATTTGCGACCGGATGTTTTGGTAGTGAGCCTTTTCCTCTTCCTATCTTTCCATGATGTAACATAAATTTTTTACATTATTTTACTTTTAATTAATCAAACCAAACGGTTTGCACATAGAATTATAAAAGTTAATTATTTTCATAATTAAAAATAAAATAGTCATATATCAATAAATTTTAATATTAAACATAATTGTACTAAAAATATTTTATAAAAATAATATCTAAAACGCGCAGTCACAACTTTGTCAACACACGAGTTATATAAACAGTATCATTTAAACACGTACTATTTATGATGTATGAAAATTTTTCAATACTAATGTTTAGACATTTTAAATTAATTAATATTTATATAATTTTTTTATTTTTATATTTATATATTTTTTATAATTAATTAATTAATTCTAATTTTTATTTATATATTATTTTTGTTATGATTAATAATTATTTGATCATTTTATAATTTTTATAAAATAATTAATATTTATATAAAATATTATATTTTTTATATTTATATGTTTGTTCATATTTCAGTTTCTATATTCTCACTAAATATATGTTTTTATGTTTCACATCTGTTTTTATTTTTTCATACAACGTATTCCATGATTGCATGTCCTTTCAATTCCCCCCCCCCCCCGGGGGGCCTCGTGGAAATCATGTATGAAGTTTTTTCCCATAGGGATTAATAAATAATAATCGACATTGTTGAGCATTGAATCCCAAACCCAAAAATGTCAACAAAAACAAACGCAAAAAGATCTGCTAGTGCCTAACCATCAAGCTCCCTCTTCACTCTAATCACATTAGAGAGGCAAAGACTTTGTTTTGTTCAATAAATATTTTTATCTTCTTTTATTTTGCATTTTTCACATTTGAATGAAACATAATCGAAACAATGAAATCTCTTTTTGTTCTACTTGATTTGATTTCAAAATTTAAATTTATTTGTTTTAATGTAGTAAATTAGTTAATGCCCAATTTAATTATTCTGAAACTTTTTTAATTCATTTTTTTATTTAATCTTATATATATATATTTAATTTATATTATGAGTTTTAAATATGTATATTTGGTTATAGTTTTATTGGATAGTAGAGTTACGAGTGGATTATTTACTCAATCATTAAATAAGACACGTGATAACTTACATAGTTTTAATATGTTTGTCACATCATTATTCATATGCTAATTCACTAAGATGTCTGAAATTCATCATTTTAAAATTAAATATATACAAAATAACTACGTAAGTTTAAAAATATGAAAGATGATATATTTTTTTATTTGTTTCCCCACGAAAATTATCAAAAATTATTAAAAAAAATAGAAGAAAAATTAACAAAAATTTGTGTGTTCTCTCTGGCTGCATCAGAATTGAATGAAACCAAAACTCTCTCAATCATCATAATTTGTCCTAAAAATATACTTAATTGGAAGTCATTTCAGGGTTAACCATTAATACAATGAGTGACGGAGTTTCTACCATTTCAATAAACATTAATATTTATATGGCCAGTAATTGTAGATCCATTATTTAATAACTGCTGATTATTTTCTCATAATTTAAGAATTTATGACAATTGAATGGTAATTTATTGTGATTTTTATGATTATCAATACTTATAAAAATTTGTTTTATCTACCGCATAAATCTAATCATGCTACCAAGAAATGGGCATAGGCCAATTTCGGCCCATAAACCGGCCTAGCAACGCCGTGAAAGCCCGGGCCCAAAAATGCCCAAGTTTCAGTAAATCAGGATCGAATCGGCCCGATTACAAGACGTGGGCCAGTTTGGTTCCTATTTTTTTTTTAAATCGGGAACTAGCCCAGTACGGCATGGGGATTGGCACAGAACTGGTCTAGCCCGACCGATTCTAATAGCCAAATTGTTTTTGAAATTTTTCACTTTTATTCCTCCCAACAGTTATAAAACAAATAGTTTGAGGTGTATTTTGGTGCATAAACATAAAAATATTATCTATAAATATGTCACAATTCATTTCCAAATCTCACATAATCTCCTACTCTCTCTACCTATAACATCTTCTACTCTCTCTCACAATCTCTCTATTTACACATCTCCTACTTACATTCTTCCTCCTATTTACAACATCTCTCAAGATAATTTTGTAAAATTTCAATGTTGCAAATTCAAATTAGTCAAGATTTGACAATAAACAATTGTGATCTTTGTCAAATCGATAACATCTTAATTTATTTTTTTTATGGTTGTTGATTGTGTTTATTTATTTATTTATTTATTTTATTTTTTTAATTCATTCTCATTAAATTTTAAATTAATTTTTGAACATATAATGACCGGAACATATTTTTCACAATCTTCCCAACAATCTCCTCTTTCTCTATTTACAATTTCAACGTATTCCCAAATACACAGATATTGATATTGGTTTACAAGAAAATGAAATTATTAATACACAATTTTTTCACAATACGCAATAAAAAAATGATGATTTTAATGTGTGGATTTATTTTGTAAGAAATTATGAGAATCAAAAGGCAGACAACATTAAAATTTGTCAACAAAAATATAAATTTATGAAGAGTTGGAAAAAGACATTTAAAAGACATATAGTAAGAGATCACCCATATCGATTACCTCAAATTAGGCAAATACAAATTGCCACAAGTAGGGAGAATGTCTCAAGTATATTTAGATATAATCCAAAAGCAGAAAAAATAGGATAAATAGAATGAACAGCATATCGGGAGTTACAATTAGTATAGTAGAATGTGAATGTTGGCTCTAGTCTCTTATTGAAATCTCTAAGTTTCCTACTGGATTTTCGAAGTTTCTTACTGGATTCCTTTAGTTTCCTATTGGAATAATTGAGTACTATTAGCCAAACTTTTAACAATATCTTTTAAAGATGTACCTGAATTCAACGAGACTTGTGGGGTGTTGGAATGATGGTCTGGTTTGAGATTGTTGCTGAAACCTTTGGGGTCAATTCTCATAACTAAGATTGGGATGATCCTTCTATCCTGGATTGTAAGTTTTTTTAATAAGGATCATATTTCCTTTGTGTCTGGCTTGGAAATTCTCCTACAGTATTGATTTATTCATTGGGATCATCCTGAAAAGTAGGGCATATATCGATTGGATGATCAATATTTGAACAAATTCTACAAACCTTAACCTGTTGTATTTTCCATACAACTAATTTTTCCATAAGCAATGTTGATGTGTCTAATCTTTGATCGATGGAAGAAACACTTACCTCATTAACATTCCTTAGAACATCTTGCCTTATTCCAAATTACTGTGCATTAGCTGTCATATGAGATATTAAATTTCTTGTTTTTTCAGATGTTTTATTTACCAATGCATCCCTACTAATAGTATCAATCATATTTCTATTTATAGGTGAAAGTATTTTATAAAATTATTGAATAAACAATTGTTCTAGAATTTAGTGTTGGGAACAATTCACACATAACTATTTGAATCTCTTCCAATACTCATACAAGAACTCTCCACTATGTTGTCTTATACCATAAATCTCCTTCATGATCATGGCTGCATGGGAAGTTAGAAAAAATTTCTTTAAAAATAGCTCTTTCATATCATTCCAAGTTGTGATAGAACCAGGCAGTAAATAGTAAAACAAATCCTTTACTTTATCAGCTTAAAAAAAAAAAAGGAAAAAACTCTTAATTTAAGTTGTTTTTAAGTTATCGCTTATGGCCTCATTGTTGAACACACAATATGGAACTCATTTAGATGCTTGTAAGGATCCTCTCCTATAAAATCATGAAAAGCGGGTGATAAATGTATCAATCCAGAATTTAATTTAAAGTGACTACCAATATTAGAACAATCAATGCAAAGAGATTTTTGATTAAGATCATTGGTAGTTAACTCTCTTAAAATCTTTTGGGCAGTCATATTATCTTTCTTAAAGTCCTTCTCTTCACTATCATTGTCGAATTCCAACAAATCCACTTCCAGGTTTAGTCCTAGAAACAAAGAGAAAGCAAAAGTTAAAAAAAATAAATCATTTAACACCATTTCCCAGTAATGACGTCAAAATTTTGGTGGATGTCAATTCAACAAAAATTAAATTTATCTACTTGATAAAATACAAATATAGAGCAAGTAAGATCATCTCATCAGGAAATGGTGGATTCATTTCTTTTAAGGAAATAAAAATATGAAGGTTTAATGGTTAACTAAACTAATAATTAATGGAAAATAAATAATTGACTAAAGAAAAATAAATAATTCAAAATTTAAAAAAGTAAAAATTCAATGGAAAATAAGCTTCTAGTCAAAGGAATTATGTCCAATTTGATTCGAGTTGAATGATCATCAATCTACCTAATGAACTTAACAAATTATATACAAATTATTTATTGTCATTCAATAACTGCTGAACAATCAATCTCTCCTTAATTCATCGATAATTAAGAGAAATTCGTTAATTATTTTCTTAATCGAAAGACATCGCTAAAGAAGATCATAGGATTTAATGTTTTGACAACATTAAGATCTAGAGAGATCCAATTTTAATTAACAAATATATAAGTGGGTTAATTAAAATTAGATTATTTAAATCCATGACATAGATTAGACTGCTTGCAAAGTCGTGAAATTATGTCATGTACCACTATATTAAAACAAATAAACAATTACGGATTTATCATTTTAATTAACCATATATTATTTTAAGATTATTAAATATAGAGCTCTATTTAATTAACGCCAAAAAATCATAAACACTAAAACATAGGAATTAAATAAATACCTATAAAATGTTGATATAATATGCTTAGTCAGATCTTACAATCGTTAAAAATCAAAACCTTAATAACCCTTCAACTAGAAAAAAAATTTGGAAACAAAACATGGAAAAAAAAAAAGAAAAATAAATAAATTCTTCTAGTAAAATACTACAAACGTACCTTCCTTTTGGGAGAGTTTAATCTCTCTTTTTATGGGAGTAAGTCTCCTATTTTTTGGAAAAGTCTTCCTAAATTTTGATAACTACTAAAAAGAAAAGTTTAACTAAAATATAATAACCTAATTGATTTGAAAAAAAGAAACTTCCGTTGTACTTTTTAAAAGATTATCCCAAAATATTAGGAATAAGTTAAGACGGTGGGAATCTTCAATGTTTCCAAAACAGACTCAAATTTCCCATGTAATCACGTGCAGAGAAAGGAATGCCGCTAACTTGGCTTCTAGAAAAATCTTTTAGTAAATCTCGAAATCCATATACCCATGCACTAAGGTAAGAGCGCGATTGTCCACAGTTTTCTCTTCCTATATATCAATGCTCCAAATCAACTTTTTTTTTTTTTTTTTTTTTTCTCTTTTCTTCACAATTCTTCTTCCCCAATCCTAAAATATTAAATACCATAAAACATAGCTATTAGTGTAATAATTATTCAAAAATAAAGTAAAATCGATATAAATCATTATACCAATTTACATTCCATCAAATTATCAAATTGAGGCCACACACTTAATTGAATCTAACTCAAGTAAACTCAAGTATTTGAATGTTGGATCTGTCTCTCTTTTAACACTTAAGTTTGCTTGACTTTTTGTAATAATTTAGTCCAAACATTTTGAGAGTTTGCCCAACATTTTGATGTATCTATGAGACAAAAGATGTGTGTGAGAGAAAAAAGCAAAGCATAAATTTACAAATTATTGATTTTAAATTTAAAGCAAACAACTATGAAAGTTTCCTTTTTGAAAACTGCTATTGAAATTCTTAACAATTTATAGATAAAATCACAATAATAATTAAATAGATAAAATAATGTCAATCTATATTAGTATATTTTTGATTGATTCGTAATTAAATATTTATTTAAATTGGTCAAGCTATATAGATAATCTTATTAAAATTAGTTAATATATATTAATATAAGTTATGATGTAAAATTTAATTTATTTAATATATAGTTATTTTGATCTCTATACCACTAGTTATGAGGTTAAATTATTGATCCACGTATAGCATGGGTTGGCTCCTTAGCTAGTGTTGGTTTTAGGGGTGTTATTCGGGTCGGTTTTCGAGTTCTTCGGTCGATTCGGTTTGGTTAATTCGGTTTGATATTTTTTTAACTCCAAACCGAATTCGAACCGAGTTCGAATTTATTCGAATTCAATCCGAATCGAATTCGAAATTCGATTTTCAGTTTGAATTCGAATCAAACCGAATAAACCGAATTTTGAATTTGGTTTGGATTGAATTTGAATTCTAATCGAATTCGGTTCGAATTCAAACCGAATTTGAATTGATAAAACTGAATTTGATATTTGACATTTAAATTCTCCTATGAACTCGATTTAACCAAATTCAGATTGATAAAACTGAATTCAAATTTGAAAAAATAAACCTTAATTTAATTAATAAAAAAATTCGATTCGGGTTTATAACTCAAACCAAAAACAAAATTCGAAATTCGGTTATAACCGAAAATCGATTCTTAATTCGAAAATTGAATTCGAATTTATAAATTCGAGTTCGGTTGAATTCGATTCGGTCAGATATTCGATTATAACCGAAAATTGCACGCCCCTAGTTGGTTTTTATCGGCCCATATGAGCAGTTTGCATTGGCCTGTGCCAACACCAATATTGTACACAATAAGGACAAACAATAATTCTGTCATATTTGAAGGAGGAAAAAGGATGTAAAATTACTTCCTTAACCTTATCCCCTTTTAAGGATCCATGACTAGGGGTGGCAATGGAGCCTTTTGAACCGGGAGAACCTGAGCCCGACTCGAGAAAGATTGAATATTTGAGATTTAGTTCGGTCCGAAAAATTAAAAAGGTTTCAGACCCATTCGGGCTAGGCGTGGCCCATTTCATTAATTTTATTTTTTATATTTTAACTAATTTTGTAATATAATAAATACAAAATAAAAACACATTAATCATCCAGAATAAAATACAAAACATATATTACCATACCAAATTAAAAATTACACACTATTATAAAAATTCATAATAACAATGTCACGAAAGATTAAAAAACTATATCAAAAGTAATACATTAAAATTATCAAAACAACTATCCAAATATTACAATATTTGATTTTAAATAGACCGAACTTATAACAGTCAATTCACTGGCATCAAGGCGTAGATCGAAATTAAAATAGACCTAAATAATGGGAACAAACTTGGCCTAGCCCTAAAACGAGCCTTGGGTCAAGTTCAGGTCGGCCTAGCCCAATTGTCCGTCCTATCTTTGACGGATGCATTTTCATCCTCCAAAATCTATATGGGGTAGGGTAAGACGGGAAAAGTGAAAAAAAAAATCTAAAATGAATGCATTAGAGTGAAATAATATGAATTAAATTGATTTTTTAAAGTGACAAAATTAATATGTTTAGTTTTAAAAAAAATAAATTCAATTTTTTTAAAGAGAAAATTAAAAATTTAATTATTTAGAGAGACAAAATTTAAAATAATTTAGTTTAATTTTTTTTTTTAAATCTATGTGGTTATAAAGAGAATATAAATTGAATTGAATATGGTGAGAGAAAATTAAAAACAAATTTATTTAAGACAAAATTCAAACATGCTTAAAAGAGAGAAAAATTCAGTTTGGTTTTCTTATAGAAGAAAAATTTATACTAAATATATTTAGAGAAATAAAATGTAAAATAAATTGATTCTTTAGATAAGAAAATTAATGTACTTAATTTTAAAGAGAGAAGGACTGAATTTGGTTTTATTAAGAGATAAAATTTAAAATAAATGTGTTTAGAGATAAGAATGTGAAATAAATTGATTTTTTAGAGAACAAAAATTAATGTCTTTATCTTTAAAGAGACAAAGAATTTTTTTTTTGAAATTATAAAACTTAAATTTAATGTGCTTAGATAGAGAAAATGTGAAATAAATTACTTTTTAAATAGTTTTAGAGAGAGAAAAAAAACTATATTCTAAGTTCATAAAAAGAAAAAATTTGAATTAATGTCTTTAGGGAAAAAAAAAAGAAAATGCAAATTAAGTTAATTTTAGACAAAGAAAAATTATGCATTTAATTTTAAAAAGATAAAAACTATATTTAGTTTTTTCAGAGAATTTAATTCAATGTATTTAAAAAAGAGAAAATGTAATTTAAATTATAAAGAGAAAAAATTAAAATGTTTAGGTTTATAGAGAGTAAGAGAGAAAAAACTTAAAATCAATGTGTCTAGATAGAGAAAATATATATTAAATTGGGATCTCCAGGTTGAGGGAGGGGTTGTGATTACTTGACTATCCTCATGGGGATAAGTTGATGTTTTAGAGAGGAAATTTAATATGCACAACTTTGAGGAAAAAAACCAATTTTATTTTTTTTTTAGAAAAGAGGAAATTTAAAATTAATATATTTAGAGATATAAAAATTGATTTAATTTTTTAGATAAAAAGTAAATTTTATTTCTTTTAGTAAGAGAAAATTTAAAACCAATACCATGAACAAAGTGAAAATATCAAGGTAGAAATAATTACATTTTGAAATATTAACATTGTAATTGTTCCCCTTTTATTTTTTCGTACCACATATATATTTAGGGACAATAATAGCTGATATAGTTAATACAAAAATCATATTAATTGATACAATCAAATATTATGAGATAAATATTTATTTTTCAAAATATTATCCTTACAAATTTTTCCCTTAAAATTTTTCTTCATACTATACATGACCTTATGAACAATATCAGCTAAAGCAATCAATACAGAGGATGGATCAGACAATTGACCAACCCCCCCCCCAACCCCCAAAAATACAAAATTTTTTGTGAAAGTCAAAGAGAAAGTTATCAAAATTTTCCCAAAGAAAAAGTTAACAAAAGAAACATTTTATATATGTCAAGTTATGTTATCCTAAATAACACAATATTGAAATATTATATATTTGAAAAAATATTTGATTAACTTAACATCCAATTTGTATATATATCCAATTTGTTTAATGTATTGAATAACACCAAAGCAATAAAGAAGGTAAAAATCATTGTCTCTCTATATTGTATTCTATTTTTTGAGTTTATCACAACTTTTGAATTTTATAGCACATTATCAACATGACTTTATCTTTGCAAATTATTGAAGAATGGAAGATCTAATTGTTCAAGATGATTTTGAGATAAGTTTGCTTATCAATTTTTCTTATGACTAATTTTATCAAATTTAAATTTTTATTTCTTTAAATTTTCACTACAAAAAAACCAAGATTTTGCGACGAAAATTGCAATAAATTTGTAAGAAAAATTGTCAAAAAAAAATTTTGCATTTAATTTAGTAACAAAATTATTTTCATCGCCAATAACTTGTCGCAAAACATTAGTGACGAAAAGTTTATTATTCGTCGCAAATTTTACAACAAAAAATTTTTCGTCCCAAAATTCATCGCATATATTAGCCACAAACGAATATTTCGTTGTAAATTAGCGATGAATTTTGCAACAAAAAATAATTTTGTTATAAACTTTACGACAAAACAAATTTTCGTCACAAATTTTGTGACAAATACCTTTTCGTCACAAATTTTGAGACGAAATACTATTCATCGCAAACTTTGTGATGAAAATCACTTTCGTTGCAAACTTTGCGACGGAAATTTTTGTTGTTGCAAAGTTTGCCCCAAAATTATTTTTCATCGCAAAATAGTCATCACAAAATTTGGGATGAAAAAATTCGTTGAAAATTTTGTAACAAAAATCAGTTTGTCACAAAATTTGTCGGACACATTTAGCCATAAATATTATTTTCGTTGTAAATTAGTAACGAATTTTACAACGAGATATTTTCGCCGTAAAATCAGCGATTTAACATATTTCGTTACAAAATTAGTCGCTAACTTGAATTTATAGGCCAATTTAGTATCGAATCTTGAATTTTTTAGTGAAGAAATTTGCATCGAGTATAACGATCAGTGACAAATTTTTGCGATTTATTTTAAAATTTTTTTGCAACAAAAAATAAATTTTATTGGCATATTTATACCATTTTTCCTTATATAACCTATTTTTATACCTACACATCCTACATCATCATCAACTAACCATCCAATCGTTATCAACAAGCATCAAGATCAAATTTTTGTTGCTCCGCACTCATCAATGCAACTAACTATCCAATAAGATCAATTAACTAAGATTTCAACGACAACTAATCATTATAGCAATATGAAAAACAAGCAGAGCAACTTCAAGTCGCAATATTCAAATATCAACAACCATAGATAACCAAGAAAATCAAAGTAACCAAGATCAAATGTAACAATCAAATAACAATAAACAATCTCAAGCACCACCATCACCATCACCATCATCATCATCATTGAATATATCATCACAATCTTTGAATATATCATCATCATCATCACCAACACAAGCATTATCAGGAGGATATAGAAAAGGGAGAATTTGACTTGAAGTAGAGGCTAATCCAAGATGCCGTATGATTAATATCTGTTGTGCGAGGAACTCATTAAATTATTACATGTGTTGTGCACAAAGTTCGTTCAATTCGTGATCTCTTTGCCTCTGTAGTATGCGTATCTCTTGAAATTCATTATCCCTTTGCAGTAGTAGGTCTTCAAGTGGCTCATCTCTTGATTCAATTACAATATTTCTACCCTTCGCTGGTGGGGTGGAAGAAGATGTACCAGCAATTTTGCAAATTCCCGCTCAAAGAACCCATCCCAAGTACTTTATTCCCTTTTGTTCCACTAGTTGCCTCGAGCCACAAAGCCATACTATCAATAAATGGCATAGATGAGCTAGCATCAACACTAGCACTTGAACTTCTCAGTAAAAGCTCATCATATCTCTCCTACATTGTTATGAGAAAAATTAAAAGAAATTTAAAATAACAATATAATAGAAATGCATATAATCTTGATTAAATATATATTTATATGAAGGAAAATAAAAAATTTAGTAATATGAATCATGAGACTATATAACTTGTTTAAAGAAAGAGTAATACTTCTACAACTGTTACTTTATAGAATCTAAATTATGAACATTCATATTAACATTAAATAACTTGAAAGTTATGGAAAAAAAATAAGAAAATCTCTATCAAATGATTCATTATAAAAAAATTATATATAAATGACAAGTGGAAATTTCAAGAGATATAAGTGAAGTCGTGTAAAGTGAACATGTTGAATGTTCAGTTTTTATAGCTTAAACTAAGAATTATTGAATAGAAGGATCTCTTTTAAAGTGTAGCTAATTATAGCAAAATAGTGATTGATGCAAAGACATTATCCATATCCAAAATTGGATTAATAATGATGAAATGGAAGACTATATATTAGGAATCAAAGAATCAAGAAAGCAATGAAAAGAAACTTAGGAGAGACTAACATAATAAATTAATCTTCCTACATTATTATGATAGGTTCAACACAATATGTTCATATCAACATTGAAAATATCCATAAAATAATTGGAAAGTTTTGAAATTACATACCTTAACCGTTGTAGCTCTCTTCTCACTCAACATCTTGTCTTTTTTTTAAATGTTCACGTGAAAGTGTTTATAAATAATGACTCAGTTTCCATTTCCTTGGCATAATAAAACACTGTTAGAAATAATGAAATAGTTTAAAAATAATTGAATTAGATTAAAAAATTAGTGTTTAAATAAAATTACTAATCTATTTCTATGTTTATCTATATTAATTGAGCCTCCTGCATACATCAGGGACAATTCCCTAGAATTATAAGATTGGTTTTTCCTATTTTGTTCACTCCTTCGTTTGCTCTCATCAGATTCCCAAAAATCCACAATCCTGTCCAAATTCTCCTCGGTGATACAGTTTGGCTTCTTTCCGCTGGTCTTTACATGATTTAGTACGTTTCGAATGTGATTGTCACATTTTTTTTCTAAAAATTCTTCTTATTTCCAACTCTTCAGTCTCATCCCAAGTGAATGTTCGCTGTAATGAAAAAAAACAAATAGATTATATTAAAGTTATAAACTTAGTTTTATATATAAACTAATTGGCATAACTTACCTTGAACTCGCTCTACCATAACTCTTTTGTTGCTTCTAGGGTGCTTGTGAAAGTCATTGAAACCCCTTCCCAATGGTTATTTACTATTTTATTGAGTTCGTGAATAACATGTACAAAATTTGTAAATCTATTATAAAGTTACAAACAAATAATGGTTAATAAATAAGATAGTTAAAAAAATCTTATGTTTTATAAATAAAAGAAATAATACCTATGAAATTTTAAAATTTAATACTTACGAATCTCCGTAAGGGGCTATCATTTCTCGGTTGTCTTCCCTCTCAACATATGAATATTGCACTGAAGGAGCCAGCGAAGGTGCATTACTAGCCATGTGTTGAGAATGGAAGGTGCTGCAACCGAAAAGGAAGGTGCATTGGCAGCAAGGGAATGAGATTGCGAAGGGGGCTGAAGCGGATGTGATGGTGAAGAGCATGATCTTCTATAAGTATTTTGACTATGGCCTCGATGTCTAAACTATCAACCATAAATGTTAGAACGATAAAAAAAATAAAAATTACATGTTCATCAGATACATAATGAAGAATATGAAAAAACTTACCATATTTAAATTGATAAACTAAATGTGAGAAACAAGGCACCAATATGTCAAAAATCCTCTCTAATGATCTATAAAAAAAAAGACAGTATATTAACAAATAAAATATACAAAATTAAGCATGAGACAACAAATAGACAACAAATTAAGTAACGAGATTTGCAAATTAGCACTAAACTAACTTACCCACCATTAAAAATAGATTACCATATATGAAGATAAATATCATATTTTTATTATATTAAGAGAACAAAACTTACCCGCCATAAAAAATCAAAATTTCATTGTCATTCTCATTTCTTATCATCTGTCTCAAAATTAGATTTTTCATCATCATCATCATCATCTGTTTCAAAATTATATTTTGTATCGTTATCTTCATGAATTTCACTTGGATTCATATCTATCACTACTCCGCTGGAATCTCGTAACGTTAGAATATTATATTCCTCAGTTTGAAATGTGTTGGCAACTTCCTCGGGCTATCACTACCAGCCCACAAAGGTTTATCTGCAGCTCTCAACACGTCCTGAAATTGGAGAGATGGTTCATTATTCGCATTTTCATTAACACCCGTTACTTCTACCTCCTCCAATAGTGATGCATAATTTGTATACATTTGTTCAAATGTTGGAGCAAAACTAGTACTTGCATCGCTCGGTTCGGGAACAAAATTCTGACCCACTACATCAATTACCATCCTCTGATATGGATTCAATTGATCATAATAACTCTGACCCCTACTAACTGAGAATTGTATATTTCCTCCATCCTCTTCATCAGATATGAACGGTTCACCATGATATGTCTCAAGTATCCTCCTACCACATAGATCCGACGGTGCCGGATTTGCCTTCCTCTTTGCAAATTCGGCGCCACCGCTAGATCTCCATCCTTGGCCATGAGAAAGAGAGAGAAAGAACCTTTCATCTTCCTTCGCAGATCTGCCATTGGAGGATCTTCCTTCACAGCACCCCAAGTATCTTCTTTCGCATTCCTTTGTAGCTCTTTGAAAATGAAAAAAAAAGCTAAGTGTAGAGAGATAAATGGAAATCTATGTTGAAAAATTTTCATTGCAGATTTCGTCACTAATCAATGACGAATAGGGCTCTTCGTTGCTGATTTGTGATGAAGAACCCACTTCATCATCGAATTCAATGATGAAGCTTGCCTTCATCGTAGATCAGCGACAAAGATTGCCTTCATCGTAGATCAGCGACCAAGTATCATCTTCATTGCTAAATTTAGTGATGAAGTTTGCCTTCGTCACTGATCTGTGACGAAGGTCATCTTCATCGCTTATTTCAGCGATGAAGCTTTACTTCATCGCAGATCAACGATGAAGATCCATCTTCGTCACAGATCAGAGAGGAAGGTCAATCTATGTCACTGATCAATGATGTAGAGTTTTCTTCGTCACTGATTTCAGTGACGAAGGATCATTTTGTCATTGATTCAGCGATGAAAATACATTTCGTTGCTGAAATGAGTGACAGAAATATAATTCGTCATTGAAATTAGTGACGAACAGCTTTTCCGTTGCTGAATCAATGATGAATAATTTTTTTCGTTGCAAATTGCAACGAATTTAGCAATGACGCTTGTGGTTTGTGACAAATTTTGCCACTAAAAATTTATTGAATCTACTAAACTACGAACCAAGGAGACAAACTATTAACGATATTTGGTTATGTTGCATACTACAACATAATTATAGTAAATATTTGTTATGTTGATCATTAATGAACAAATGTTTCTCCTTTAACTTAGCTTAGTGAATCGAATACTTAAACAAATTTATAAATTTTTGATTAAAATGAATGTATATTTTTATCATTATATGAAATAACACTACTACTATAAAAGATAACACTAAATTGCCATTCTTTTATATAAACAGAAAATGAATAAATTATTTTTTGTGAAAAGTTATTGGTTTGATGAGCATCTTAAGATTCTCTACACTTTTAATGCATGTCAATGTTTTCAAATCGATTTTTAACTCTAGAAAATATTAATAATAGGAATAATTAAAAAATGTTACATAAGTGAGCATAAAAGGAATTTAATCATAAAATCTCAAATAAGATATCAAATTAGCGACAAATTTTGCCATGAATGTAGTGTTTGTCGCTAATTAGCAAAAAATTTAGCGTTGGATAATCGAATTTTCTGTGACAATTACATATATTTTTTGTCGCATAATTTGCAAACTAATAAAATTTTCGTAGCAAATTTGCAACAATTTTTTTTTCATCGTAAAAATTTGTGACAAATATTTTTTTCGTAGCAAATTCTTCAATAAAAATAATTTTTGTCCGGAAAATAGCTGGCCTAATTATTTATTAGTCGCTAACTTAGCGACAATTACTTATTCGCCGCTAACTTAGCTAATTATTATTCGCCGCAACTTAGTTATTTATTCGTCGCTAACTTAGTGACGAAGTTCATATTTGTCTCAAATTCAGCGACAAATTACTCATTTCGTCGCTTAATTTGCAAACTAATTAGGCTGACAAATATTTTTCGTGAAAAATTTGCCACGGATTTTGCAAACTAAATATGTTTTGGTTGCTAATTTTGCAATGAAATTTTTTTGTTACTAATTTCATTACCAATTTGCGATGATCGCTTTTTTTTGTTGCTAATTTGTTGCAAATTTGCTTCTAAAATTATTCGTTGCTAAAATTCATCGCTATATCAATGTTTTTTTGTAGCTTTTTCCAAAAGAACTATTCTTCATGGATCCTTGATGTTGAAATGTATTTTGATACAATGGGTTTGGAAGACACCATTAAAACAAATAATTTGAAAGAATAATAATGATAGGAAGATATGACCACTTGAAAATGATTGTTTTTCCTTCTGTTAAAATCCTCTAAATTTATGAAATAATTTGATAGGAAAATATAACCACATGAAAATAGTTGTTCTTCATACTGTTATAACCCACTTGATTCATGGAATAATTGTTTTTTAAAAAAGGATAGAACTACCTAAAGATGGTTATTCTTTCCAAACCCCAATATAATTGATTACAATTGAGGTTACAAGATCTCAATTCAATTAGTGAGTACAATTCAACAACATTTAAAATAACATCTCAATTGAAGTTATGCGGAGAAACTATTACTAAGAAAAATATGCTATTTTTTTTTTGCTTTTCATGACTCAAATTTGCTCCTAGAGTATCAATATTAAAAAGGGATTCAAAAAATACTCTGAATTAATTTTATGTCTCCTTGTGGTTAAACAAAATAATTAATTATTGATAAAAATTCATGAAACTGACATACTTATTTTAGTCTATTCTCGAAGCTTAAATCAATTAAATATTTTTATAAATATGGAATAAGTTGTGGTCACAGTTAAAAATTTTATCGTGAATAATGATTGCGATCATCAAAATTCATTAAATCATTAAAAGTGGTCATACAAATTCATCAAACCACCAGGAGTGGTCATGCAAATTTATCTAACCACCTGAAATAAAAAATTATAATGAAAAACAAGAACAAAAAAGATAAAAGATACTAATTGATCTAATAACTTTTAATTTCCTTTATAATTCTTATTATTGGACAAAAACACTTTCATGATATTTTAAAACATGTAAACTTTTGTTACGAAAAATACATAATAAATTGATTTTATAATTTTTAAAGTTATTTATGCAATGCACTTTATTATATATTTTTTACTTGATTTAATCATTTTTATGAAATATAATTTATTCAAGAAAATTAATTGTCTCTTATACTTTTTCCTGAACAAAATATGGATATTGTCAAAAATTTGAAATCAATAAAAGGTGAAGAACATGAATGTCTCATTGATAGTGTTATGATACTTACAATAATTTAAAATAAGAATTATTTCTCTTACCTAAAGTTGGGAAAAATAACTATTAATGTCATAAGTGGTGGTGCGAAATTAATTAAAGGCTCCGGTAGAACACATATATGTCTCCTGAAGGATCAAAATTGACCATAAATAATGTACTATATTCTGTTAAGTTTCAAAAAAATTTGCTAAGTTTTAGGAATATCCTCAAAATGGGTATAATATTAAGATAATGAATAATGCAAATGTTGAATATTTGTGTATCACAACTATAATTTCTAGAAATAAATGTATCATAGAAAAGTTTTCTTCTCGTTCTTCTGACTTATACTATACTAAAATTGGTATGATTGAAATGCACCATTTAATAAATCAAAAGTTTATTGATTCCAACAATTTTCTCACTTGGCATGATCGATTAGGACATTCTTGATCAATAATGATAAGAAAGACAATTGAAAATTCACATGGCCATTGAAAAGTCTAAAAGTGATAAAAATGAGCAAATTTTCATGTGCTACTTGATCTCGAGAAAAATTTATTACGAGATTTTTACCATTTAAAGTGGAATTAAATTTCCTGAATTTCTTAAAAAAATTCATGGTGACATATGTGGATCAATTCATTTGCCATGTAGATCTTTTAGATATTTTATGGTGTTTATTGATACACATTACAAAATTAAAGCTCTATGTTAATGGTAACTTTTATTGTCGATGAGTTTTAGTGACGGTATTTTATTACCTATAGAGAAGATTTTGATGAAATCATTGGGAATTATATATATTTTCTGATGGTACAAAATTGTTTGTTGGGATAAGTTTATCAACCCTTAGAAAAGGTAGCAAACTGTCTATAAAAATGATGTTTGATATTAACAATTATCACTTATGGTCATTAAATTTAGTAGTGTTCAGAGATGGTTTAAAAACAATCTCTATATAACTCTTATTTACCGCCTACTTAACAATACCATTTGCATAAATTCTATATCTATGCTAACCATATATTTCACTATCTCGGAGAATGCTATCTACTATTGGGATAGTTATCATTTGTTGTCATTAAATGTGGCAGACCTTTTAGTGACGATTTAGAAAGAGTTTCTATATGAGTCTTCTTTACTGACTGCATAAATTCTATATATTGCATAAGTTCTATATCTATACTAACTTATATATTGCAACCGACTGAAAAAAACTATGTTCAATTAGGACATGTGGCACTCTTTTAGGAATGATTTAAAAATAGTCTCGATATGAATCTTCTTTACTAGCTGTTGGACCACATTATCTATATAAGTGTTATAACTATACTAACCCATAAATTATAGTGTATGTAAATGCTATCTACAATTCTGACTGCTATTATTTTTGTCTATAAATGTGTTTGCCTTTAGGATGGTTTAAAAATGGTTCTATATGGGTATATAGGTAATTTATACTATCCGCTGAGCTGTACTGTCTATATAGTCTTTAGGGATGGTTTAAAATTTTAAGAGTTAAGGTATCAAACCATTTGCGATACCTGGAAGATAATTTAGGATAACAAGTGGTGTTATAACAAGTGATAAGTTTACAATAACAAGTGGTAATTTTGTAATAACTTGTAGTAAGTTTAAGATAACAAATGATAACAGGTGATAAGTTTGCAAAAACATGTTGTAATTTTGCGATAACTTGTGGTAAGTTTATAATAACTAATAGTAATAGGTAACAAGTACTCAATTATCACTCAATTATTGTAAAGTGTGGTAACTTGTGATACCCAGTGATAAAATTAGTAAGTCTGTCATAAAATAAAAGTTGATAAGATTAGGATTACTAGTAAGGTTGCAAAACAAGTGGTGTAAATTGACAATAACCGGTGGAAAGTTTTGCTATAAAATAACAAAATTGAAAATAACTAGTAGTAAGTTCTGTGATAAAATAAAATGTGGTAAGATTACGATTAGTGGTAAAGTTGCAAAACTGTAAATTAGCAATAACTGATGTATTGAGTAAAATACTGTAAGCTTGTTCATAATTATTAGTAGCATATGGTAATGCATGGTAGAGCTATGGTAAGAATTTTATCGATTAGGATTATTAAATAGATATAAATTATAGAGAGAAAAAGGTGAGAGGTGACATTTTTAACACAAATTAACTAAACAAAAAAAAAACGTCACTTCCAAAAAAAAAAAACAAAAAAAAATGTCAAGAAAAATGAAGGACATGTTGTGCCAGCCCAATGCAACTCCCACTTCCTTAAACAAAAAAAAAAGAAGTAGCCCATTTAATGAGCTTCACTTCATAAGAATAATTAAAAAAAAAAAATTTAAGCAACTCCACTTCCTAAGAATAATAATAAAAAAGAGTGTAAGCAAAATAGGCGCAGTCGACCGTGCTGGCTTGCGTAGTGGACCACTTGCAACTTTTTTTTTTCTTTACACTCTTTTTTTTTTTTAACTTTATTTTTTTTAACTCTCTTTGTTTTTGTTTTTTTTTTCTAATTTGGTCAACACATTGTTTTCCATTTAGATGTCATATTTTCCTTTTGTTTAAAACATATAAATAAATAAAAATTAAATGTACAAATAAAAAAATTATCTTAAAATTTAAAAAATTAATATTTTTTTCTTCAGTCGTACCTCCTTTTATTGGCATTCAGATTCAAAATCATTTTACCTATGATTCAATTTATTCAAATTTTTTAGTAATATTAATTTTATGATTTTTCATTTTTTATTGTAAATTGATCCATATAGGTTCTATGATTTTTCCACTTTCTCCATTTTCTTTTCTTCTTTTGCCAAAAAAAATTATCAAAAATTTATTTTAAAATTTTTGTTTTACCATTTTACAAACAATTGATTATTTATAATATTAAATTAAAATTAAAATATTTATAAAATTTACCGTGTTGGCATGCATGGTAAATTTTATCAAAAATTTATTTTAAAATTTTTGCTTTGCCTTTTTACAAATAATTAATTATTTATGTATTAAATTAAAATTAAAATATTTATAAAATTTACCATGCGCATATGCATGGTCCACCATGCTCCTGCATGGTCTACCATGTAGGCATGTGAGGTCGACCGTGTACCCTTGGTGGTCTAAAGCACATATGTGGTCTACCATGCAGTGCGGGTCCACTGCACTCCTACGCGGTCTATCATGTGGGTATGCACGGTCCATCACACACCCCTTCACGGTCTATCGCATGGGCATACACGGTCCCACCCTTCGTGGTCTCTGTGTCGAGCATACGAGGTCTGCTGAAGAGTCATGGTTGGTGATGAACTATGGTGCACCGTAGGTAAAAATGCCAAAAAAAAAAAAAAAGAAAAGAAGAAGGAAGAAGAAGAAAGAAGATGGAAACTACGAATAATCACAATTTGAATATTACATCAAAATCAAAATCAATGACGTGTAGTCCACAATATTAATATTAATTTAAATAATATAATTACATAAAATTAATAAATATATAAATAATATTACATGATAAATAATATTAATAATTACATAATTTTAAATGATGTTAATAATTACATAAAAGTATTGATATTATGATAACTGGTAACTCAATGGTGACAAGTGCAAGTGCAATAGAACAGTATGATTATGAAAACTGGTGATAAGTTAGTAGTGCAAGCGTAGAATGTTAAGATTATGATAATTGGTGGTAAGTTATTGGTAAGTGCAAGCGTGGTAGACTGCCCGCAAGATGAGCGGTAGACCGCGTAATCATTCTTGCATATTAATACAATCCATTTATATTAATTTTGTAATTTTTTTTATTTTATTTTATTGTCTCTTAATTTATCTATAGTAATTCAAATCTACACAATATTAAAAAATCATTGATATCATGTAGTAATTCCATGTAATAAATTTTCCTATCACTTGTACTAACCAATAATTCTTATAACCTAACATTTGCGGTAACCCACGATAAAAGATAAAAAGCAGTAACTTTTCTTAACAATTGCAGTGTGATACATTCATTTAAGAGTTTGGTTGAAATGTGATTTATCCAATTTGGGATTGACAACGTCTAAGAAAAAGAACCAATTTATAATTTAAATAATATTATATGATGTTTAATATTAGTAATTATATAAAATTAGTAATTATCAACATTAGTAATATAATTAATTTAATTATCAATGTTTGTAATTTAAATAATGTTACATGATATCCAATATTTGTGTTGGGGTAGGTCTTGATTCCATAAATCCAACTCCTTGCTAATTTAACGGGTGCTTAATGAAAAAGTTTGAAACCTGCAAAAGACCGTCGAAAAATGTTCCAATGGGGAAGGCTCTGACACTCAATTTAGAAAAAGTGGTTTTCAAAAGAGAATGGAACAACAATAACAACAACAATAAACTATCCATTTTATCCCAAAATTTAGGGTTCGCCATATGAGAGACAAATATCGAAATCGAAAAAAAAGTTGATTTAGTTTATGCAGATTCTCCTACGCCACTCATTTCTATTTAAAACCATCTTCTCAACTAAATCCATAACTATCATATCTTTACGAATGTATTGCATCCACCTTTTCAATCTCCTACCCTACGTTTTATTAAATCTCCTATATTTAAGTTTTTTGCCTTCCTAATAGGTACATCGTTAGGCCTTTGCTGTATATGTCCAAACCATCTCAACCGGTATTTTCACATCTTATCTATAATTGAACTAACTCCCAATTGGATAAATTACATTTTCGGATTTCAAACATTAAAAGAGAATGGAACAAACTCAGAGAAGAGGGGGACGGGTCCCCTGTGATTTGTGTGTCGAGTGTCTAGTCAAGGGAATTTATCTGGTAATGTATCGAAACCTTTTATAGGGAGTATCGTAAGGGCAATGTGCATTCGGAGCATTACAACCCTAGTTTATTTATGAGGAGATTCAAAGATTTCGGAATTCAAATGTCAAATATTTGAAATCATTATCATTTAGGAAATTTGATTATACATGGAGATTTTTTTCCTTATCGAGTAGATTCCCAAGGGTTTCTTTCTTCATCCTAAAGATGCGTTTCATACTAAAATAGGAAACATAATTAAGGTGAGATTTGGTTAAGTATTACTGCTCGATAGTCGAAGTGGTCGGTCTCTTAAGTGTTCGGTAGTCATTTGTTGGATAAAAGGGGATGGCCGCCCGGTGTCGCGAATGCGCTTGTGGATCGGTCGTGCTGTCCTGATTAATCTGTTTGTTGTTTGGCTCAAGAGCTAATCCCCTCATGATCATGGGTGTCACTTCAGGCTTTTGGGCACTTGGATGATACACTGATGGTTTTTTGGATCATGACTCATCATTTGCCCCTGACTCATGGTGTCGATTTGTAGGATAGACGCCATGAGTGAAGTTCTCTTCTCGAGAAGTTGGAAGGGCATGAAAGCTTGCAACACGTGTCTCTTGAGATCATGTGAATCGTCTGCAATTGATACAAAATTAAAGCGAATTTGATGTAAATCCCCCTTTTACCTTAACCGTTCCATCTCCCACTTGTGTTAATCTGTCTAACTTTCCACTTGATTTAATTTGAAATTAATGTAGTGCAAGAAGGTGAGGTGATGTGAACTTTCCCACTTAACTCGCACGCTTTTCAGAGAGGCGCTTCAACTGCTCAGAGATTTAAAGAGATTTCTTCGTGTCTATAAATAAAGACTGTGGGACCTTGTGTTATTTCAGTGAGTTTACTCATGCCTGAGGGTTTTATTCGAGTAAGAGTCGTCTTATGAGGGGTCCTTAAAAGGACGTCAAGGATTGTAGAGCTCGGTAGGATGAGTTGCTTCTATTGGTATAAGGTCTCTAAGAACGGGACCGTCGAGTATGAGGGCTCATCATGCCATTCGATGTTCGAACGTCATGACAGGCTCCGCCGACGCTCCCATCGGGTTCTTGACTCGATTAAAAGAAGTCTTCTTTCGAGTTGAGTCCATTGTCCGGCTTGTGTTCTCTTCTGGTCGAGAGAAGGGAGGAGCTGATAAAGTGTGAGGGCCTGAGATATTTTCGACCATCTTACACCCTCCTCGCCTCATTTTCTATAGTCTTCTTGTCTCAGTAGGGTCAGCATTGTTTTTCATTGTTCCCCTGCTTACTATTTTTGTAGTCTCCAATGTTGCCGAATGATCAAGGTGATGCGGCCACTTATGTATTTATTTTAATGTAATCGGTCCGACTAAGAAACTTATAGAATGTACTTACTCATGTAATCAAACATGTATTCATTGTATCGAAATAAAAGAGACTTGCTTTACTTACTTGTCATCTATTGTATCTGTTGGAGTTTCTTTGGTATGTTCGCTTGTATGATACTATTATCAAACTACTTATTTGGTTGACCAATTTGTATGAATGACATAGGGTATTATACTCACGCTTTCGTTATCTCGACCGTCTATCGATGCTAACTCGATTGGTGGAACAAATTCTTTCGTAGGACGGGACGACCTAGCTCCACTCAAGGAGTTAGATTCTTTTATTAGGACGGGTGATAGAGGCTCATTCGGGGAGATAGATCCCTTCGATAAGACAAGACGACAAAGGCCCATTTGAAGAGATAAATCCCTTCGATTCAATAAGGTGACAAAGGACTATTTGGGGAGATAGGATCCCTTTGATAGGATAGACGACCAAGACCCGCTCTAAGAGATAGATCCTCGATAGGTAGCAACCGATGGAAGTGAAAACATTAGGAATCAAGCGATAGGACTATCGAAAGGAAAAGCGTGAGAGCTTACCCGATAGGAAGTACCTCTGTTGATGGAGAATGATATGATTTACTGATAATAGATTTGTAGGCTCTTCGAGTTCTAGGTCCTAGGCATGGCCAATCTATCTATGTTATTGAGGCGATAAGCCCCTGGCAAACTATAGAGCGTATCGATAGGGGCCTTCCTAATTAGAGGCTAGTTTGTCCCCCCGGGTTGGAGTTGGTTGGAAACTTCTACCTTTGTTAGCACCAGATCGCCTAGTTTGAACGTTTAACTTCTGACTCTTTGGTTATAGTACTATGTCATTTGTTGCTAATATGCAGACATTCGAGTAGATGTGGATTCTCGTAGCTCAAGGAGTAGGTCCAGGTATTCATGCAAGGCAGATTCATTCTATTCTTAATCATTCCAGAAGCTACCCGGAGCGAGTGGATCCCAATCTCCTCCCGGATAATAGCCACACTTTCTTGCTAGTCTAAATGGAGTCTCTCCGATTGCCCTTTGGGGTGTAGTATGGTACAACCAGAGATGTTGCAAAGCACGTCTACCCATCGTCTTTTTAGTTTCATCTAGCATAGTCTTTAGCCCTCGAAGGATCGCTTCATTGGTTATTACCACAAGTCCATTGGTCGTGGATGAGTGACCGATGAGAATTGGTGATCGATCTCAAGTTTTTCAGAACTCCTAAAAGCTAGCATTGTTGAAATATTTTCCGTTGTCCGTGATAAGAACACGGGGTCTGCCGAACCGTGTGATTATATGAGTCTACATGAACGACTACGTCTTGGCTGTTGTTATTTGGACTAGAGGTTTGGCCTCCACCCATTTAATGAAATAATTAATGGCCACTATGAGAAATTTTTTTTGTCTAGTAGCCGATGGGAATAGTTCGAGAATATCCATCCCCCATTGGGTGAATGGCCATGGGCCCACTATAAGACTAAGCTCGATGTATGGCAATTATGGGACCGAAGAAAATTGCTGGCACTTGTTGCACTTTTAACATAGTTGTTCGAATCAATCTTCAAGGTCGGCTAGTAGTACCTTGTCGAGGGCTTTGTGGATTAGGTTCCGAGCCCCTAAGTGATTGCCGCATATTCCTTTGTGGATCTCTCAAATGACATAGTCTCCCTCTTCCGGTCAGACATCTCAAATACCATGAGTAAAAGACTTTTGGTATAGTTTCTCATCATTGATTATATAGTGGGTGGCTTTTCGCTTTATTTTGGTTGCCTCCAATGGTAAGTCAAGCAATCGATTGTCTTTCAAGTATGTTTCGATCAGATCTTTTCAACTAAGAGGTTGATCCATTATTAGAACCCCTTCTGCTTGTCTATGTTGGGATAGGGTAAGCTTCAATGCAAGCCGCTTGACTAGAAGCGATCGAATCCGAGCCGGCCAATTTGGATAGCATATCGGCCCATGCATTTTTTGGAGTGAGGGATTTACTAAATGTCGACTTTGTCTTGTTTAGCCATCATCTCGCAATTTGCTTATATATTTGGCCATGATCGGATCTTTAGTCTCGTAGACCCGTTGATCCGTTTGATTATCGTTGGCTAATCGGTAATACTCAAATACTTGTGCTCCCATGTTGTGTCAACCAAGTCCTATCGCAAGGCTTCAGACTCCGCTATGTTGCTGCTGACCCCGGGGTCGAAGTGGAGGGCATATTCTTCTTTGAAATTGTCCAGACCCATCAATATGAGCCCGACGGCACTATTTGAAGACTTTGAGGATCTGACAACATATATGGTCCACTAATAATGACCATTCATTAGGGCTATCATGAACTCAGTTCGGCCGCCACCGAAAGGGTGCATTTAAGACTGAAGTCGGCCAAGGCTTGACCCTTAATCGCAGGTCGAGGTTGACACTGGATGTCAAATTCACCCAGCTCGACACTCCACTTGATTAGACAACTAGACATGTCTCTCTTTTGAAGAATTTGCTTTAGAGGTTGATCTGTTTGTATCTCGATGGTATGGGCCTCGAAAATACGGCCAAAGGCGTCTAGCCGAAATGACTAAAGTGTATACTATCTTCTCGATCGGTCGATAATTAACTTTGGCTTCCTTGAGTATCTGGTTGATGTAATAAACTAGCTTCTAAATAGTTGAGTCCTGTCTTACAAGGACAGAGAAAAGTGCCCAATCATAAATAGAGCCATACAGGTAGAGTTTCTCACCAAGAATCGGATGGGAGAGCAATAGAGGAGTCATGAGCTACTCTTTGAGTTGTTGGAAGGCCATTTGGTACTCTGGTGTCCATGTGAACCATTCAAATCTCTTCAAAACATCGAAGAACGGTTTATACTTTTCTTTGACTTTCAATATGAATTGGCTTAGAGCTGATATTCAACCAGTAAGGTGTTGTACCTCCTTCAGTGTTTAAGGCCGTGACATGTCTAGAATGGCTTATATCTTCTTGAGATTTGCCTCAATCCCACGGTTAGTGATTATAAAGCCCAAAAACTTGCCCGATGTGATATTGAATGTACACTTGGCGGGATTCATTCGCATGTTGTAGCGTTCGAGCATCTGAAAAGTCTCTTCGAGATCGTAACATGGGTTTCTCGATTGGTGCTTTGATGAGCATGTCATCTACGTTTCGACCGAGCTGACTTTTGAAGACTTCATTGACCAACCATTAGAAAGTTGCTCCCATTTTCTTTAGACTAAAAGGTATGACTCGGCAATAATATGTATCTAACACGGTAATAAAACTTGTTTTCTCTTCATCCTGTGATACCATTCGTACCGATTGTACCCTAATAGGCATCGATGAAACTTAAGAGTTGGTGGTCTCAATTAATTGTCCACCAATTTGTCGATATTTGGGAGAGGGTAAATATCTTTTGGACATTCTTTGTAGAGATCCGAAGTTCACACATCCTTCATTTACTATTGGCTTTCTTTACTAAAACTATGTTGGCTAGCTATTCGGGATACTTGACTTCACTTATAAACCCAACGGCCAAGAGTTTTCGGACCTCTTATTTGATGGTAGGTTGGCATTCGAGGGCAAACACCCTCTTCTCCTATTTGACCGGCTTGTAGCAGGGACTCATAGTTAACCTCGTGAGCAATAACCGAAGGATCGATACCAGCATATCCTTGAGGGACCAAGCGAAAACTCCAGAATGTCTTCACGGACAACTCGACGATTATCTCTTGTAGGGACGTAGAGTGCTAGCCCAATTCGAACAGCCCCGGTAGGGTCATCATCTAGAAGGATTTCAATCACCTCTTCTCCTGCCTCTGGTTTGTTCATTGGTTCGATGTCGTTTTCCGAGCCGAAGGTTATCAATTGAAAAATTCTCCGTCCGTCTCTCGTCGAAGAGGGGCATAAGGATCAGTCGATCATTACGGATGGTAGCAACCCCCTTCCGTGTTCTAAACTTCACCTTCATGTGTTTGGAGTTGAGTAGTGCTTCAAGCTCATCTAAGCTCGGTTGGTCGAGGATGGCATTGTACGGTGAGAATAATTTCCTCACATGGAAGGTCGCTTTGACGGTGGCATGGTTAGGGGATCCTCAAAGTCACAATGAGGGAGATGATTCTCTCTAGATAAATATGTTAGTCGAATAATCCCTTGAGAGATCCAGTTGGGGGTCAAGAAGTAAAGTATTGAGGCCCATTCGCTGAAAAGTATCCCAAGTAAGGATGCCACAGTCTGCGCTCTGGTTGACGAGGACCCTTTTGATCGTATGAGACTCTATTCTGGTAGTAATAACAAGAGAATCATTGCGACTAAGGTTAACTCTGATTAGATCATCATCGTTGAATCCGATGATTGACCTTTTCTTTTAACTGTAGTCATACTTTGTTTGGTGACAAAAGGTTGGTGAGAAAGATTGATGATTAGTCTTTTCATTGGAGGTGAGTTTTGTCTCCACAGATCCGGCTCTATCCAACTTAAACGGCTACTCGATGAAGAGGTTTAAAACTTGCAAAAGACCGCTTGAGAGTGCTTCCGCGAGGAAGGGTCCGACGCTTAAATCAGAAAGAGCGGTTTTCGAAAGAAAATGGAACAAACTCAGAGAAAAGAGGGACGGGTCTCCTGTGATTTGTATGTCGAGTGTTTAGTCAAGGGAACTTACCTAGTGGTGATGTATTGAAAGCTTTTATAGGGAGTATCGTAAGGGCCGTGTGCATTCGAGGCGTTATAACCCTAGTTTCCTTATGTGGAGATCCAAAGATTTCAAATTCAATCGACAAATATTTGAAGTCATTATCATTTAGGAAGTTTGATCATATGGAGAGATTTTTTCCCTTATCGATTAGATTCCCAAAGGTTTCTTCCCTTATCCTAGAGATGCGTTTTGTACTAAAATAGGAAACATAATCAAGGTGAAATTCGGTTGAATATTACCACCTGGAGTCAAAGTGGTCGGTCTCTTAAGTGTCCGGTAGTCATTGGTTGGATAAAGGGGGGATGACCATTCGGCCTTGTCGAATGCGCTTGTGGATCGATCGTGCCGCCTTGGATTGATATGTTTATTGTTTGGCTCAAGAGCTAATCCCTCGTGACCATGGGTGTCACATCGGGCTTTCCGACACCCGTATGCTATACTAATTGTTGTTTGGATCATGTATCATCAATTTGGAATTACATAAAATTAGTAATTATCAATATTATATAATATTACATAATATAATTATCAATATTATATAATTTTATGTTGAAAGGACATTCAACCAATTACCTCTAACCATTGGATCAATTATAGTGTGATATGTTAACTCACATATTGTACTCGCTTGGTAAATGTGGTATCGACTATTTGCGATATCGGTGGTAAGTTGTAACAAGAGATAATTTGGGATAACAGTGGTGGTCGTTAGTATAACGCTTACTATAACAGATGGTAAGTTTGTGATAAGAGGCTATAATTTTGCGTAAATTTGCAATTACTAGTGGTTTGCTATAATAGGTGGTAAGTTCTCTATAAGAGGTGGTAATTTTGCAATAACTTGTGGTAAATTTGCAATAACGGGTGGTAATATAGTGTAGTAATATTGTTATATATTGGAGTGAAATACTGTATAGTGATTTTGCGATAAGAGGTATTGTGGTAAAGTGCGGTAATGGGTAGTAAAGTGTGGTAATATTATTATATATTGACCTTGTGATATCTAGTTATAATTGTGATAATAGTAAAAGTGAGTTTTTATAATGTTAAATAAAATTAGTAATTGTCATCTCTCAATATTATATAATGTTACATTATGTAATGTAATGTGAAATGTCTATTTAAGAGTTTGCCCCAATCGTGAATGAAATGTGATTTATTTGATATAAGATTTATGCGTGATTGATTTTCTAATTAAATAATATTAGTATTGTTACATTATCATGTAGTAACGCTATGTAATGCTAGCCATTGGATCAATTTGGGATAAACTCAAGTTGTGATTTTTTAAATGTAACGACCCTATGTTAAATAGATTATGATAAGTATGGACACATTATAACTAATTGTTAAAATATAGTGTTGTAATATAAAATTATGACAATTTATTGAACATAACCAATTGTTAATTGAGCAATTAACGATTATGACAATTTATTAAGCAATTTAGCACGACTTACTGTGCAAGCAAGCGCAGTCTACTGTGCAGGCATGCGCGACCTGTATGGTACAGGCATGCACGGCCTACACGGTAGACCGCACAGGCAAGCACAGTCTACTGTGCACCTGCGCGACTTGTGTGGTGACTGTGCACCTACAGTAATGCATAAAAAATAAGAATAAATTTTTCTTAATTAAAAATTAATTAACATATTAGCAATTTTTCTCAATATAACCTAAAAAATAAAAATTTAACAATTAAAAAATCTGAAATGTTCTAAATAAAAAATTATACATAATGTATGAGAAATATGAATTAAAGGAGGTCAAGAGAGACTCTAACGTAGAGAGAAAAAGAGAGATGAGACGCATGACTCCAAGCGAAATGTGTAGATGGTGTTATTTTTATCATTTTTTTTTCTTTTTGTTTTTAATCCTCCCCCTTATTGTAAGGTAAGGCTTGATAATTGTTTTTTCTATTTCTGTTTTTTCTTTTTACGGGTTTCACGCCTTATCACAAACTTAAACCGGTGATCTTCTTTTCCTGTCAACTTATTTATTGGTATCATATTTTAAAATTTGATATATAATGGGTTTACCATTTTATTTTCAATTTAAGGGCAAATCCGAGGGGAGGGTTAAGGATAATTACCCCTCTAATTTTTCTCTTTTAAATAATATTTAACGATATTTTAAAAAATGCTATTAAAATTTTAAAATAAATAACTTAAGAATTTTGAAAATAAATTTTAAATTTTCAGAATTATATTTATTTCTGAATAATTATAATATCTACCATTTTTATTTTGTATCCCTTGCATGTTATGTAGCCTTTTTAAAAATAAATTTTTACGGCATCAATTATGACAAAATATTGTGAATTCAGAATATTAAGATTTTCTATTGTTTCATGATATTAATTTTATTAAATTTATAAATTATTAAATATTATCTAGTATTATTAATTATTTTACCATTATATTTAATAAAAAATAATTATTAAAATCACCAAGCATTGCTCGGAAATCAAGAGCAGAGATGCATGTGGCACTCGAACAACGTTACATGTAAAGCAAAATGCTACACTCAGGTCTCCAACTTTTGACTTCCCTCATCCACACGTGTACGTGAACTTTTTCTAAGCAGACACATTGCAAAAGACAAGAATCTAAATAGAACACCAAACAGGAATTAAGCGGGAGACCGCGCACCTGCGCAGTGGACCGCGCACGCAAGCGAGGTCGACCGCGCCGGCATGCACGGCCCACCACGCTCCTGCCGTGCAGGCGCACTTCCGCGGCACTGCGCCATTGTCTTGTTTCTTTTATTCTGGGGTTACACAATTTTAGGTTAGGGTTACATAGTTTTAGGTTAGATCCAGAATTTTGGTGTGAATTTTGGATGTTTGAAAAATAATTTTTTGATTTAAGTTAGACAATGACTTTTGGTTTTTATCATTTTCATAGGTTTTTTATTTTTCTTTGATTTTTTCTTCAATTTTAGGGATTTTTCATTGTCTTATTGGATATTTTTGTGTATTATTTTACTCTTATTTCGTGATTCTAATTTAGATTTTTTTGACTGGTTTCTACAATCAAGTTTGAAAACCTAATCTTGTACTATTTTTTGTGGTCCAAATTAGTAATTTATATAATATAATATTATAATATGATATTATAAAAATTCATTGTCCAATTGGACCAATATAGTGTTACAATATAATATTATCATAGTTCAACAACATGACATAATTAATTATCAATATTAATTAATGTCACATAATCTAATTATAATTTAAATAATGTAATTATATAAAATTAATAATTACATAAATAGTTTAGTAATTAGTAATTTATATAATATAGTATTACAATATGATATGCATTGATATGATAACAAATTGTAAAAATTACATGAAATGCATAGTAAACATGTATGTGAGGAATTAAGAACAATCGTATGAAAAAAAAAAGACAGGAGTGGAAAAACCACAGAAAAAAGAGTGGAAAAGTGGCAAAAGTTTGAGAAAAAGGGTGGGTGGTGATGGAATGTCTCCCAATGGACTAATATTCGAAGAATCCAGGCCCACAAAGCTCACAGCCTGAGAAGCCCCCAAACAGCCGAAACCCATGACTCCGCCACTACTTCCCCATCGTGGGAAAACCAAAGGAACCATCCTTTGATGGTCTCACCTAGCGCTACCGGGACCATTATCCTAAACGAATCGACCGCCGAAGGGTCATAGGTACTTCGACCCCGAACATTATGGGCTTTATCTCCCGTACGGACACTTAGCCCCTGTCTTACCAAATGAACGAACAAACTCCGAAGGTTTACAATGACTGACAATCGATCGGAAACCCACGATCTAACCAAATCCAAGAAGGGATTATAACATCCCCATACCATTGGTTTCCCGTTTAAAAATGGTTCTCTTGAGATCTTATCGACAAGGAAAGGAATCTCCCAAATCTCAGAATTTCCCATATGATAAAGATTGTGGAATATTTCGAGAATACTTAAATCCGAGATCTCCGGCTCCTCTATAAGGAAAGTAGGGTTGTAACGTTCAAAGTATACGACTCTATCAGGTATAAGATAACTTCAAACTTTCTAAGTCGTGCATACTTTTTGGCCTTACACATCAAGTATAACGATCACAAGGAATCTCTCTCTCTAAATTCTCACCTGTTCCATTACATTCGAAAATCACTTTTCTCGACTTGGAACGCCGGAGCCTCCCCCGTCACATCTCCCTTCGACGTTCTTTACAGATCTTGTATTTTGTCGACTACATTTGACCATGTCATGTTGAGCGCTCAGTGGAGCCGTAACTAGCCCCACCGTATTAGCACCGCTCATGGGAAACAACCCATCTTTCAAAAATCATGTCGACATCTACAACCGTCAATCCTTCACAATGCTCGCCAAGAGGAAGAGGCTAGTCATAAGCTTCGACGATGACGACCAGCAAGGTTCATCCTCCACGTTGATCCCATAGTCACACCCCTCAAGATGAAATCCCACATCGTGAAGAGGGTTCTTATCCAACAAGGGGCCGACCGTGATCCGTTACTCCGGGATGCCTCCTCGTCGAATGGGCTTCCCATCCTGCCCGACTTCGTCACCCACCGGATCCCTCAAAGGACTTCTCAAATGAGAACGTCTTTCCTAAATTCGCTATCTCTCTTTCCGTGACTCTCCAAAAAACCTCCTAATCATGCGACCGCCAATGTTTTGTTTCATGTGGAGAAATTGTTCTCTCCTTACAACGCATTCTCGCTGGACCCAGTTTGGACGAACGAGACATATGAAGGTGAAGTTAAGAACACCGTAAGGGGCAGCTACCATCCATAGCTATCTCGATCCATGCGTCATCTTTGTGGCCCAAGATACGCGAGAAAGCTTTTCCGATCGATGCCCCGGAACTCCTTGACTACACCGGCCGAGGTCAAACCCAAACCAGTCCAAGAAACAATTAAGGTCCCCTAACAACAAATCAAACCATCCGGATAGAGACCAACCTATCAACTTCCTTACGAGAGGGCCTTAGTCGCCGCTCTATAACTACATTCCAAAGTTTCCGCCCTGACCTTAAAAGACATGTCGGGTATAGATCCATCCGTCATAACCCATAGGCTAACAGTCAACACTAATTTCAAACCAGTAAGACAGTAAAAGAAAGTATTCGCTCCCAAACGCCAACGTGCTACACAGGAAGAAGTTCACAAGCTTATAGCCGACCGGGTTCATTCGTGAAGTCAAATATCCCGAGTGGTTAGCCAACATCGCCTTGGTAAAAAGCCCAACGACAAGTGGAGAATGTGCATGGATTTCACCGATCTCAACAAAGCGTGTCCGACGGACGCTTATTCACTTCCCAACATCGACAAACTCGTAGATACTTCCTCTGACATCAGCTCTCGAGCTTGGTACATGCCTATCCGTGCAACAATCGATTAAAATGACACCGGAAGATAAAGAGAAGACAAATTTCCATTATCGACCTGCACATATTGCTACCGGGTCCTGCCCTTCAGCCTAAAAAAGCTGGAGCGTACTTTTTAATGACTGGTCACACACGTTCTTCAAGGGCTAGTCTAGTAAAACAGAGAAGCATATGTTAATGATATGCTCGACAAGAGCATCACCGCGTAGCTTCCAAGTATTGTACCTTGAAGAAACCCTTCATATGTTAGAATCTTTATAATAGGTAGTCGAATCCGATGAAATGTACTTTCGGAATCGCCTCCGGAAAGTTCTGGGCTCAGTAATCCCAATCGGCCGTATAGAGGCAAATCCCAAAAAGATACGAACGATATTAGACATGTCACCTCCTCGTATATTAAAAAAAGTGCAAAGTCCTTACAAATAGATAGTACCTCGAGTCGATTCATGTCGAGAGTTGGTGAGAAGTACAAACCCAATTTGATGCATTAAAAAGGTCTTGGTGGTCCAATGGACATCCGAATGTCACAAGCCTCAAAACTACTAAAAGACTACCTAATGGAGCCGCCAACTACTTTCACGACTCAATCCCCGGAGAAGAGCTTTATTTGTACTTCTCCATCCCTAATCGAGCACTCGCTCCGTGATGGTAAGGCAGGAGTCTCACACCCATAAGCGATCTACTACATCAGCCAAATACTAAAGGAATCCAAAGTTAACTATCGACCGATCGAGGAAGATAGCATATGCCTTGGTCATCTTCGCAAGACGTCTTCAATCGTACTTTTAGGCCCATACCATCGTGGTACTTATCAACCAACCACAAGCGATCCTCCGTAAAAGAGACACTTTTAGCTGGCTCATCAAATGGAGCGTGGAATTGGGCAAGTTCGATATCCAATATCGGCCTCAACCAAGGATAAGGGCCAAGCAGTGGCCCACCTCATCATTGAATTTACCTTGCCGACGACGCCAGAGACAAACTCCTAAGAATTAGGAGGAATGGCGTGTCCCGTAGGACCATTTACATCGATGCATCACCCCTGGGGGCTCACCGGTGGGCCCAAATAATTTTAAGGCGAGTATGCCCTCAAGTTCGATTTCTACACCAACAACCAAACGGTAGCATGAAGGCTTGCCAATGGACCTTGGATCGCCATCGACATGGGGCATGGAACGTCGGGCATTCACCGCCAGCCAATTGGTCATCAAACAAATCGAAAGAGTCTACGTCAACGAAAGGCCCAACTATGGCCAAATACTCTCAGGCAGTTTCTAGCGAGACGATGGAACATCTAGACAAAGTTGACATCTAGCAAACCCCTCTGCCTGAGAATGCATGAGCCGACACTCTATTGGAACTGAGCCGCTCCAACTCGGTTACTTTTAGTTCTAATCCGCATACATCGAGAGCCTTCACAGATTCCAAACATTGATAAGCCTAGAGAGGCTTCACTATCGATCATTCCATAGTTGGAAAGATCCCATAAAAGAATATCTGAGGCATGATCGCTTGCTAGAGTCACCGATGGAAGCAATGAAACTTGGTGTGTGTCAAACAACTAAAAATAAATTACCTACTTTACTTAAAGACGAGTCTAGGGTATGGCCTAATCCACAGGAACGATGGATTTATTTCTTTTTAAGGAAAATTAAAATAAAATTTGGGGATTTTGGAATTGACTAAATTAACTTCTAAATCTAAATAAACGAAGAATTGGAAATCGAAAAAGAAACGACAAAATAAAATCGAGCAAAATTTAAATGAATAAAAATCAAGATAAATTGACCTAGTTGAAGGGTTCGCTTCCACTTTGATTCAGTCGACTGATCACTTACTCAAGGATAATCCAACAATGCATAAATAAATTGGTTATAGTCGTTGCATAATCGCCCAACGACCAATCTCACTATTACTGATAATTAAGAGAAGCCCGTTAATTATTTCCCTAATCGAGAGTCAACCCTAGACAAACTCTTAGGATCCAAAGTCTCAAAAAGATTAAAATTTAGAGAGACCCAATTCTAATTAACAAATACACATCGGGTTCATTTAAATTAGGGATTATTTAATCCCATGACACCGAATGTCATTCCCATGACATGAATGCCAATTACCACTTCATTAAAACTAACAAACAATTACGGATTTGCTGTTTTAATTAGTTATAGATTAATCTAGGTCTATTAAACATTGACCATCTATTCAATAAACCCTAGAAAATCATGATCCATGAAGTACGGAAATTAAATAAATATCTATGATTGATGAATGAATAAACACATTTAGATCTCACAATATCATGAATCAAAGTTTCAACTAACCTTCAACTAGAAAATAAAATTAAAGAGAAAATATAAGAGGAGGAAAAATAAAATTCACAAAACTATTTCATTAATGATAAAAAGTTGCTAGACAATGAAGAATGTGACCTTTAGAAGCTATAGGACGTGACAAAAATGGTGGAAAGAGGGTGAAGGGGCGGCTGCCCCATTCTTGCTCTCCTTTAACTTTCATAACCCTCTATATATAGAAGTAGTTAACCTAATTTTTAGAGAGAAAACTCTCCTAAATTTTAGATAACTACTAAATGACAAATTACAAGAGTTTAGAATTTCCCAAAATTCTTATTCCTAAATATTTAGGAATATTTGCAAATCTTCACAAGCCCCCAAATTTGTCTTCTTTTCCTTCTTTTTTTTCTTCATGACTCCTCCATTATTCCTAGCACATAAAATATAATAAAATATACTAATTAGTGCAATATTTATTTAAAAATAAAACAAAATCAATTGTAAATATTACACTAATTTATGCCCTATCAAGATTCACACCCTAGATAATGCTTGTCCTCAAGCATTTTCTAACTCAAATAAAATTAACACTACTTTAACCAACCTATTTTTCTTTTGAACTACTAAGCCAACATGTGCTATAAGAATTGAACCGGAAAAAATAATCAAAACAATAAGTACTTCACAAGATTGAGACAAGAACAACTACTACAACTTGAACTAGCTCCTAATGAAATCAAAACGGGTAAGATTCAAAAGATCCTCTCCAAAGGTCTACTCAAATTCAACCCCTCAAAATGAGGGTAGGAGAATTTTATCAATAATTGACTCGAAAATCAACATTCATTGGAATTGATATTTCTACCATATGCCCTCAGGGAATATTATCAAATTCCTCCACCACTTATACTTGGAGGATTATGCATTTCCCCAATTTTCGGTAAAGGTCTTCCATTTGGTTGTCTCACAAATGGTTGGAAGGTTAAAGTGGTAGGATAAAGAGGTATAACAAGGGGTTTAAAATGGTACCGAGGATAATATTTTTTTTATACAATTTTTTAACTACATAATTTCTGGTATAATGAACATTGCCTCACAAATAGGGCACACCAAAATAAATGATCTCCACAACATATTTCCCACATGTGCTCATAATAGCCAATAGTCACGAATACATCAAAATATCAAACTTTTCGATTACCCAAATGATCCAAGGATCGAAATGAAATTTTCAGAGACAATGCTTTTTTTTTTTTTTTTTGTCACGTTTTTTCTTTTTTCTTCCTTTTTTTTTATTTTATATTTTCGCTGAGTATCTCAATACAAATAGTGAACAAAACTCAAATTTTTTCTTCCTTTCATAATCATGAATTTGCCATTTCACATCAATGAAAGGATCAAACTCAACATTCAAGTCAGCACTTTCCCAATGAGACAAAAAAAAAACATAACTAAAATTATGCAATTAATTACATAAATTCTTGGTACAAGGGTTGAAACGCAAGCCAAAATAAGATTGTGGTGTTGTATTGAGGGTTTTGAAGAAAGAAAGGGTTTCAGGCTCAACTTGGTTCACTAAAGGGAATAAAATTCACGGAAGGGATTTTTACGAAAACCAAAATGAGATAAACCTAAGTGCCTTTATCATTTCAATGCATGAAACTCTAGATGTGATCTCGAAATGCATAACATTGCAAGTTCTAGAATGATCAATCCGGGCGCGAGTAATCACTGATGAAGAAAAGAAATTCGAGCACAAAATGAATTTGCTCGCTTATTCGCTCAAAACTCACTTTAAATGGGTTTGTGTCAAATCTTGCATGTTTCTCATTCAAAGAAAACTATTAAAGACATGAATAACCACTTCAAGTATAAAGACCATTGATACATGCCATTTTTCATATGTTTTCAGCCAACCAAACAACACATATCAATTTAGAAAATTCGAAACCTTTTTTTAATAAATAAAATGAAACAAAACTTAACCTATTGTAGGAAAACAAACAAATAAAAACATGAAATATCAAAATTTGGTATGTGTCAAACAACCAAAAATAAATTACCTACTTTACGAAAGACGAGTCTAGGGTGTTATGGCCTAATCCACAGGGAACGGTGGATTTATTTCTTTTAAGGAAAATTAAAATAAAATTTGGGGGGTTTTGAATTGACTAAATTAATTTCTAAATCTAAATAAACGAAGAATTGAAATCGAAACAGCAAAACGACAAAATAAAATCGGGCAAAATTTAAATGAATAAAAATCAAGATAAATTGACCTAGTTGAAGGGTTCGTTTACTTGATTCAATCGATCGATCATTTATCGGCCTGGGATAATTCAACAATGCATAAATAAAATTGCCATAGTCACGACAATCGCCCAACGACCAATCTCTCCCTTACTACCTGATAATTAAGAGAAGCTCATAATTATTTCCCTAATCGAGAGTCAACCCTAGAGAAGCTCTTAGGATTGGAAAGCCTCAACAGCATTAAAATTTGTGAGAGACCCAATTCTAATTAACAAATACACATCGGGTTTATTTAAATTAGATTATTTAATC